>CM038645.1:3140000-3472500 GCA_021554675.1 Leuciscus idus
AATGATAAAAAATATCTGTTTCAATCAAAAATAAATTAATAATAATAATGTTAATTTAAAAGCAGTGAGATGGACATAAAATAATACTTTGGATTTCTGTGTGTAACATTTGCATTTTCCATTTTCCAAAATATGCATACATTTTTTTATTTTTTTATGTACAGTATATCTCTGACAGGGGTGCGTCTCCCAAAAGCATCGTTAGCCAACTATGGTCGCAAGTTACGTCGTTGTACGGGAAATGCACCCTAGACTGACTCAGTTTTACAAATCGTCACAAATCCATTCAACAACATCAATTTCTGACACCAAATTTCCTAAACATGTCCAAAACTAAACTCACAAAACAACTATTCATGTATATATTAAAGACAATCATTTTATTGATGATACGTCTTTATTCTGTTATGACATCACTGTTTTTTGGACTGGTTGTGTCAGTGTGGTTCTTGCCCCCATCCACAAGTCCCGAGTAAAACATGGCAGTTACGAGCGGCAGGCTGTTTTGCGCTGGTCTCGTCTGTCTCTCTCGCAGTAAGTGTCCTCTGCCCTCACTGGCTCGACTGCGTCTCCCGGGCTTGTCCTGTCAATCAACCGCCAGAGGCAGATGGCCCGTCCTGCAGACGGAGGCGACCGGCGGCCCCGCGAGCGGCCCCACAGCTATCCCCACCCGAATGGAAAGCAGAGGAGGATGGAGACGTACAATGCTGATGATGCCACGATGTCAACGGTCTGCAAACATTCCCACATCTGACATGTTCTGAAAGAGCCCGAAGCCTTTCGTTGACACTGTGGCGTAATGGAGCCGTGCCAAGCCAGGGTGTGTGATGGGAACTGTGGCACCCTACACAACATCATTTGTCCATTTGGTTAATACACTATTATTCAAGCTAGCAAATCATTCTGAGTAGATTTTGGGCATCAAAGTTTATCACGAAATAAGACATTTTGGTAACATTTTATTTTACAGTGCCCTTGTTACATATGTTACATGTACTTACCGTAGTATTAACAGTAAATTATGCATAATTACATGCAACTAACCCTCAACCAAATCCTAATCCTACCCTAACCCTATAGTAAGTACATGTAGTTGCTTAATATTACTCAGTACTTAAATATATAATTATACTGTAACAATGACACCTTAAAATAAAGTGTAACCGACATGTTTAATTGCAAATGAATCTATCAATAAAATCCAGATTGGACTAAAAAAATGATTCAACTATTTGTATAACAAAATTTAATTATAATATGAACAAGTGTGAAATATATGCAGTCAATACACTGTGCTGTAATGTTTAGCTGGTCTTTGGCAGTGTGGCAAACTTATGAAAGCGACTTTTTATCTCACAATTCTGACTTTTTTCTCATCAGAATTGCATGATATAAATTCGCAATTGGGTGTTATAAAGTAAGAATTGCGAGATATAATTCCTTAGAATTGAGACTTTATAGCTCGCAATTGTGTGTTTATGTCTCACAATTCTGAGAAAAGATGTCAGAAATGCGAGACGTAAACTCGCAATTGCGAGAAAAAAAGTCACAATTATCGTTTAAAATGTTTTATTCTGTGGCAGAAACAATACAAACTAGCTTCCATACAAACTAGAACAGGGAACAGAATGAAAACGAAACCAGAACTATAACAATTGCTGTTTTATGGCTATATAAAATGTTTTATTGAAGCTTATGTAATAGAAATGTTTATTAAAAATCATGGCTATACTAATATATTGCACGCTAATTATGAATAATTAGTTTAGGGAAAAAAAAAATTGTAGAGGGGAATTATGGCATACAATGTAAAACGTGCAAAATTATTATGTATTATGTAATACTGTAGTCATAAACATTGCACTTGTCCAGTATTTTATATATCGACATCCATTGAAAATGCTGCACAATGGATACTCTCATCTTCTAATTAGTCTGGGTCTCTGAATTATTATAAATGATGTTCATCAACTGGAAAGGGACATTTAAGTCTTTAAAAAGTAAATTTTTGAGAAGGGACGTTAAAGTATTTAAAAATACATTCTTTATCATTTAATGAAGTTGGATTACATTAATTTTGACAGGTAGGGGCGGCAGCTTCTCTCAGTGGACACTCAGTCTGAAAACTCGCCTGCACTGAGGTTTGTGGAAAAAACATCATTTAGAATAAGTATATATATATATATAAAAATAATAATAAAAACAATTTTTTAATGTAAATGTTGTGAAATACTGCTGGATTTTTTTTTTTTTTTTTTAATCAAATGTATCCAGCATATATACAAAACATATGCATGTCTTACCAGCAAAATCAATAAATACAGGCATCACTTGGTAGAGAAGTACTATGTTTTACATGTTCTGCATTGTGACAGCCTTGAGGAACAAAATTATATTTTTATATAATATACCAAATAGATCATCACTTAAAAAAATAAAATAAATAAATCAGCAATTCAATTTAGGGAGATTTTATGAATGTCCTTTGCTGTTCTCTATTCTTTTTTGTTCATGCAATTATTTTTCCTTTCACTATCCTTTTAGAGGAGGTTTCCCCTCCCCTTCAATCCAATAAAACATTTTTATCTAAATTTAAACTGACAACTGTGGAGGTTTTTTTTTAAGGCTTTTGAGAATTTACATTTCATTTGCATGCTAGTGCAGTTAATGGCATTAAGGTGCTTCTCTAGATGAACTCAGCACTTCTGTACCTCTTCATTATCTCTGAAGATCCTGTAGATTTTCATTCTTTAGATCTATAATTATCTTCCAACTGGAAAACCAAGAATACATTGCGCTCACAAGCAGAATTCATTGTTTAAAACTAATAATACCATCACTACATATCTCTATCTACGCTTTGTGGCCTAATGAAGATTCAGCTGGGAAGGAAGCTTGTACAATACATCAAGCAGTGGTTTACTACTGGTATTCTTCAGTTACTTTTCATCAAATATGGTGTAGCTACATCCTGACAGCGTCCTGCTAGAAACTCTTTACTATTTATAATCTCATTCCTTATCCCAGTGTGATTTCTCCTGAAATATTGATAAGATCAGTTGGTGTCAATAGTTGGTTATTGCTCCCAGTGTCCGGAGCCACTGTATTTCAAATTCATCTTCATTTGGCTCATATGGACCACTCGCAGATCATTCACTGACAGTCCTCTGAATATTGCACAAAAAATCTACAAGAGCTGCCAATGCCAATCTGATTCAGTGGCTTTACACAGCTTCCAAGAGTTAGGATGCACCAATCTATGTGGAAACTAAACCATTTGTACTTGGTACAGTTTTGATACAATGAACACTTTGAGGAAGATAATCACTCCACATGGCAGAATTTGCCAGGTTAGAGGCATCAGATCTTTCAAAGAGACTCAAGATTTGAGTCTTTTCCTGTGTGCTGGCGATTCTTTTTGGCCGGAATATTCGTAGTGTGGGCCAGACTTTGTGCCGACAGTCAAAGGTTTGGCTACGCAAGACTAATGTAGCTTCCAGATTTTGAGAATCTCTCAGGCAAGGGTGTTCAGTCGTTCTCCTGGAAAGCTTCTGTCCCACAGAGTTTATCTCCAACCCCATTCAAACACACCTGAAGCAGCTAATCAAGGTATTCAGGGTTACTGGAGAATTACGGGCAGGTGTGTTGAAGCAGGGTTGGGACTGAAGTCTACAGGAAGGTACTGTAACCCTCTAGGAGCAGGGTTGGAGACCCCGGGGAAAGGGTAAACATAGTCACACAATTTTGACAGAGACAATCAAATCTTTAAAAGGCACTCGATAACAAGTGAACTTGAGTTCTTGAGCAGAAACATATGCTCTGCTTGTATGTATGAGAAGTTATCTCTATTTATTAATTGTGGTCTGACACCTTCCATCCATTTTCCAGACCACTTGTCCTATTTAGGGTCGATCCCAGCAACTTGATAGGCAGGAAGACACCCTGGATCATGGGGTGTCTAATCTTGTTGCCGGAGGGCCAATGTCTTGTACAGTTAACTCCAAACTGCCCAAACACGCTTGCCTGAAAGTTTCTAGTTATCTTGAAACCCATGATTAGCTGGTTACAGGTGTTTAATTAGGGTTAGTTTCACGAGTTCACACTTACATATAATTAGATGGAGTAAAGCTTCATGCGTATTTGGCGTGCTGTCCGGGGGGATTTTAGCCCGAACCCAGAGTACTCCCGCTGTGGTCGGAAGAGTTAGAACTAAAGGTGTGGAGAAGGGGTGGTGGAGGGATGCTGATGAACTCTCAATGAACAGAGGTAAGTCTGCTGTATATATATACCTCTTATCGTTGATTAACAGAATGCTCTCCACTCGTGTTAATTATGTTAATTGTCTGAACGTGCTCCTCCCGAACTTTGTTAATAAAACATCATTTAATTATTTAAACTCTGAGATTAGATAGTGGCCCTCCAAGAGCAGGATTGGACACCCCTGCCCGAGATGCACCTGTCCTGTGTGTCTTTGGATTGTGGGGGAAACCAAAGCACCTGGTCGACCCCAACACATGCAAACTCCACACAGAAAGACCTCTTGGCTCAGACGGGACTCAGACTGTTGCTCTGCTGCAACAGTGCTACCCACTGAGACACCTGAATCGTGATTGAATATAATGACACAAACCAGCTGTACATTACTTTCAGTCAGATGGCCTATTCCTGTGGGAAGTTCTTCTTCAGAATTTGATGTTGTTGGTTGTCGTTCAAGCCCTGAGAATGACCGGCCAAACATCCAAGGTGTTTCCCTGCCTACAGCCCCTAGAAGTTGGGATAGGCTCCAGCATTCTGTGACCCTACATGGGACAAGTGTTTCAGAAAATGGATGATTCTCATTGGCATTCCTGGACTACCCTAGAACTGTACATGTTGAATGTTTCCCTAACTGACAGACAGTTTGTGGCTTGATCCTCATACTATTGCTTTATAACAACAGATTGCTCTAATGAATTGGGGTTAGAGATACAAGACTTAGAATTTTTTAAACAAGCTTTTTATATATAAATGACTTCACTGTCTCAATCATCACCAAAGCCCTTATAATGCTCCCATGGGAGTTTCACAAACATCTCTTTACTCCTTCTGTGTCATTCATCCATTTGAAACCATTAATATAGTGTCCATAGTTCGGCTGTACGAAGCGATAATAGATCAGAGTGTTGCTCAGATTCAGATAGCGTTGATTAATAAAGCAGAGCGCTTAACTTTGTGTGGGTAAACACACTTTGTAACCTACACTTACATTTCTCTGTTGGATCAATAATTCATCGCCAGCGATGATTCTTTCATGAGACTTGCTGCACATTATTCATGCTGGGCTGCAGAAAGTAGGACACATATAGAGTGAGTGAGCTAGTGCTGCTAGCATAAGGATGAGAGTATCGCTGGAAACTCACAGGCTTCAGTCGAGGGGGGAGGGGAACGCTCAAAGACGTCTAAATTAGAGAGTTAGCAGGTTTGTGGCTGACACAAAGATGGAGAAGAGTAGTTGGAGAACCTTGGTGGCCACATTTGTGGTAAAGACTGAGTCAGGTAGAAGAATCTTCTGTGTGTGGGATGAAGACATCTCAGGTGTCGAATAAATGTTCAGGCAGCAGTTTTCTCTGCCGTCGTTAGCTCAAGGGCAGTGTGTTTTCAGGAAGGTAACGGCACACACAGTGTGCTTTCGGGAGGGGGTGCGTTTGATGGAGGGAGAGAGTGATAGGATGCTATGTTTTCAGGCTGTAACAAGTGTCAGAAACCATCTGGTTTTATAGTGTGTGGCACAAATATATATACTGTATTTTTTTTCAAGACAAATATATATATGACAACCATGACAGGGTCAAACATTTCAGCAGCCTTTTGGTTCCCTTGACATGAAACAGATGACAGGGGAAGACGAGTCTAACAGAATGCATTGATATTCCAAAGGCATTTTTTTGTTGTGGCCTCACAGCGACCATGTAATTGTTGCTGTACAGTACGTAGCCTGAATTACAATCACCATGTGCTTATTGTTATGAATTTACTTTGTGTTCCTCTAGACCAGACGGCATGTCCACAGTCTGTTCACAGCCGCCTGGCGCATATTGCACAAAAAACTGGCAAGAAATAGCGGATATTCACAAGCTTCAATCAGACTACCCAAATCAACTCTTTCCCAGCCAGCGTTTTGTTTTTTTTTGCCGGCCACCGCCAGTGTTTTTGGTCATTTTCACAAAAATTTCATGGCCCTCAGAATATTTTGTGGTATGATTATCTGAACATGCAATATGTCAAATTCTTTTTTTATCAACACTTGGTAAATTTCTTTAAAAAAAAAAAGAAACATTTTGAACGAAAAGCTGAGAAAATTACATTTTTGTCAAAGGCTACATTCAGATCGGATTCAGAATGATGATCAAAACACAGACGGAGTAGATCGAGTCTATCAACACCCCCAAAACGCCACAGTCCTGCAGCTCGTCATGGGTCGACATTTCATTCAGTAACATTAGGCCATTTTGATTTTTATACTGTTTAATGTTTAATGTTGATGATCGCATTGTTTTTCATATGCACCTGCTTACATATGAGATCGCTTTTTTCTGCTTCTTCTTCGCCTGTGTTTTGATCAGGAGATTTAGTACTCGTTCAGAAGATGTGTAATAGCGCCCCCTAACGTATAACAGTGAAAACACAGAAAGCCGTAAAACCAGCGACAGGGTTTGAGTTCAAATAGCATGTAGTTTGTTTTAAAATCACAGTTTATTCACCCATTTGGATGTCTATGTTTCAGCTGTAATAACGGATGGTAATATTCTAGTAGTCCATTAAGAGCTGAAAGGCCAGCTTTCTCTCTCTCTCTCTCTCTCTCTCTCTCTCTCTCTACCAATGGAAGTGAAGAAATATGTTTCAGGTGAAAAACACAAAAGGTTAGTCTGCTTGTTTGTTGGGAATAAACACAATCTCTTTCTTATGTGTTGTATAGTGCGGTCCATTGTTAGCACACCTGGACTTTGTTATCAAGGACAGGTTTGTTCTTTCCTTCACCTCGTTAACTGTGAGGACATGTTTTCATTCTTATCTATATTGAATGTGCCCTCATTGTGGTCCAGACGAAGTCCAACCTTTGCACAGGACAACAAGGCATTGATGTCGCATGTGTTCTGTGATAAAGCGTTTATGTCTGGTTTATGTTTGCTCTGACAATTGAATATCACGTTACTTATAAAATAGCCAATTATGAATTGTTAATGAGTTGTTTCAGTGTGATAGTACAATAGATTTCTTAAAATTGATCATAATAAACAGAAATGTTTCTTGAGCATAAAATCATCATAGAGTGATTTCTGAAGGATCGTGTGACACTGAAGACTGGAGTAATGATGCTGAAAATTCAGCTTTGATCACAGGAATAAATTACATTTTAAAACATATTCAAATAGAAAACAGCTGTTTTAAATTGTAATAATATTTTGTAGTATTACTGATTACTGTATTTTTAATCGAATAAATGCAGCTTTGGTGAGATGCTATGGTGAAATACTTTTTTACAAATCTTACCGACCCCAGACGTGTTTATCTTTACAGTAACTGCACTTATACAGTAAAGTTCTGATGACCACAGTTATATTCTTACAACATTTTACAGCCAAATTATCTATGTCGTCTTGCCAAATACGGTAAGATGTACAATATCTTAATAGTACAACCTTGTTTGTACGGTACGTCGTGTTTGCAGAGCCTCCCAGAAAATCAAGCCATAAAAACAGAGGAAGTATCAGTTTATCATGATCAGATTACTCTTATAGCGTTTACAAGATGATAACAATCGTCTCCATGTCGACATGCACTCAGACGGTATGATGACCGGGAGAATATTATATGATGAAATAATTGTTTTCATAAACAAATTAGTCCCTTGAAATGGATACGGTCCCAAAGTGGAGAACACGCTTTTACTGTAACCGACTGCTTACCTCATTACAAAATTATATATTTATATTCATAAATGTATTATAAGCTAAAAGAGACTTTATCCATTCTGATAAGCCTGTAAAGCACATTTATTGCTTACTTTTTTTTTTTTTTTTTTTTGGTCTGTGGCACACCAAAGCGATTTTTGCTCTTTGTACTCTTTTTTTTCTTTCTTCTGCCTGAGGACAAGTTCAAAGTGTCCTCCTAAAGCTCCATTCATCACTATGTCTACTTTAGAGGTCAAAGAGCCCTTCAGAAAAGAAAACACCCCCTCCCCAATGATACGCTATGAGGTAATGGATGATTTGAAGGCAAAAGTTGAGCTCGCTATCAGCGATTTGGCGAGGTATTTGACAGATAAGAAGTCTGTAGTGGTCATTAGCGCGTGAAGAAAAGGACATACAGAGAATGATGCAATCACACACCTGTGATGATAGACACATGCAAATAGCCATGACCGACCTTGCAAGGCGAGCTCTTTCTGGATCACTTGTATGTTTTCAGATAATAACATCTGTAATATGTATGAATGTCTAATCATAAATCAGCTGTCGCATTTTAAGATGCTTTGAATGCAGATACTGACCTTTTTCCGTGTGTCTGTAGGAGTGCAGAGAGTCGTTTGCACGCCTCATTTGACTTCAAGGAGGAATTTCAGCCAATTTCCATTCATTGCAGAGCAAGTGAAGCATTTTAACCAGTCTGTGCAAATGACTGTGTGTTGTGAAGCTAAGATATTATCAAACCATTTATTTTAAAGAAAGATCGTGCAAGTATACATTTTAAGCACAAATAAATAAATACATTTAGGATTTTTTTTTTTTTTTTTTTTTTTTTTGAAAATGAAGTTTAGGAGTTTGTTACCAATTAAAATCAGTAAGACATTTGAAATGGTTTGTAATGCTACAATGAAATAAAATGAAAATGTGTACTGGTTCTTTCTTTATGTTACCAGCCTGACATATGAAATTATAGTAAAAAAAAAATAAAACAATACTGTTATTTTTTTAAATAATACGGAATAAAAAAAAGAGACAGAGAGAGAGATAAATATTTTTTTTGTTTTTGTTGAGTAACATATTTAATCATATACTTTTTATACTCTCAGTTTGATATATGAGAATATGGAGGAGAACATTTTTTTGTTGTTTTTGTTGTTGTTGTTGTTGCTCAAAACAAGCAAAATTTGCAATTTGGTGCAGTTGTTCATATTTATATGGCCAAAAGATAGAATGAATTTCTTATTGCTTCTAATGTAAATACATGAGATCTTTATAACAGTATTATAACAGTATTATATATGTATTATAACAGATGATGTACATAAATGCATATCATTATCAATGTCATTCTACTTCTCTCAATAATGTCTCAATAAAATATTTAATTCTTAGATTTATGATCAAACTATGATCAAAACTGCAGTGCATTACAATGATGATTGAGAAATGAACAAAAAATGATCCTCAAAAGCTTGATGGCTCATATTTGATACTCACAGTTGATTTGTTTATTTGGATAATCAAGTAAACAAGTTGCTTCAAACTAGTAAGAGTTCAACTTGAAATATTACTACAATATAAACGTTAATCTTCTGTTTACTTTATAAAAATCAATAAATATTTCACAGTAAAAAGACACATCAAACATCAGGCCTTTTTTCTTGTTAAATCTTTTTTTTATAAACTATCAATCAGATGTGGTAGATTGTGTACAACAGTTTTTTTTTTTTTTTTTTTTTTTTTTTTTTGTGGAAGTTTTACTTATTTAGAGACATTAGAAATTTGCATATAAAATATAATTGAGTTCAAATACCTTCTTCTTCCCCAACTTGTAACCCAAGTATAACTATAGCTATAAGTACTGTGTGTTTGACTCACATTATTATTCTGTTTGTTGGCCACGACAAAGTGTAAAGTTTGGAAAGTGTAAAGACTATTGGAAAGTGCAACAGATAAAAAAAAAAAAAAATGCAATACAAAAATGTGTTTGACAATGCTCAAAAACAATTTACAAATGTACCGCCCAATAAAATAAAATCATATTTTTTTAATTCTATACATGCATTTAGTTTAATTTCCTGCACCAAATATGTAATTCATGGACAATAAAGTCTATCTAAAGTTAGCATGGAGCCCTGCAGCTGAACTTTAGATGTGTGTAACAGGATTCGGGCCGTGTGCGCGGGGCTAATCACTTCACAGTGAAACCCAGCGGTCGCATGGGGCGAGAAACCGTCTTTGATGTCCTGTGTGTGCATTGGGGTCAATTGACATCACACTCCCACAATTCTGCGCTAGTCCAAATGGCAAAGCTGGTGAACACACAGCAATTCAGCCCTTCGCTTTTAATAAAGCTGTCAGAAATGACACAGCCAGCCGGGGTCTGTGTGCGTGCCCTAACTCTCTCTCTCTCTCTCTCTCTCTTCCTGCGTTCGGGATGAGGGGGATTATGGAGATGAGGCTGTCCATTGTTATAGACTGGGGAGCATTGTCTTTTTTTTTCCACGCGGAGCAGTCTGCAGTTTTCCTCCGGTTTCATAAATGCCTGCACTGATGAGCTGTCTCTTTGTGCTAAAAAACACCTAACAAAGCTATTTAGCTCAGCTGTTAACTAGATGTGGCAGGCTTTGGCAGGAGGAAACCATGCCGTTTTCTTTTTTACTTCCTTTTCTTTCTGCCCTTTCAAGTTTTAATTGCCCTTGTCCTGCCAAGTGCAGCCAGATCTTTCGCCACTGTCACAAAAATAGCAATTACGCAGCATGAACTCAGCATTTCGTGTATCAATTAAAATAATATCTGAGTTTGCTTTTTTTTGTTTTTTTAAGTGTAACACATAAAAAAAAAAATGCAATATAAAAATTACACAATTACATACATGATCAAACAAATCATGACTTAGTGCTATATATACTCTAAGAGATAATTTCAAGATCTTATCTAATGTATGGCAATATTATGTATTATTTAATTTCACACCGGTCACAGAAAGAGTCCTTGTTTAAGTGTAATTAAGTACCAATATTAAATATCTACATGTACTTACTTTAGGGTTAGGGTTAGATTAGAGTTTGGTTTGCGTGTATTTATGCATAGTTTATACAGTAGTTATTACGTTAACACATTATTTTTACAATGCCCTTGTTGCACGTTTTACATTTACTTATAATAATAGTAAATTATGCACAATTAAAAATTAAATATGGTAACACTTTATTTTGATGGTCCGCTTCAGACTTTCTATAAGTAACTTTGCAGCCAACTACATGTCCACTAACTCTCATTATAGTATTAGTAGAGTGTCTGTTTAATATCTAACTCTTTATTGTGAGGCTCCTCAACAGACAGTATACAATATATACAATATATTATTGCAAATTTGCAACTACAAGTCAGTTTATTCTCCTAACCAGAACCTAGCAGTCTAATAATACTCTGAGATTTAGTGGACATGTAGTCACAAAGTTACTTATTGTTAGTATAATTTCTAAAGTGGGCCATCAAAATAAAGTGTAACCCATCTAAATTGTATGCATTGTGCAATTTAGCATTCTTCTTCTTCTTCTTCTTATAGTTATTATTTTTATATTTAACACACATTTTAAACATGCAACATGAAAATTTAGCATACTACAGTTTGAAACCCAATTTGTGCATAGTTTGTACCGCTTCAGATACTATTTTTAATATCCAACCTAATTTAGCATATACACTGCAGTATGCACTGAGCAACAACACTCGAATCTATTTTGAACATAAGCCTTGCAATAAAAACATGACGATTAATTAAAAATAACAAATAAAAACTACATGAAATATGCTTTTGTATCACTGTTTTTTTTAAGCAATATAAACAGGATTAAAACATAACATGTGTGTCTAGTTTTTAATAATTTTAATAGAAATGCAATGTTGTTATACAATACTAGATTACACTTTATTTTAAGGTGTCAGTATTACACTGTAATTATACATTTAAGTACTGAGTAATATTAAGTAACTACATGTACTTACTATAGGGTTAGGATTAGGATGAGGGTTTGGTTGAGGGTTAATTGCATGTAATTATGCATAGTTGTAACATATGAAACAATGACACTGTAAAATAAAGTGTTACCCAATATTAATAACACAGTTATTACATTGTTATAACATCAACTAAAACATGTTCCCTGCATACTCCCAACTACAGGTAAATACAATGGTGTTTCAAATGCCTTCAATCCAGAAAATGTGTGAACATCAGACGAGACTGAACGTGAATTTACATTGCAAAGAAAGAAAGACACTGCTTCCTCGTTTCAGAAGTTCACCACTAATGACACAGTAAGTATCTTGACAGGATGAACGGCTATGCAAAGCAAGTGATGAATAAACTCATCAGCTAAGTCTCCTCATGTTACTCTCCCAAATCCCTGAGGCCCAATCAGTGCGGTGGGTTGTGTGATTAGGAGTGTCATACGCATGTGCGACCTCAACAGCCACACGCCGGCCACTGTAACCAGGATCAAAATGTTGGTGGTTTCTCTTTGCAGGCCTGAAGTGCCAGTGTCAGCGTGTCAGAGGGTTAGAGTATAAATCAGAGTATTACCGGTTTACCGTGTACTGTGGAGACAGGGATGTTTCTGTGTGAGATACTTGCACATGCACGGTAACAGACAGGCTTGCAATTTTAACAACCCACTCTTCTCCGCCCCCTCCCTTTGGACTAAGAAGATTTGTGGTTCAGACAGCTGGGCCTGGCAGTTCATGGCCCAAACCAACCCTCCTCAGTATTTAACAGCAACCCCAGACGCGTTTCTGAGTAATTATCAGTTGATAGATTGGGATAATATGCAAATATCTGCTCACATTCATGATGAATGAACTTTATAGCTACATTTTGAAAAGCCTAATGCAATAATACGTAGAATGATGCAATAATTGCTGCACACTGTACAGAGAATTTCACCATGTCTTTGTGACAAAATGCATATCTGTGTCATATATGATTATCCACAGCCACTAGTCCAAAGATGACACACCGAGTGCTGGCAAGATCTATTATTCATTTCCACCCTGCATGTGTTATGATGGTTTTAATTAGAGACAGAACTTCTTTTTGACATTGTTTTGGAATAATGAAGCTTTGAATGACTCTGATGTTAAATGTGTCAAGATGCAGGACAGTTCTTATAAGCAGTTCAACTACAGTAAAGATTTTCCAATGTGACATATACATTGTAAAAACATGTATGTATACAATAACCACATTGTGTATGTTAGTACATAGTAGTTAAAGACACTTAATATAAAGTGCGGGACCAGCTTGTTAGTAACATTACATTAGGGATGTAACAAAATGAAAACAACGATATGCAGGAACAAGACAATAAGTCATTGATTTCCAATAATAGCTGCTGATATTAAATGGCATTACTGTCTTTCACTGAAGAAAAAAAAAAAAAAAAAAAAAAAATGGGATGAAAATGTGACCTGCTTGGAATAACTCAAATTCTAGTAATATTGTTATATAAGTAATTGCATGTATTTTTTCTTTAGTTGGCATGACTACAATTATGGAACCTCAATAACAACCTGATCTCATGAGAAAACATAATTGTATTACAAGATGGTGATCTCGTATTAATTCATACAATTTAATTTGTACAAAAACATATGATTTTGAGAAAAAAATAAATAAAGCCTAGCCCTCAGTGGGGGATGAGATGGTACCAAAATGTATGAATGACATCCTTTGAATTGATACAAATTTGCCATTTCGCCAAAAATTTAAATAGTTACGAATTATGAAAAGAGTGTGTTATCTATAACGTAATATTTTGCAGGAAAATACAACCAAGAGAGCAATAGGCTTTCATTAACAGGACTGTGTTTTTTTATGCTTTTGAGCTTGTCACATCATGCACTGAAAAACTGGACAAAAGACAGATATAAAACTTTGCACTTAAAATATTGAACCCCATTAAGCACCGCAAATAACCTAATCATTTTAAATAATTGCATAGAATTTTAAATCTAGATTAAATACACATCTCTTTAGCCAAGCATTCACATAATGCATCTCATAACCTTGCACTCCAGTTATATCAAATGCAGATGATATTGCATTGCTTGAAATGTTATGAACAGCTAATGTTATGTATGCTAATCATTTCCCATTTGCTTTTCTGTTCGGTAACAAGAGATGACACCAGTTCCAGCCTCTTATGAGGACTTCAGATGACACCAGCTCTGAATCAATATGTACTTCTGCCAAATGTTCCATATATTGTAATGATCACAGTTGCTTTATTGAGCTTATTGTTTGTCTAAATGAACATGATGTTAGCTCACTGCTTGATTTGGATTATCTTAGACCTGTATATTTCTTATATATGGATATTATTGTGACACATCCACCTCTGATAACAGATTCATCTAAATTGTAATATAGAAAGATGCATTTTCTGATAGGCCCGTTATGTATTGTGAAACGTGCTATACACATAAATGTGAATTGAACTGAATTGATCAAATTTTGCAGTCGGTTTGATGTTGGTCATGTGGATTTGTCTCAATGAACAACAGGAACCTTCGTGGTTTTTGCCAGTGAAAACAAAAAGGTTGAAAGGCATAAAATCATATCTTAAACTGAATAGAGGAAACCTAATAGCACTGATATCCAAAGAGTCTGAAGTCATGTGGTTTGACTAGTTTGCTAGCATTGGTGTTGTTTAACATCACAGGAACATGTTAGCCAAACCTCACCACGGGGGGTTAAGCCTTTCACCCACAATCCAGACAGCAAGTGGGATTTTGCAAATTGCATCTGATGAGTTGACTTGTAACGAAGAATCAAATCATGCAATTTATGTAATAAAAAGTTAGCATTCAGCATAACGTCTTTCTATGTGAGTGAATTGCATCTGGCGGTGTCATAGAGAGACGCAGTGTAGCAGACGTCTGGTCTGCTCGTATGCAGCTCACACACTCACCAGATGCTTGAGTTTCACAGTGTTACCTCAGGAGCCTCCAACATGCTCAAGGACTGGCTTAAAAACATGCTGCGATGGATTGCTCTCAATATCTCTCTCAGTTTATTTTGAGATATATGTGAAGACAGTCATTGGCTGCAGTGAGATCAGCTTAAAGCACTAGATTTTCAGTAGATTTTCATGATATGCTTTGAGGCAAGGGTCTCTATTACTCTGAGGAGAAACTCATTGAAGTTTCATTGAGATTCTACAGAATGGTGAACGCAAGGGCAGAATGAAAGGGTGCTGACGAAATGCAGGATGGTTCCCATCAGAACCAAATGTATTTTAAATAAATGTAGTGTAGAAACAATGTCCACTCAGTAAATTTCATAATTACAAATAAATAACACTTTTCAATTAACGTACAAGTTTGAGACTGAAACAGTGTTTTCTTTTTTAACATATTATCCAATATTTTGTTTTATTTACAACTTTGAAAAGTTTTTTTTTTTTTTGGGAGGGAAAAATGTTTCACCATCATCATTTAAACACTCAAGTGCTCAAAAAGGGCATAAGTAAACCAATATCCGTCAAAAAGGTCTCTTCAGTATAACTTAAAATAAGTTAAGTAAAATAAATTAGTCAAAGCCTATACTTGCACTGGATGTGCTGGTTTCGGCTGCAGTCGCGTCCTCGTCTCATATATGAAACGCCTGCTAATGCACTCGCATTCACTAAAGCAGACATGTTGACCAGTTTGGGTGAGTGAGGGCGAAACACACAGATATAGTACCTTCAATGCCCTGTAAATGGCTACAAAGTAGCCCAAAAATATACTTAAGTACAGTAACTTATAACCTTAAGTCGTATACTTTACACCAACCTAATTTGACACCCAGTCCAGTTCTTTCTGCAACTGTTTTACAAGACGGCGTATGCTTTCTTTTTGAAAAAAAAAATCTATTGAGTATCTGAGCAAACTTAATAAAGATTTGAGGGTGTACACTCAAGGCCCATTCACATCAAAGACAATAACGATAACTATAATGATATTTATAGTATCGACGACACCATCAACCCCCCTTAGCAACTACCCAGAACACCATAGTATTTACCTAGCAACATCCCCTCAGAACACCCTAGCCACCGCATAGCAACACCCTGGAAACCAACCACAACAACCTATACAACCTAACAACTTTTAGCACCATTCGCATTGCTTAAAAAAAAAAAAAAAAACTTTAAACAAAATCTTGTTTCAAAGTAATTGCATTAAGCAATCCTATCAGTTTCATTGAAAGACCAAATTACCTTGGAAATGGAAGGAATTGAAAGCTTCCAAACTGCTTTTGTTTTCATTGTTAATGAAATCATGTCATGTGTAACAATAGGGTGATCAATCACTGCTATTCGTCACTGTCTCACTGTCACGCTTTATGAAAAGAAGGGAGGGAAAAAAAAAACCTGGCAGAGGCCAGTGACCAGTGACTCAGTGTGCTTCATGTCTGTGGAGAAGAGACACAAAGTGAAATGCACAATTAGCAACTTCAATGCTACTTGCTAAGTTTACAAAAGTGAGAAGTACACTAAGTAATCAAAACGTTAATATTGCTGTATGCATCCGTGGCCTGTTACACAAAACTAGCACTTTATTTCAATGATCCACTTTAGACATTGTACTTTTAGTAACTTTGCAACTACATGTCAACTAGCAGTCATTAGAGTATTAGTAGACACTCTGCTTACTATCTGCTAACTCTTTATTGTGAAGGTCCTCCAACAGACATTATACTGACTAGAAGTAACTTTGCAAATAGGCTAATTTGGAACCGGCGAACACTCAACAACTTTAATAAATAAATAAATAATCACATAATAAAACAAATGCGCCTTCCGGGAGGGGGAACTACTGTCTGGACTCTTATTTTGATATTCTGTTTTGTTCTCTTTAGTTTCCCTGCTCTGTGTAGTTTCGGTTTCCTTTGTTTCTGATTATGTCCTCGTTATTTTCCTATGGTTACATATTATCTGCACCTGTCTGTCATTATTCTCACTTTGTATTTATACTCCGTTATATTCAGTCGCTTTTCGGCTCTCGTGTAAATTTGTGTTGTTGTGTTTCTATATTGTCTCTTCCGTCGTCTGATTTATACAGCTACCCATTACAATAACTTACACTTATTTTATTCCAGCGAGGTGCCAAGGCAACATTTATCATTTTCATTTAGTTTAACCTGTACCAAAATAACTAAAGTTGAAATAAAAATGAGTAAAAACTAAATAAACAATCTTAAAAAATAAAAAACCCTATTGTAATTATGAATAATTTACTGTAAGCACATGTAACGTGTAACTATGTCACAATAGTGTTACCATTTATTCTTTTAAAGCATTTTTTTCTGTAATAAGTACTCTTTTTAAACGTTTGCTAAACTGTACTTCTTTTTCACGAGGGGATTGACCAATCAGAATCACATATTTCAGAGAGCTATAATAAAACCTGTTAAGGTTAACCTCACAGTGTGCTAATGGTTATTTGAAGTGTCCACTTATGTCTAACCATATTACACTTTGCATTTTATCAATCATGACTACCCACTGGCTTCTGAGTCACCCTACATCCCACAATGCACCAGTGTGCTGCTCTGAGATTGTGTGTGCTGACTCTTGGATTGTTCTCTTCCTGTACTTTTGTCCAAGTCCTCTCTCTCTTAAATGCCAGGACACGATTATCAGTAGTGACAGCTCAGCTGTGTCTGCCTAAACCAGCTCCGCTCTGAGAGAGGAGGCAAAGACCCTGCTGTTTTAGGATCAGACAGTGCGGGTCTTTGCTGAAGTCTATGACAAGTCCAGTTCCCTCTTTAATTCAGAAGCTGCAGCCTCTTCAGTAGAGTTGGGGTACTTGGACTCGGACTCGGATTGCAATTATGAACGAACTTGAACTTGGATGTTGAACTTGTCATTGACTCAGGCATTTACATTTTTTTTGGAATACAGCCGAATACACGTCATGTAAGATAAAAACAACAACAACAACAACAAACAAAAAAATAAAGATAAGAAGACAGTAATAAACGTCTCCCACTCAAACCCAATTGGTTCAGGACTTGGACTCCAGGATGGACTCGGACCCAACACTGTGCATTGGAACCATTCTGACAACAACTGCCCTTAAAGGAACACTCCACCGTTTTTTTTCACCTTCTTTCCTACATTTAGATAGGTGGGCAAATGCATTTTTGTCTCAGTGCATGCATTGTTTTAGTTTGACAGGGTTGGCGCTAGCTTAGCTTAGCATAATGAATGGAATCCTTTGTTGCCAGCTAGCATGTCCTGAGTAAAAGTGATATAAAAAATTTAAAAAACCCACCTAATTACTTCTTGTGGCCTGCGTATTCACAACAAGTACAAATAGCGATGCAGATTAACACTAGACGATTTCCTATGCAGATATTGACTTGGGACTATATTAGGGGGAAGCACAGGTGAAGCACTGCTACTTGGGCGCAGAGATATCACGCCCAAGTAGCAGTGCTTCGCCTGTGCTTCCCCCTAATATAGTCCTTAATATATAAGTCAATATCTGCCTAGGAAATCGCCTAGTGTTAATCTGCATCACTATTTGTACTCGTTGTGAATACGCAGGCCACAAGAAGGAATTTGGGGGGGTTTTTAAATTTTTTATATCACTTTTACTCAGGACATGCTAGCTGGCAACAAAGGATTCCATTCATTGTGCTAAGCAAAGCTAGCGCCGACCCTGTCAAACTAAAACAATGCATGCACTGAGACAAAAATGCATTTGCCCACCTATCTAAATGTAGGAAAGAAAGTGAATAAGCCCTATTTCAAAAAACGGTGGAGTGTTCCTTTAAGATTCACTACTTTAAAAAAATCTTAAAAGAATTTTGCTATAAATATTTTTTTAATAAGTTTATTATGCTCACCAATGTTGCATTTATTTGATAAAAACTATTTATATATATATATATATATATATTCCTATTGCATATATATATATATATTCCTGTGATCAAAGCTGAATTTTCAGCATCATTACTCCAGTCTTCAGTGTCACATGATCCTTCAGAAATCATTCTAATATGCTGATTTGCTGCTCAAGAAACATTTATTATTATTAGTAGTAGTAGTAGTATTATTAGTATTATCAATATTGAAAACAGTTGTACCGAGTCATATTTTTTTGGAAACCGTGATACATTTTTTTTTCAGGATTTTCTTGAATGAATATAAAGTTCAAAAGAACAGCATTTATTTTAAATAGAATTTTAGCAATGTAAAAATCTTTTTTTTTTTTTTTTTTTTACTTGTGGTCAAAAAAATAAATAAAATCATAAATAAATATTATAGTAAACACCTTATAGCAACCATTTATCAATGACTCAGCAATGCATATCATAACATCTTAGATTAGATCAATATTTCTTTAACACATTTAACCAGATTTAAATACGTTTGCACTTGTTTGGGTGTTATTTTTTATTGTGTTCTGTTCTTTATCTAGACATTTATCATCCGGACCTGACCATGATTGTGTGATGTGCAACAGAAACAATGATGCTGTAACCCAACTCTTTCCTTCCCTGTTTTTGTTGACATATGAAGACAAAGCCGTGGTTGCTGTTCTTTAGTTTGAGATTCTGAACTCTTCAGTTGCTGCTGAAGAGTGTGTGGTGAATGAGGATGTTGAGGAGCGTGGGATGTGTCAGGAGGGCACGGCACGGGAATATGGATAATCATGCAGATGAAAGAGATTGAGCTGCAGTCATTGAGCACATCTATCTTGTGGGTGGAAGTGCTGCTTCGGCTAAAAGTTGGATTTTAAGAATGCAGTGAAAAATACAGCTAAAGATAAAAAGGCCATGCAAGCTGAAATCACATTTGTTCGGTGAATACAGACTTGCTTTTGGAAATCTTTACATGTTCATGTTGCAAAAGCTTGTTGATTTAAATGAATAGTTATAGTTTAATGTAGGTCACATAAGACAAATTACTATGCCTTATTTTTTGTGTTTTACTTTACATGTTTTCCTTACAAAACTACAGTATGTGCATATATTATATAAACACTTAATGTAATTGATGCATTATCATTGCCACTAACATTTTACCTATTATTACAATTGTTCCTATTTCATGAATTTAATTGTATGTCCTCATTGTAGATACATAACCACAATACAATGATTTTCCAAATAACCAGAAAATTGTTGTTTGTAGAAAGTTGGCATTGAACTGTCAAACCCTTTTGGTTTTAAATAGAACCATTATCACAGTATTATATATATATATATATATATATATATATATATAGATAGATAGATAGATAGATAGATAGATAGATAGAACGATAGATAGACAGACAGACAGAATGATAGATATAACGATAGATAGATAGACAGACAGACAAACAGAAAGAACAATAGATAAACAGAACGATAAATAGATAGATAGATAGATAGATAGATAGATAGATAGATAGATAGATAGATAGATAGATAGATAGATAGAATGATAGATAGATAGACATACAGACAGACAGACATACAGACATAATGATAGATAGATAGATAGATAGAATGATAGATAGATAGACATACAGACAGACAGACATACAGACAGAACAATAAATAGATAGATAGATAGACAGACATACAGACAGACAGACATACAGACAGACAGACAGACAGACAGACAGAATAGATAGATAGATAGATATATAGAATGATAGATAGACAGACATACAGACATACATACAGACAGACAGACAGACAGAATTATAGATAGATAGACAGACAGACAGAACAATAGATAAACAGAACGATAAATAGATAGATAGATATATAGAACGATAGATAGACAGACAGACAGACAGACAGAATGATAGACAGAATGATAGATAGATAGACAGACAGACAGACAGACAAACAGAAAGAACAATAGATAAACAGAACGATAAATAGACAGATAGATAGAATGATAGATAGACAGACATACAGACAGACAGACATAATGATAGATAGATAGATATATAGATAGATAGACAGACAGACAGACAGACAGAAAGAAAAATAGATAAACAGAACGATAAATAGATAGATAGATAGACAGACACACAGACAGACAGACAGACAGACATACATACAGACAGACAGACAGACAGATAGATAGATAGACAGACAGATAGATAGATAGACAGATAGACAGACAGACAGACAGACAGAATGATAGATAGATAGATAGATAGATAGATAGATAGAATGATAGATAGACAGACATACAGACATACATACATACAGCCAGACAGACAGACACAGACAGAATGATAGATAGACAGACAGACAGACAGACAGACAGACAGACAGACAGACAGACAGACAGACAGACAGACAGATAGATAGATAGATAGATAGACAGACAGACAGACAGATAGATAGATAGATAGATAGATAGATAGATAGATAGACAGACAGACAGACAGACAGACAGACAGACAGAACGATAGATAGATAGATAGATAGATAGATAGATAGATAGCTAGATAGATAGATAGATAGATAGATAGATAGATAGATAGATAGATAGATAGATAGATAGATAGATAGATAGATAAGAAACAGGTAAATCTAGGCAACTAAATATTAAACTATGAATAGGTATAAGTTAATTATTTGGGCTTCAAGCATTTTTACTAGAGTAGGATTACTTTTAATACTACAATGCTTCATGGATTCATATAAAGTGCATATGTATCATCGTTCCCTTTATAATGCATCTGTATCTTAATAGCAAAGCGTCTCTTTATTAATCTCATTAGGGAAATTGCCGAGTATTATCAGTCAAACACGATCAATACTGACACGCTGTGCACATAGATGCCATTTTAGAACATTATTCGTCTGACTTACACCTTCATTAGTCTAGATGAGTCTCATGTCATGAGCAGTCATTTATGTCTATTGGAGAGCTGTAATCGTTTACTCCTCCTCCTCTTCCTCGTGCTGTCGGCTGTGTGTGTGTGTGTGTGTGTGTCTGACAGCTCCGCGTCCGCGACTCTCAAACACTCACCGCAACGTGCGCGCCGCTTCTCTCCGCTCAAATGTGTGTTTCTCCCTGCGTGTCTTCGGTCAGCGGTCCTCATGTCCCCCGTAACTCTCGCAGGATCGTTCCAGTGCTGATGTGATTTCAGTGCGTTCATTCATTTCGACACATTTCTTCAGTCGACGAGTATGCGTTCACGGTGGAGTTACATCGCCTGGATTTGCGTCTTCAGTCTCGGCGCGTTCAGGACTTTCTGCATTCCTAGTAATGAAGGTAAGACATGGGGAAATCTGGGAAATGTGGTGTTTGCAGGGATATGATGGTTGATGGTATTCCGCAAAGAGATCATACAGTTCTGGAAGTAAAGGTTCTTCAATGGTTCAGCAAAGAACGCTTTTCTTATTCAAAGCCATTTTTGGATCCATTGGGTTCTTGGGTGGCTCTATGGCTGAGACAAAAACAAAAGTTCTTGATGTTTCATTAAAGGTTCCTCAGATTAGTGAGTTGTTGTCTCGGATTTGATGTCTGCATTACTGGTACACAATGGTTACTCAATGATCAGAATTTTTTTTGTTTTTAAAGTTGTTTGTAGAACTTAAAAAGGCTCTCCAATGATATCAGATTGTCAAACCCTTTTGGTTTTAAATATAACCATTTTTTTAAAAGATAGATTATAATCAGGGTTCACAATATACATTAAGAAGTATAAATGCATCAAACCCCCATCATATCTTCTCCAGAACATGTTTTATGGGTCTACATGGGTATTTTATGGTATACACGGGTACATGTGGCTCTCTAACATAAATGTTCTCTACACAGGTTGAAATGTTGAAGCATTATGTAATATATTGTCTGCAAAGATTTCACACCAGAGCAGAAGTTCCTGAACATCAGTGATTACAGTTCACCAAACTCCCAGCCAGGTGTTATTTAAAAGTCTCAGTTCACTGCCTCACATTCACTGCAAACACGGATAGGAGTCATAAAGTGTATTGTGCATTGCATCATGTCCTTTGAACACGTTCAATGGAGCTTTTTAAAGACTTTATGAATCGTGTTGTTCAATATGAACATCCATTCAAAGATGATCCGAATGAAAGCACTATTCAGTGAAGCTTTAATGTAGATTCAATAGTCTATTTTAAGACCTGTTGTAGGACACAGATCTTGAATGCTTGATTATTGCAGGATGAAAAGGAATGCCTAAATGTAATGATTTCTACAGCGCACAGAGACAAAGATGAGGCACTTCATGAAGGTTTTAAATTTACATTTTCTTTTCAGAGGTTAAACATGCGCTAAAAAGATCAAATAGCTCTAAAAACATATCTAATGCATTGGTCCACGATGACACGTTTGGTATAAATATGATGTCTTATTTTTGTGATAGCTGAAGTGTACACGTGGGATGGCGAATTTGCATTAGAAGCGTAGAGACAAAGGAAACATAGAGACAGCGTGCATCAAAGTTCCCTAAATTTGCTTTGTAGTGGTCAGAGAACAATAACCACCATTCCATATTTTACAGCTTTATTTCCCAGGATACAGCAGTATATTTGCATGAAAACCCTTTCAAGCTTTTGGACATTTTAACTTGTAAACATAAAAAATAAAAAAAAAATAAAAAAGATTTCACCCGTGGTTACCATGGGAAATGTCAGCAAATTATCCACAACTAGAATGAATGTGTTCCAATTTATCACTCGGGCTGAAGCGTGCGGACTATAGAATATGTAAATATTGTAATGAGCAGAAGTCAGCATATGGATAATGCGATGACAAGTGAGGGGATGAGTTGATTGATTGTGCGCTGATGATGGCACAATAAAAACGAGAGCAGGATGGGGGGGAGGGCGCCTGGGTGCCTCCACAGACTGGCACAATGGCCTGGCAGACGCACGAGGACAACGGACACTCGAAAATCACAATAGCTGCAAGTATGGCAGAATTGGAACGAACCTGTCGATTCTGAGAGCTGAGAACCGCGGTGAACTGTGATCTGTACGGCAGAGTGCTTTAAAAACACTTTAAATGAACATGAACCATTATACCCGTTGCATTTAGTCTGTTTAACCTTGAGTGTTCCAAAGCAGAAAGGCAACAAATCAGAATAATTGCCTTTAATATCCCGCAGTGTTTCTTGAGAATCCTTCTTTCATGGTTTACTTTGTTCAGTTTTAAAATGTGTTTTCTTCCCCTCTCAAAAGTTAGATTTCCATATATCGCACCTCTTTAAACACTTGTATTTGCCTAAGGATGGACATAACCTCTCTTTTATCTAGTTCAGAACTGTACTTCTTCATGCTAATTGGATTTATGGGATTCTCCCCAGGATATTTTCTTTCAGTTTAAGTAGGACAATGCACATCGGTGTCTGTCATTCAAACAAAAGACATTTAGACCTCATTTAGAGACATTTAAATGCGCCACACAGACTATTTAATGTTAAAAGCAGGTTAAATGTAAATGTAATTCATTGTTTATTTTTTTTCCCCTTAGCAGATTTGTTCTAATGTGTATTAGTTAGGGTACGTTTACACGACAACGATACGCTTAAAACGGAGAAGTTTTTCCTTTGAGTTTTCCCATGTACAGACGACACCATTGTCAAAACGATCCCCGTTCACACGGATCCGCAAAAACGACTAAAAACGCTGTATTCTGCTGCCAGGCCAGTAGATGGCGATATAACACTATAGACTGAACACGTAAAACGCATGTGCATGACGTCATCGTCTTCAAAGATTCACGTTTTTGTCGTTTACACGGAGACCGTTTTCAAAAATGTGCACTTTGAAACCCGTTTTCAAAAGTTTGCGTTTTCAGGCACCGAAAACGCTGTTGCCGTGTAAACGAACGGCCAAAACACATAAAAAGTTTTTAATTTTTAGTTGAAACCGGTGTCATGTAAACAGGCCATGAGTCTCAAATTTTGGGTTACATAACGTGTAAAATCAATAATCTCTCTCTCCCATCTGACTGTTGGCCTTGAAGTGAATTGAATATATATATATTTTTTAACCTTTGACTAATGTTTCTGATATGTATTTTTTATTTTATTTTTAGCACCATTGTGTCATTTGTGTTGGTGTCTTAGTCGTTAGCTTGTTGTTTTGGAGCCACAAATGATATTGCTATTGTGAGTCATCTCACACATGCTAAATAGTCTCGCCACACAACCTTTGATCAACACAAGGTCAAATTAAAATTCAGCCCATATCGGGCGGTGAATGTAAAGGTCATCTAATTAGCTGTTGCGGTTCTCATTCGTAAAAGGTTCCAACAGATAAAAAAAAGGACCTGTGACCTACTCTGCGTATCAAATACTGGCACAGTAATATAAAAAAGAAAGGATTGTTTTATAGACAGCTCGCATAGAATATGCACTCAATTTAACCAAGGGCAAAGATTAGGAAAGAAATTATTTCCCACTTTCTATTATAGTTCCTATAGGGTATATTTTCAATGATTAGTCTCAGTGTTCAGGCAGATTTTGATCAATATTGTAACAAGCCAATGTGATTTAGTAGGTATTCAGATGCTAAGTGTCTGGATAATATTTTCCATCTGGGATTGATTTTTTCAGGTGTGTTTTCAGCTTTATGAGAGGTTTCCTCACAGTGAGACACCCTGTGTCATTTTAGTTTATCCATTGCAATACACTCTCCCATCTAAATATTTAAAATATGAAATATAATATTATATTATTTTGAATTTCACTTAAAAAATGTGACACTTGTGGGTGCAATTTTGACCAAATCCTCACATCCAATATCACATACTGACAGCATCTAAACCACTTTGACATGTGTGCAGCGTTCATTTAAGGGTTTATATGATTATTGCATTCATGGAATTCAGTGATTTTATTGTATGAGATTAATTACATTTTAATGGCATAACGCTTCAACTCTATTTTAAATACAAATGTTCATGTGCATTCTTTCTTTACTTATTAATGCCTATAAAACAAATTGACTCAAAGGCTATGCTCAGACTGCAGGCAAATCAGATCTTTTCTCAGACTGTCCCCAGTATTAAATGCAAGTGATCAAATATGATTTGTGTGTCCAGACATAACCAAGCAATCTACACGGGTTGCTTAGACGTAGACGTACCCACGTACTGTATGTGACGAGGCTTTTAAAACAGATGCAGGACAAATGGAGGTGCATCACCTCACTCGCCAATTAAGTTACCCGTCAAGTTGTGGTGCAGAACTCCTCCGTCACACAGGACAATGCTGAACTCTTCAGACATACCATTTAAACACAATTTGAATACTTCGGGCATTTCCGTCACTAGTTTTGACATTATCGTTGTGTTAGGAGTGATGCAAAAGTGTGATTGGAATCGCGTTTCAAACCACCTCCATAGGTAGTCTGAATCATATTTTTTATTTATTTTTTAAAGCATGTTTTTATTTATTTATTATTATAAAAAAATATATATATATTATGTATGAACACCTGTGAAATCTAAATCTAATAAAATGTCACCCTGAACTAGATGATATTGTGGTACAATTAATGTGAAGTACAATTAATGTGATAATTATTACAATTAAAAAACATTTATTTAAAAAAAAAAAAAATGTTGGAGAATCTATAGTACAAAAGTGAATGAGATCAAGTTCTGTCATGAAACTCTAGGTGACGCTGGCTGACAGGTCCTTTAGTCAATCTGCTCACAATCACATCACTCCCTATAGGGCGCAGCTGATTGGTTCCTGCTGTCTCAGTAGCCAATGAGCTCGCTGCTCAACCTTCAAATACTTGGTCAGCATTTGCTATAGCAGTGCAGCGCTTTCAGAAACCCTCCACCCTCCCCAGCTCCACCTGTCTAGATCTGCTATGGGTAATTCATGTACACTATATTGTACAGCAGCAGCGTTTCTTGCTCACGGCAGCGTTTCTTGCATGTATTGGCAGTAGCAAGTCCCGTACTTGCTCTGGACTTTGTATTAGTCATTATATTTAATTACTAAATAAATAACTTAAAGGTATAGCGGAGGATGTTTTACTTCCTGGTGGGTAACCTATACTATTGGTCCTCCTAATTGTCAATCATTCTGGTGAATCAATCAAACTTTTCAAAAAGTGGAGAGGGCGGGTCTTATCTAAAATTTGGAAAGATCCTCCGCTATACCTTTAATTAAATGATCAATCACATCAACTAATTTTACAATCTTACTAGCCCTTTATTTAGACTAAAACCCTTCTCATTCATTTGGTGAGGAACATGGCGTTTTGAGCAGTATTTACACCCTGTCATGCTAATGATGAATCGATGAATTGATCGTTGCTTTAAACGACCGTAGATCATAGGAATTTGTGTAAATTGACATCCCTACTGTGAAGTAAAGCAACCTGCATATAAATGTTATTTTTATGCAACTTTTACAGCTCCAGATCATTGACTTGTCCCCGTTTCTTGTTCTCCTGCAGTGAACTTGCTGGACTCCCGCTCTGTAATTGGTGACCTGGGGTGGGTCGCCTACCCGAAGAATGGGGTGAGTTCCACACATCTTCCTGTCTCTCCGCACTTTGAGTTAAGAGCTGGCTTAGGAGAACATCTCAAGGTCTCCAATTCCCTCGATGGCAGAAAAGACAGTTTCAAAGTGAAAAATAATAGAACGTGGCGAGCGTAGCACAGAGAGAGAGAGAGAGAGAGAGGTAGTACGAGAGGTCAGAGACAAACCGAGAAGAAGGGAAGCCCGTTTTGTTCTAAAAGAGGCACAAAGACACACTAAACCTGCTGCTCTAATTTCTTTGTGACACTCAAAATGCTATTTATTTCTGTCTAGTCAGCCGATTGGGAAACCCTGCGAACAATGTGTTGAATTTTAATGTCAAATGGCCAACTTTATATATATCTTTGTTTTCTATTTCCTTCTGTTGTTTGGCGTAATACATTGAGAATACCAAAGTGAAGAAAGCTGAAGCTAGATGAAATGGTTTGTCAGCAGAAAAGGAGCATAGGTGTTGAGTATCTAGGTTGTTTTTGACAGGCTGTCGAATGAATAAGCAGTTACAAACTTGTACAGAATGGGACAATACATATCCCAGTGTTCTTTTAGGTCTGTCAGTATCGTGTTGTTTTTATGCCTCCCCAAAAATCATCTTAAAGGGATAGTTCACCCAAAAATGAAAATCAGCCCATGATTTACTCACCCTGAAGTCATCCTAGGTGTATATGACTTTCTTCTTTCAGACGAATACAATCTGAGTTTTGAAGTCCATAAAAGTACATCTGTCCATCATACAATTGCTCCACACGGCTCTGGGGGGTTAACAAAGGCCTTCTGAAGCGATGCGATGAGTTTGTGTAAGAAAAAATATTCATATTTAACACGTTCCAAAGTAAAATTCTATCTTTCGGCCAAACGAACATACGCCGTCTACTTACACCTAAAGCGCAACTTACATAACTTGTGACGTCGGAATTAGCGTAGTGCGTCAAGGCGTAGCGTAAATATCAGCAGTATGTCGCATTACTTGCATATGTTGCGCTTTACAAGTCGAATTTTAAGTGGAATCTGTAAGTACGTTTGGCCGGAAGCTAGTTTTTTCCTTTATAAAGTTTTAAATATGTGTAATTCTTACACAAAGGCCTTTATTAACCCCCCGGAGCAGTGTGGAGCACTTTAATCATGGATAGATGCACTTTTATGATGGATAGATGCACTTTTATGATGGATAGATGCACTTTTATGATGGATAGATGCACTTTTATGATGGATAGATGCACTTTTATCATGGATAGATGCACTTTTAACATGGATAGATGCACTTTTATGATGGATAGATGCACTTTTATGATGGATAGATGCACTTTTTATTGTGGATAGATGCACTTTTATCGTGGATAGATGCACTTTTATGATGGATAGATGCACTTTTATGATGGATAGATGCACTTTTATCATGGATAGATGCACTTTTATCATGGATAGATGCACTTTTAACATGGATAGATGCACTTTTATGATGGATAGATGCACTTTTATGATGGATAGATGCACTTTTTATTGTGGATAGATGCACTTTTATCGTGGATAGATGCACTTTTATCATGGATAGATGCACTTTTATCATGGATAGATGCACTTATGATGGATAGATGCACTTTTATGATGGATAGATGCACTTTTTATTGTGGATAGATGCACTTTTATCATGGATAGATGCACTTTTTATGATGGATAGATGCACTTTTATGATGGATAGATGCACTTTTTATTGTGGATAGATGCACTTTTATCATGGATAGATGCACTTTTATCATGGATAGATGCACTTTTATCATGGATAGATGCACTTTTATCATGGATAGATGCACTTTTATGATGGATAGATTCACTTTTATCATGGATAGATGCACTTTTATCATGGATAGATGCACTGCACTTGTATCATGGATAGATGCACTTTTATCATGGATAGATGCACTTTTATCATGGATAGATGCACTTGTATCATGGATAGATGCACTTTTATCATGGATAGATGCACTTTTATGATGGATAGATGCACTTGTATCATGGATAGATGCACTTGTATCATGGATAGATGCACTTTTTTATGATGGATAGATGCACTTTTATCATGGACAGATGCACTTGTATCATGGACAGATGCACTTGTATCATGGATAGATGCACTTTTATCATGGATAGATGCACTTTTATCATGGATAGATGCACTTTTATGGACTGTGGAATGTGAACACACATTCACTGCCTTTATAAAGCTTGGAATAGCTTTCTATTTTTCATTTGGTGAACTATCCCTTTAACCTCTTATCATGACATCACCTAGTTCTAGTTTGCTGATGCAAGAATAGTTCAGCGATCCAGTGCTTGATATAAGTGTTAGGCCCCTGCTAAGCTATCGCTTGATTCTCAAGATTTTGATTAGAAAAGTGTATTTGCTTACGACTGTGCAAACACTGTGATTTCTCCATTCTCGATAATATCAGCTTGCTCGTCCCAGCTGCTGTTTAGAGGCCTTTATTGTTATCTCGCACGGCCTGCATCCAGTGTTTACAGTGTGCTGTTATAGCTTAATTCAGTTTCCTGTTGTGATGGTAAAAAAGAGCGCTTGCATTGTGCTTACCTGCACCTGCCCTCCAATGCAACAATACAGGCCGACAATAGATCCTAAAGTCTCCAGGCACACTGCATAACACCTGTTATGAGACTCGATTATTCCTCCTTTGAGATGGAAATACAAACGTCCATGCATGATATCCTGAAAATTACGTGAAATCTAGGGGGCGATAAATCAGTGTCAGATTCGTCAGAGGGCTATTCAGATCCTCCTCAATGGCTATTGAGATTAAATGATTTTTGCTCTATTATTAGATGTTCACATTACTCAAGGGTGACACTTGCAGTTTATGAAGATTATGTCAACAAGGCCAGGATGCTAACTAGTCTTGCTGTTATACAAGACGCATTGAGTTTGATCGAACAGTTGATTTAAAAGGCTGGCTGAATTGGTGTAGCTGTTATTTTCTTTCTTAAGTCAGATTTGTTTTGTGACACTATTCATAAAAATATTCTATTATTTTACTAGTCCATTGAGTGAATCTTTTTTCAATACAATTTCAATGGAAATGAAGGTATAAAAGGCCATCAGTGAAGTAGGAAATAGCCTCACAATCTCGGATTTGATTACCAGGTAACGACTTTAATATGATTTTTAAATCTATTAATTTATTCAAAACACGTTAAAATGTAGTTTGTATATTCAATAAATGAAATGCACCTTTTCTATGATGAGCATGTTTTTCTGAATTAAAATGAATTTGTTATTTTGGTAATACTTTAATGCGATGGTCCACTTTAGACATAAGTGACTTTGCATGAACATGTCGACTTATTCTACTCACCCGAACCTAACGGTCTACTAATACTCTAATGAGAGTTAGTTAGACATGTTCTACTAACCATAAGTAACTTTAACTTAAAGTAAAATAAATAAATAATTGATGATGATGATGATGATGATGATACATAATGTCTTTGTATCATAGTGAAGGAAAAAGTCTCATTGAAATAATTGATTTTCCAAAAGAAATCCTTAGAACTGATGTTTTGTTATTATTTTCAAAAAAATTAAATAAATTAAAATGCAAATAAAAAAAACATGTGAACATGTGACATAAAATATAAGATAATTTAACATTTATTAAATGGTTGTACAGTGTTATGTGGGCCGAATGCCCACAAACCTAATCATATTTACATAATGTTTATGTTAAATTGTTCTGCTGTTTGTACGTCCATATTGTTTTTCAAAATGTATTTTGCAAAAAAATTATAAATACTGTAGCTGGACGATAATACAGTGACAATATCAGATGGTAATATGTTGATATGCACCATTATATTGCTATGTTCATGTAACATTGTACAAATAATAATAATAAAAAAAAAAAAAAAAAAAAACAACAACAAAAATAAATGGTATGTCATTTTGTTGTTGTTGGTGATTGCCCGAAAAAAAGAAAAGGAAAAAAAGAAAGAAAAGTGGTGCGTGTGCAAGTGTACAGAGACTGATGTTGAGTAGATCACCATTACAAAATGGGGCTTAGATACAAATTGCAGTGATAGAGAGAGAGTTCTCACATGAAATAAAACAGTTATATAATCCAATAGTTATTTTATTTTGGACCTAGGGTAGTGAGGTTGGTGGTAAAGTGAGATCTGGGATTGATTATGTGAGTTAGGGAGGAGACGCTGGTTTCTGCGAGGCTCGGGGTGTTTGTTATGCTGTTAGAGTTGACTACACTCACAATCATATTAATTCAACAGAGCATCTGGAGTGTGAGATGGATTTAGCAACAGCTCAGCAGTTTCAAGAGATTCAGTAAAGCCTGTCACTAATGAGAAATATGCCACATAAACCCTCTTCATTTATCTAGGTATTGGTTAACAGTTATTTGATGTTTTAACATATTAAAGGGATAGTTCACCCAAAAATGAAAATTAGGCCATGATTTACTCACCCTGAAGTCATTCTAAGTGTATATGACTTTTTTCTTTCAGACGAATACAATCGGAGTTATAAAAAAAAAAAAAAAAAAAAAATGTCAAAGAACATCCATCCATAATAAAATTGCTCCACATGACTCTGAGGGTTAATAAAGGCCTTCTGAAGAGGAGCGATGCGTTCTTGTAAGAAAAATATCCATATTTAAAACTTTATCGACTAAAATAACTAGCTTCCGGCAGACGGCCGTACGCATCGATTTACGGCAAAAGACATGAACTTGACGCACAACGTATTTTTTTCTTACACGAACGCATCGCTTCACTTCAGAAGGCCTTTATTAACCCCCAGAGCAGAGTGGAGCACTTTTATCATGAATGGATGCGCTTTGATGGACTTCTAAAGACAGACACCCATTCACTCCATTTATAAAGCTTGGAAGAGCCAGGACATTTTTTTATATAACTCAGATTGTATTCGTCTGAAAGAAGAATGTCATATACATCTAGGATGGCTTCATGGTGAGTAAATCATGGGCTATTTTTCTTTTTTGGGTGAACTATCCCTTTAAGAGAAACCTAAACCACCAAATGATTAGCATATTCTTACATAAAACCTATGGTCAGACATTTGCTACCTCCATCTTTGCTATCTAACCTAGAGTCTCCGTATAGTCTAAGGCAGCATCCTAATAGAAACTGAACAAAAGTGTCTTATTTTGAATGCTCTTCATTGGCAGAAACTCCTCACTGAAAGCCCTCCTTACATGAAGAGCACATGAGTCTCACAGTTGATGCCCAGATGTTAGCATGTTGTTAAGCTAACTGCATCACTCTGATATTGTGTCCTAACAAGACCTGGACGATAATGCGAGTAATCAAAGTTATCTCTTCCATGTTAAGCCTCGTTTTTGTCCTAACCAGCTGTGACCACAGAGAGCAACACACCGTTCCGTCAGCTGTTTGGTTTCTGTTTATGCAATGGCTCCAGGTAGCCCTGAACACACTGACATCTTATTGAACCAAAGTAGTGCTCGTTACGTATATTAAACAGGATGACGTGATTCAATTATAGATGAGGAGAGACTTTTGAAGATAAGCATCAGATATTATATGACAAATCCTGTCAATTCCACAAGGAAAAGTATGCAAATCACACCATCTTTTGAAGCATAATGGAAACATCACAAAAATATTTGTAATCGTTTGTCTACCCACATTCTTAATTTTATTTTACCCACATTTACCTAATATATACATATATATGTCATGAAGAATGTGGGTAGCCAAATGGTTGATGGACTTCCATTAGTATTTTTTATATATTTTTTCATACTATGGAAGTCAATGGGGTCCATCAACTGTTGGTGACCCACATTCTTCAATATCTTCAGAAGAAATAAATTCATGCAGGTTTGAAACAACTTGAGGGTGAGTAAATAATGACATAATTATAATTTTCGGGTGAACTAACCCTTTAAGTTTTTTGGAGTGCATTCTGGGACTCCGGAAGCAGAGTTTGAGAGAAATGAGGCATACAATGATAGCTCAATGTTTCTGCCTAAAATGCTGTCTAGGTAGGCAGCTCGCTAGATTTCCGAACAGAACTTTTATATAATAACTGTTTAAATTCTTGTTTGCCTGGTTCACGTAGGTAACGCAATTGGGTTAGATGCTTGTTTTTGAAGACGCAGAGGCTTTTGGGGCTTTTGGATCTACAATCAGCAATCTGTACTGGCAGGTACATCACAAAATACCAGCGATTATCTTTTCTCCCCGGTTTGTTTGTTTTCAACCCTGGCTTCATGCTGCTTTCACCGCTGTCAGAACAGGCCAGATTTGCCAAGTCAACGAAGCGGTTTACAGGAGCTCAGCTAAATCCGGGCTTTGTGCAGGCCTAGGGCACCTCTGGCTCACACCGCTGTCCCTTTTTTCCCTGTCTTTTACCGAAGGGGAAAATGCATTGACGTGATGCTCAACAGAGGAAACGCTTCACCCACCCTGAAAAGTCACATTCACATGTCCCACCACACTCTCACGCAAAGAGCCAAAATCATAGCAGGGAGTTGTTTTCAACCGTGCTTGTCTGTCATGTTCAGCTCCCCCTCCCCCCCGTGGACCCTGGGCGGCAATGACAGGGATGGCTGGGCGATGGTGATTGGTGGGTAATGAAGGGTTATTGTTTGAAAGTCAGTGGTGAAGCGTCAGTAAACAGCCGAGAAGGACGTGATCTGGGAGTTGGGGTTTATGGGTAAATGCAAGCTTATAGCACATGCTAACTCGCACTGGGAGAATTGAAGGTTTTAGGTGCAGACAACATTGGTAAATAAGTGTGCTGTGATAGTGGAGGGAATGATTTAAATGGAGAGAAAGAGAAAATGGAGAGGGTCTCAGTAGGGGATGAGAGTCTGAGTGATGATAGTTCACAGAAGGCCTGACTAGTGAAATGGCCACAGAAGTACTGCAACAAAAAATAAATGAAATGTTTTTTTTTTATTTTTTTTATGACACATAATATCATAGATGTACAGGTTGCACTGACTACTGTTGTTAAAGGGTTAGTTCACCCAAAAATATGAATTACTCGCCCTCATGCTGTTGAAAACCCATTAGACTTTCGTTCATCTTGTGATAGATGCTATTCACACTAAGTCATAGCAGGATTTATTTAGATGCTGTTTATACTTAGTGCAAATAGTGGCAGATACTATTTGCTCCTCAGTATATTGTTTTTTAAAATATAACTATGCAATAACAACAAAATATTCAGCGTATATGATTATATTTATAAAAATATGTTCCTAAATTCTTCTGTTTTACCACACTTGATGTGCTCAATGTAATTGCGTTGATCATTGTTTATATGAGAATAAAAGCCTGAATTAAAGTGACCCTGTTATGCTATTTTAAAGGTTCCTAAATATTGTTTTGGACTACAATACGTTTACATGCATCCAAAGTCTAAACATTTTATCATAATATACAATGCAGCATCAGCTCTTTTCTCACAGTGTCTTAAACGTGAAACGTGAGCAATCATGTCTTTTCAGAAGAAAAGGACTGAAATGCTTGACTCATTATGATAACTTTATTAACTGTTTTAAGTGTTAAAGTTTTGGTGTTGTAGACTCAGTGAAGGTACAGGAATCTCTCAGATTCCAGTACAAATATTGTAATTTTGTTACAAATATGATCATTTTTTATGGGTTTGGAGCGACATGAGGGTTAATAAATGACTACAGACATACATTTTTGGATGAACTATCCCTTTAAAGTTGAATAGTCTGTCTGTCACTCTGGTGTCGATCCAGACTTTCTTCCATGAAACACAAGGGTTGTTTTGTAGACTGTTAATGCTACTCTTTTCCATTCAATGAAAGCAAACCAGAGAACTCTGAAAACAAATATTCAGGCTAAATTCAAGTAGGTGTTTTTTTTTTTTTTTTTTTTGCACTAAATGCACCATCTGGTTTTAAGCTATCTTAAAGTCAAACCCAGTCTGTTAACCCCCTCTTGATTCATCGACACTAATTGGATTTATTCCCTCACCCCAGAACTGGGCCAATGTCAGACCCAAGACTAAACTTCTAATACAGTTACAGTACTCTGTTTTTATTTATTTTTTTATTTTACACAAGCAGCATTACAGTGGAACTCCAACAAACAGAAGTTCACTTTCCTATTTCATTTTGACTCGCACATACACAGAAAATAGCTTACTTCCACATTGAAAAATTAGGTGGACAGGTGAAGGATGTAACATTTGTGGCATTCACCAAACCGAATGGCAAAAATAATAAACTTCCCTGTCTGTAACTGGTCAGACAAGAACTTAGTCCCGCCCTAAACTCACGCTATTGGCTGAGCCAATGTTGCTCTAGGAATGTTCAAATGAACAGATCAATGCTTTGATAGCACTACAGAGCCACAGTTTTCATGTTACCAGAAGCAAGTGATATAGTTATAAATATGGATATTTTTCTTTCATCATTTTATGATGGATGGATGTGCTTTTTTGGGCTTCAAAATATCAGTTACTATTCACTTCCATTATAAAGCTTGGAAGAGCCATGGTATTTTTTTATTATATATTTTTTTTATATATTTTTTTATAACTCAGATTGTGTTTGGCTGAAAGAAGGGTGAGGGTGAGTAAATTATGGGATATGTTTAATTTTTTTTTTCATTTTTGGGTGAACTAACCCTTTAATAGGCATGTAAGGAGGAATAGGCAGCAGGGCCGCTCTCTAGGATTTGGCAACATTGTGTTAAATCTACTCTAAGAGAAAGTACGAAGACTATAAGGATTTTTTATTTTTTTTATTTTTTTTATTAAAACTACACACGTTGAGTAATTCATTTTCAGATGTATACTGCATATAGCAAATGAAGGGTTTAAGGATTTTTTAAAGGCATGCATTAACGTGCATGGCCACAGAGGTACTGCAGGTACGGCCACCAAATATAACAGGCTTATGTCCAGGTGTGTCATTTCAATCTTTGGCTTGATATGATTCATGTTATCACTACACAGCTGTGACACGCATCCTCGTGCAATCTCCCTTTTCAATGTGTTTTTGTAATGAAGGCCTTTTAGAATGATCTATTCATCTTCATCCATGTGTCAGAAATGTTGTCGTCCTGGGGTGCCTGTTAGCTATTAGTAATGCATTTTCACATGAGAGCTTGAAACGAATATCCAAACGCCCTTGGTTATCTGCATTATCCACATTCACACAGGCCCATTTTCATTTCAAATGGCGACTTTCTCTAAATTGCAGCTTTGCCAATGTAATTTACCAGATCATGGCCACAGTGGCTCATATTGGAGAATTCTGTGACACACACATTTTTTTGCATCATTGTGGTACTGATGCATCACCAAACGGCTCTATAGCCCTTGAATATGATCGAGTAAAATTCAGATGGTAATGTGGGTGTTTAAGCTGACTGGAATGTAATTAAAATGTTCCATTGGAGTATTACAGTGTTTGCTTAGCAACATGCTAACACAAACTCTGTTGGAATTAATGAGCTGAGTCTTCACACTATTTGCATATTCCAAGTCAGTCACTTAAGAGGATTTGTTTAGGATAGGATGTTGTCTTAAAAAGGCAGATTATCAAAAGCAAGAGAGAGCAAAAGAAAGAGTAATGGCACTGTGAAACGGATTTATTTTCCAGCTGAGACTTTGAAATTGGATACAGCTCATGTCAGAATTTTGTGTTAGATACAAAACAGTGTAAATAAATGATTTCATGACAATATTTCGTCAGTGGACACATTGAGTGAAAGAAGCGATGCATATCTTTCTTCGCTGCAGAATGGGGGACTACGTGCTTTGAATGATTATTCATTGAATGGTTCATAATTCCAATGAATTATTGAATGTGCTTTGCCATAGTAATACTGATTTTCTTGCTAAAACCTTGTTAACGTTTCCCTATAACTGAAGAATATTCAGTGCAGCATTCTCTTTTATACTGCTTATTTTGACAAACAGAGTCTCCCCATTCCTCACTGAAGATTCACTCTAAACACTTGCAAAATTTTTATTTTTTATTTTTATTGTACATGCAGATAATATAATATTAATGAATTTAAAGGCCACTTAAGTGTACTTAGAGAGTGTTTCTGGTTACACTTTATTTTAAGGTGTCTTTGTTACACTCTAATGATACAATAAGTACTGAGTAATCTTAATTAACAACATGTACTTATAGGGTTAGGATTAGGATTAGGGTTTGGTTTAGGGTTAGTTGCATGTAATTATATAGTTTTTACTACAGTAACTACTTGTAACATATGTAACAATGACACTAAAATGGTAATTTCCCTGTTTCTTAACACACTTAAGTATACTTTTAAAAAGTGCACTTTGTAATAATGACTATATATATATATATATATATATATATATATATATATATATATATATATATATATATATATATATATATATATATATAACATATATATAATATATATAACACACACATACTTATACTTAAGTCCGACTTTTCGGCTCAAAAAAGTAAAAATTTAAACCATACTTAATTTTCATTTAATTACAAATAACACACCGTTTAAGTGGCTGAAAAGGTCAGACTCAGTTTGAACTTAAGTATATTATTTTAAAATCTATTATCTCCATAATAAGTACTCTCATTAAAAGTATGCTGAAATTTACTTCTTTTTCACAAGGGCATACTGCAAAAATAGATCATGTATAGGATACTATTTCAAACAAAGTTTATAACTAGATTGAGATAAAGGCCCTGTGCTTGATGTATTTAATACATTTTGAAGCAGTAATGACTTTGAATATAATAAATTAGAAACAAATGACTGCCAACACAGACCTCAATAGTTTGTGCTCCAGTCGTACTAAAAGAGCCCGTGAGTTTTCAGAGTGTGAACTGCGGGACTCTACGATTAGCACTCGCTGTATGACTCCCAGTGGTCCAGACTTCAGTTCTTCAACTGTCCACACAGTCTCACAATCGCTCACATTCAGAGAGTGTCAGGCAGAGGTAATACGAGGCCTCGGGAGGGTCTCTCTGGTCATTGACTGCGCTTTTGAAGAGCGCTGAAGGGCCGCTCGGGCCCTCAGGGTGCATTCCGTGGTCTTGCTTTGTTAACTGCCATGTTACAGCCTCCTGACTGCGTAGATTATAGCTGGCAGATTGTTTTTCCAATCTCTCTGCCACCTGATGTATTGTTATTGAGCATCTCTACGGACAGCAAAACACACAGCCGTATTGTGTTAGATGCGGCGCTTGCGGTGTGTGAATGGATGCCACAATGTTCTCGTACAGTACTGTTACAACACAATTATTTCCCCAAACATGCTCTTAATTATAAGTCCTCAGAACAGTGTTATATTCTTATATATAATGGAATTGACTAACTTTACTGGTAGAGTGTAAATTATGTTTTTAGGGCTAGGACAGAAATATTAGATGTGTGTGATGCGATGTGTGAAGAAAATATAAGAACCATGTGATGTGTGAAGGAAACAATCAACTTGTGAACATTATTTTTTATTTTATTTTATTTTTTAGCAAGATTTTGTCAAATTGTGTGTGATGTGTGAAAATGTATTTAATTTTGTGTATTTAGGATACATTAAAACGCTAGCTATCAAAAATGATCTTAAACATAACTACGGCATCAGCCATTTTATTCCACAAATGTAATTTCCATCACAGTACACAAAGTACACAAATTGAAATGCGATGGTAATGATAATTGTTCATGACAGTTCGCGAAGGAAAGGAAAGTGAGGATGTAAAAGGGAGTTTTAAGGATTAGTCCACAGCGCTGAAAGTTCCCACACTTGAAGTAATACAGTTCCACTTTTATTGCATCAGCCACTGTATATCTTTTAATATATAATTCCCAGATTGCACTTGACCTAAATGACATGTCCATGAAGTCTACTAGAGCACGGGGTGTATCATTTGTCATTTCATGATTCAGAGGGGCGAGCGCACCCTTTCCGGGCATAATGTGCCCTCAATGCACCCTTTTGCTGAGCACGAACATTATGTCACCCTAATGTAGACCTACATTTGGGACGAGGCCACTCTGCTGCTAGCGTCCCGGTAGCAGGACACTGGAAATGCTTTTTTATTCCCCAATTTTCTTTTTCTTTTCACATTGAAACAATGTTAAAGGCTCAGGGAAGGAGGAGGCGGGAACTGGCGTATGTTAAATATAAATGTAATAATAAAATAAGTAAAGTGGCAGCCCCTCACAGACTATATGAACCAACTCTCTCTCTCTTTTTTTTTTTTTAATCTTAACAAAACATATCGTTGGAAAGGTCTGAGACTAAAGATTCAGTTTGGCCATAATTTCCATCAATTATTCAATCTTTTTTGGGATAAAAGTGATATTGCTACAGAAATGTATTAATTTGTGACAGGAGAATGCATCAAAAAATCCTTTTGAATGTGGATCCCACCTATTGATTATTTTTGTTATAGCACCTAAACAAAACCTCATAGGAAATGATATCAGCTTCACATTTGGAACACAACCTGGTTAGACGTGTGACTTTGATCGTATTACAATTTAAGAGCCCAAATTATTTTGTAAAATATACATTTTGGGTTATACTTTATTTTATGGTGTCTGACAGTGTTCAGTCACAAGTGTGACTTTGTGGCATTTTGTTAAATAATAATAATAAAAAAAATAAAAAAAAAAAAACCTTCCTGGTTAAACATTATTACATTTACATTTAGTCATTTAGCAGACGCTTTTGTCCAAAGCGACTTACAAATTGGGACTAAATTAAGCAAGTCATCGTGAAGAGGCAAAAAAAAAAAAAAAAAAAAAAAAACAACGCAAGAAGTGCTCAAAATACGAAGTTCAGGCATTATTCAGAGTAGCATAAGCCCGATAAGCGAGAATTTACAGGAAAATGCACACTAGTTATTGCACACTAGTGTGAACAAAAAAATTATATTGAATATTGACAAATTTATCCACAAATAATGCTTTTCACTCAAATACTGAGGTGCATAAGCTCAGATCAGTGAGGCCTACGATTAGTCAGTTCCAAAAAGAAATACAAAACCTGACTTAATTGAAAGAAAACAAGTTGACAAAAAGATTGAATCCAATATTTGGTGATAATATAGCATAACACCAGATTATTATTATTTTTTGTAGGCTGGTCATTTTTGACCGGGAACATCACAAGTGTAACAAGGTTTGGGGGGAAAATCCCACAAAAGTACAAAAATTATTCCAACATTTGGGTTGTAGTTCTACCCTGTGTGAGCAAAGTCAATAGCCTAAGTTATAGCCTAAGTTTTAGTCTAATGCATTAACATTGGGAAAATAAAAACAATTTCCCTCCGGGTCAAAATTACCCGAACACAACATGAGGGTTAAATACTGAGTAATATTAATTAACAACGTGTACTTACTATAAAGTACTATAGAGCAGGGTTCACCAATCTCGGTCCTGGAGGGCCGCTGTCCTGCAGAGTTTAGCTCCAACCAGCTCCAACACACCTGTTTGAAAGTTTCTAGTATGCCTAATGAGACCTTGATTAGCTGGTTCAGGTGTGTTTAATTGGGGTTGGAGCTAAACTCTGCAGGACAGCGGCCCTCCAGGACCGAGATTGGTGAACCCTGCTATAGAGTTAGGGTTAGGATTTGGGCTATTTGCATAAATGTATGTGTAATTTAATGTTATTACTACAGTAAGTACATGTAATATGTAACAAGGACACTAAAATAATGTGATGCCAAATTTTGTATAACATAAAAAATGTTTAGTAGAATAAACTTAAACTTATATAACTAATTTTTTGAAGTGCTAAAGTGAACAACCTTACGTCTGCATTCCAAAGCATTCATTATATACAACCATTCAAGTCTGAATAGTGCATTTCTACATCTATGCTCAAAGAGGGGGGTGAGAGTTAACAGGTTAATCTGCTTTTTCTCTTATAGTGGGAAGAAATCGGAGAGGTGGACGAGAACTATGCACCCATCCACACGTACCAGGTGTGTAAGGTGATGGAGCACAACCAGAACAACTGGTTGCAGACCAACTGGATTATAACCCAAGGTGCCCAGCGAGTGTTCGTGGAGCTCAAGTTCACTCTACGGGACTGCAACAGTCTTCCCGGAGGACTGGGCACGTGCAAGGAGACATTCAATGTCTACTATTACGAAGCCAACGACGATGAGAGAAGGAATATTCGGGAAAGCCAATACTCCAAGATCGACACCATCGCGGCCGACGAGAGCTTCACAGAGCTTGACCTCGGAGACAGGGTCATGAAACTGAACACGGAAGTTAGGGATGTGGGTCCGTTGACCAAGAAAGGCTTCTACCTGGCTTTCCAAGACCTGGGTGCGTGTATCGCGCTCGTTTCCGTCCGGGTCTTCTACAAAAAGTGTCCTTTTGTTGTCAGGAATTTGGCCCTCTTCCCGGATACTGTAACCGGGGCAGATTCCTCACAGCTTCTGGAGGTGTCAGGGACCTGCGTCAACAACTCGGTGGCTGATGAACTTCCCAGAATGCATTGCAGTGCGGAGGGGGAGTGGCTGGTGCCCATTGGGAGGTGCATGTGCCAGGCGGGCCATGAGGAAGTTAATGGCTCCTGTCAAGGTTGGTGAACATCTTCATTATTATGCAAATGTGAGTGCTGCCGATGCCACACGTGTGTAACATATTCCCCTTGAACTGCGTCTCTGAATGTCACAGACGATGATGAGAACCTGAACTCTTTGTGTGGCGTGGGTAGACTGTGACATTCATTTCACAATCTAGTGATTTTACGGTTTTAATTTCTCATGTATTATGCCAGGCGGAGTTTATATTTAAGATGTTCATAATGGTAGCGTGTGTATTTAAGATACTGCTGGTATTTAAGATACTTTCTCAGAATGGTTTGAAGGATTTACGTGACTCAGTGGTGAGAGGCGGCGTTAATCATGCAGGAGATGGTAGAAGTGGGTTGGTGGAGAAACAGCTGTCAGAATGTGTAAGAATGACAGGCAAATGATTCACAATATGAACAAGACAATCAACCTAACTTGATAGTAGCCCACTTCATGCCGGATACTACTGCATTACTGTACTTATAGTAATGCAACAAACTTGAGACAATCTAGTTTGAAAGTTTTGTGAAGTTTGAGCAAAATCTTCTTGCCTCACAAATATTAACTTTTCAAAGGAAATATCTTCAAATTTGACAGGAAAGTTTTCTCTCAGATTTGTGTTGGGCTCACTGTGTTCCAGGAAACACCATAATCAAACTGTAATGGATCGGTCTGTATCAGTGTCCTAGAAAACACTTTCTCTCTTTAACTATAGACATGATTGCCATACAGAAGCTCATCTACTGTACAGTGCTGAGATGTAAATGAAAGAGTGCATTGTTTGGAAAGTGGTGTGCTCTAATTTAGGCATAATTATTGAATATAAACGGCTAATAAATAGCATAAAATGAATGAATTAAAAAAAAGTTATACTTGGAGAAAAAAGTTACTTTTAAAACAGTAATTAAAAACTCATTAGCAAAATTAAATAAAAGCTGGAACTAGAGATGCACGGATGTATCAGCCAATAATCGGTATCGGCATTAAAGCTATTATTTTCGCTATCGCCGCTATCTCTAAATTTAGAGGAAGCGAACACAACAATAAGGCTTTAACAGTTAAAAAATAGCAGTGTTAATGCATGCTTTATTTGCCCCTATGAATCACCTGTAGGTTCAAGCCAGGGTTGCCAGATCTGCATTTTTCCCCCTACATCAAACATTATTTGTAGCGCCTCGCCTCCTGTCCAATAATCACAAAGAGCCTTGTGCTCTGTTACTTCTAATAAGAAACAAAGCCTCAGCTTTCAAATTCTGTACATTTTATCATGAAATTCAAACAATAAATGGCGTTTTGACGCTCTTAAATGTGACGTGACAGATCACCGTAACGCCTCAATTCAAGTATTTTCTTCCACTTTAATACAAATTATATCTTGAAAAACATGCATGAATATCAGAAGGTATGTTGAAAGATACAGTACAACTTACCAAAATCCGTATCATGACTCATGTAATCACTTAATCTGCATTTCAATCGTGGAAAGACGTCAATGAAACAGCTTGAGAACAATATCACTTAATGTTGTATTTACCTCAGGAAAGTCATCCAGTGTTCACAGTTCGTTAGTTAGCTATAAAAAACACCAGAGAAGAGCTTATTTACTGTTAATTATATATGCATGTTTGAATAAATTTACCATGAAGTGTTTATGAAAACTACCTTATGTGTAACTGAGTTGTATACAAACAATTCAGTTTGTATTAGAGTGTAAATATTATATCTGGAGATAAATAGCAGTTGAATATAATAGCTCTGTTGTTAATTTTAACCTCTAATATTAGTGTACCAAATGAGAGGGTTCCTTGTATAGTTTGCAGCATTGCAGATTTTATTTCCAACTATCAGAATCGGCCAATATAATTCTGAATAAAATACATACAACTGAAACATCCCACAATATGAATGCAAATTGAATCAAATACAGAAATTTGATAATTAATCATCCAAAGATGCATTATGAAATAAATTATGTTTTATTGAAGTTCTGGAGGAGTACTATCCAATCGGCACGAGAGGAGGCTTATATATAGAACCGACTTACCTTGCTACAATTTTCCAGCATTTGGCCCCATCCTAAGAGCCCAACATGCCCGAATTCAAGCTCCTCCCGTTTTTAAATTTCAGTACTGACTTGGTACCCGAAGTCTGTAATTTTGACAACACTACACCTAACACCGCCCCTGAGCTCCCAGCTTCATCTCGAAGGCGTTAGCCCTTCCTGTCGGGTCACCGCACTTCAAAACGCAGAGGCCTACCCTTGCCCCCTCCATATTCCTCCACGTCTTTCTCCACTCAGTCACTCCGACAGAGAAATGGACATTTTAAAGTTTTGTCGATTCTTCTCCTAAAACCAACCGAGTGAGTCCCAAGCATCTCTAAATTGACTACGGTGAGTTACACAGCTGAGAACACAGCTTAAAATCTTTCTCGTGTTCAGTCCTGGGCTGAATTTTGCATCGCATTCGTTCCCTACACTGAAATAGTTTGCTCAGCGTTCCCCCATAGACGGTACGAATTAAACAATGATCACGTGGGCTTGAGAAACCAACATATTAGTATACTATTTAAACCCCTTTTTTTTTCTCGAATACGCGGGCTTACCCATCCAATGCTGTGCGCTGCAGGCTCCCATCGGACGCAAAGTAAACCCTCCCAGTCAAGTGGCCTAGCTCCTCCTCATTAACACTAATTCGTCAACTCGCAGCCCAATTTTGGGGGTTTTCTTTGTCAATCCGTCTCCCGTTGGCTGTCCAGTGCTTATTTGCTTTTATGGGGGGAGAACTCTGGGTGAGGGCCAAATTCTGATCTCAGAGCCCTCTCCTCGGACAGCACGCAAATACACATATTTTATACTATATCTGATTGTATGTAAGTGTGAACTTGTGAAATGATGTTTTATTAACAAAGTTTGGGGGGAGTATGTTCAGATAATCCACCCAAACTGCACGAGACGAGGCTTATAGAGCCGACTTACCTCTGTTTCACAACAGTTTTCTAGCATCCCTCCTCCACCCCAACTCCTCACTCTCGATTATTCCTATCCCAGCCAGGGATTGGGGGGGTTGCTCTGGGTTCGGGACAGATTCTGAGCTCGGACACCATGCCAAATATGCATATGTTATACTATATCTGATTATATGTAAGTATGAACTTGTGAAACTGGAGTCATGTTTAGTTGAGCCAAGCAGCTTCATTATTAGACTATAACTGTCAATAGGTTTTTCAATGGCCCCTGCCAATATCTTTACAGAAGAGTGGCTAATAAGTTATAATAATACCTGTTTGAGTTAAAAAATGAACAATAACAAGTAAAATGTTCACAACATTTCTACATGACTACAGGGTCTTTCACTACTAGCAGTCATTGTTTCTCTCTCTTTAGTAGCAGTTCTTCTAAATTGTTTAGATTCTGTGCAAAACAATTCATGTTGCTTTCAAATATTGTGTTCTTCTTAATGCTTTCACCTTTCTGGTGGTACTTTGATGAATATATGCAGTATTCTAACTTTGGTTTCTGTAGCAACTGCAGCCAGTCTTTGATCGTCAACAGTATTAACATTTAAATTGATTCATCTGTTAGCATGCTAAGTCGCAGGATGATGAAAGTACTGTTGATTTTCATTCCCTGTGAACCACGCTTCTTGAGATTGCAGAAGATGAAGTGCGGTTTTCTATGTAGTTTAAGTCTTAGTTATGATGGCTTTACCCAACCCCCCATCCACACCACCGGAGCCCAGAGGATATAATGATGGCTCGGATGGAAAAGACGGGAAGTGATAGAGGGATCCACGCTCCAGTGCTGGAAGAGGGCAGTGTGTCCTGTAAATGAAACGGCTCCTTCATCCTCTTCCTCCTCTCTTCAGATTGCTTCCTTTGTCTGCTGCCAGAGTTGGCGCTTTGCGATAAGGATTCTTTTTGAGCGCAGTGTGATATTTCTGTGCGAATTCATTTCCATTGAGCTGTCCCGAGGGAATGTCCGGTGCTTCTGCTATGTAAGCTTTAGAGGGAGTTGGTTTGTGCAGTTGGCCAGGTTGCCAAGCAGACCGGGCGACAAAGTGTCGGAAACGCTTTCAATGCTTTTGTCTGGGAGGACGGGCTGCAATTCAGTGGGCAAAATGGTACAATGAGTATTCGGAGCTGTGGGTGTGGGTGTGCAGTGGTGTTCCTATTCAGATGTTTTGTGCAAGCAATTATAAAATTAATGTAAACATGACAGTCACCTGAGATAAAGCGGGAAAGGGGTTGTCTGGCTCTTTAGGGAGACACTCTGAATACATTCAGTTCGTCAAATAAACAAGGCCATTTTATCAGAGCAGAAAAGAAATAATGCAGAGGTTAATGGCTTAGAGGAGAATTTGCTCCTCTTGCAATTAGATTAGAATAGAAGAATAGAATAGAAAGTAATAGAAGAGAATAGAATAGAAGAGAATATAATAGATAATCTGAGCTGAACTGTGAAAGATTGTAGTAGGCCTATATAATTTTGTGCAATTACCCAGCAGGAAAGGCCTTAAAGTCGGCATGAAATGGAAGTTGCGCTAGTCTTTTCTTCCCTATTGTGACGTATATCTGAGTGAAATGGCTTCTGGAACTAGATCAAATGTAGGGCAGGGCTTGTTTTTTTTGTTTTTTTTTCTGTGGGGAATTGATTGGATGATTGTGGTTTGCTATTGGTGGATCTCATGTGATTGACAGGTTGCTCCGCCCTCATCATCAGAGAAGAGAAGAGATGAGCTGCAAGAGGGAGGGGACGTTATTCTGATTAAAGATTACGAGGCACATTAATTACAAAAAATAAATAATGATGTGCAATATACCATAGAAAAACAAGAATTGTCCATTTTGATTTCATGGCGACTTTAAGGCCTATTCATGAAATGAAAACGCTAACTGTAATGATAACCACACCAAAGAATGATGATGTTATTTTTATTATAAAATGTGTTCTGTGAGCATAATTGCAGATTTAAATGTAAGTAGGATTGTGGTTGTCAGTGTTCATTAGCTAAAAAAAACCAGCTCTGAAATGATTTTAATTATATATTTACTCTATTTATATTTTGTAATCTTTTTTTCTTTTTTTTTCTTTTCTTAATACTTTCTTTTTCTTTTGTGATTCTTTATTTTTGTTTGGAATTATGTGTGGCATGAATTTGACTCCATAAAAGTACATCATCTCCATTGTGTTACATCCAGATTTTATTCCAGTAGTTTCTGATGAATATATCAGATACCAAGATGGCCAACAAACTATTTAGCCTAAATAAAGAGTTTTGATGTAATGTTATACTAGCATTTCCTAATCATTATATTAATCATCAGCTTTTTCGATGTACCCATATCATACATGGTTGAGCTGGGAATTCATGTAATTTGCACTCAAATGAAATGCCAGTCCACATCTTATATAAATGAACAGTGGTGAACTTAGCAAGCTAATTGGCAGAGACTGTCCTGCTAGGCCTGTGGAGGTGTGAGTGAGGGAGAAAAACACTGAGAAAGATGGACTGGATGGAATGGCGTCCGGCCCTCTGTGGAATTCATTCGGGCTCTCCGGGCCGGAAGCTTTCAGAAAGAGCTGGATCTCCAATGGTCTCCCTCTATTTTCATTCCTGTCAGCCGTTACTGCTGCAAATGTCAAACTCGATCCGGTCACTCGCTACATGCCGAGGGATTGAGCTATACTGTGGAAATGTACCAAAGACAAAGATATTTTGGAGAGGACATCATGCTAACAGCATCGGGAGACAAGCACTGGCTGGGTTATAGTGAAATGTGGAGGATGTTATTTCCACTGTGTTGTCTGGCAATATCAAACCTATTGTTACAGATTAATAAGTTACAGATTTTTAAAGGAAAAGCTCATCCAAAAATGTGTCATTATTTATGCATCCTCATATCTTTATTTGTGTGACACACAGTATAGTACATTAACACATATAGTACATAAAGAATAGTAATGCTGGTATTTTATTTAGGTTGTAATTTAGGGCTGTACAATATCATAAATAATCTACCATTGCAATATTTTATTATCAAATATATATTGCGTTAAAAAACAAATACAAAAATAAATAGGGTTTTTAACCAGACAAAAAAAAAATAAAAAAATAAAAATAATAATTCTAAAATATTTGTTGTGATTTTGTTGGAGAGTGTTTCTGAATTAAAATAATAATAAATAAATAAACTTTTTACTCTGAATACTTTTCAGTGCAAACACTTTTAGGGGTGAATAGTAACATGGTGAAAAATATTCACACTTGGGTATAGTCTTTACAAGAACAAAAACAAAACAAAAAACAATTATGATGAAAAATTATTTATTATGATGATTTGCATTGAGTTTATTATTATTAAATTATATATCACAATTTAGATTTTATTTCGATATGTCATGTTTTTGTGTACTTTATCCTAGAAGCCATAGTCAGTGTAAGCTGTCCTTGTATGAAAAGTGAATGTTCTGCAGTGTAAATATTCTTCAAAATATATTCTAAAGAAACCCAGAGAGTATACTGTAGCATAGGAGTGTCACAGCGTGGACGAAAATAAAGGCTGGATCTAGTCGCAACAGTTGATTTGAATGAAAACAAACTATAATAATACTCTCCGAATATCAGAATACAAAACCTCGGCAAACAGGACAACCATTTAACTTAGACTAGATCAGACAAAGAACACTACAAACACAGGGCTATATATACAAATGCAGACCAGTGAAAGGAAATGAGCAACAGGTGCAGTGCATTAATCAAACAATGAGTAACCATGGTAACATGTACTAACACAGGAAACAGAATAGGAAACCAAACAAGAATACTCAGTAGTAGACTGGGTTTTTTTGGTCCTTTTTGGAGCTTGACAGCTTCTGGTCACTGTACGTATAGACCTTTTGTGCCAGAGAAACAAGAGCGCAGCCATCTTTAGCATTTTGTGTTTGAACTTCTGTTATTGCAGTAGCTCTGTATATTTCTATGGCATCACTGTTGAAAAGTAATTATCTGGCAAGTTGATTTAATTATCGTAGGGTTAATGAAAGTCATCATGAGCATTGTAATGTTTGAAGCGGATGTCATAACAAATGCCAGTAGACCGGGAAGATTTTAAAACTAGCGGTTCATTCAGAAATCCATAAGATCTTCCCTTCATACTGTGGAAATACAAACCGTAAGACAGAACACAACGAGCTACACAAGGTCTATATGTTTTTGATGAATGGAGAAGAACAGCATGAACATATTTTGTGTTCCGTGGAAGAAAGAAAGTCATACAGGTTTGCAATGACATCAGGGAGAGTAAATCATAACCGAATTTTCTATTTTGGCTGAATTATTCTTGATATTTGTCATATGAACTGACACTTTCACAATCTTTTGTGGCATGTAATATAATACAAGTTATAGAAACCAAATTAGTGATTGATTTCTTTGAACGCACTGTTCATAAACGGCTCCGCTACTTTAGTAGGATGGGTATTTTATAGTGATCGACTACATTTTTCCTGTGCCGTCAGTATGAGGATTTAATAGGGTTTTTTATGGGCTCATTTGTGAGCCGTTATACCTGTGATTTCACCCACCGGTGAAGACTGCGGTGCGCTCTGAAAAGCGACACGTTGGATATTCTTCAGAGTCAGGAAATGACAGCTTCATCCTGAGACTCTTCTTCTCACCCCGTCTGGGGGCCCTGCTGGGAAAAGACCAGCTACACACACACACACACACTCACAATGACACAGCTAGAGCCGTCCACACTCGCTGCTGTGTGTGAAGCCGCACCAGGTTGTCTTTAATTCTGCATTTCCTCCCGTACTCCGTGTGAGGTTTATACCTTTCTACAGTTACTTCACAATCTCAATGTGATTTGACATCGGGTTTCACAGTTGCAGGTGCTTTATAGGCCAGACGCGTCTAACATGTCCATAGCTTGATTTGTTATTTGTGGATGCCAGTTATGTGCGGGATAACAGTTTCTGATGTGATTATGTGTGGGTGAACATTGAACATTGATCTGAGAACACTGAAGTGTTGGTCTTGAGCAAACTAGGTCTGCATTGACACTGAAGAAATGCAAGGTCTTTGGAGGTTATTTTGGAGTTGCAGTCAAATGCAAATCAAGCGCAGGTTTTGCCTTATTCAAATTCACTGAGAAGCTTTTGTTGTTTAAATGTTTCAATAATTTTTTGATTTTTTATTTTTTTATTTTTTTTTGTCAGTAACATCAACAGAATCTAGAATCAACAGAATCTGCCCGTATCCCCCCCTCGATAGCAGAGAAAGTGTTCTGCAATACAATATGAACACAATAAGGACATTGGTAACACTTTACAATAAGGTTCATTAGTTAACATTAGTCATTGTATTAACTAACATGAACTAACAATGAGCAATACATGTGTTGCTGTATTTGTTGATCAATTAATAATTAATGTTAGTTAATACACATACAACTATTCATTGTTTCTTCATGTTAGTTCACAGTTAACTAATGTTAACAAATACAACCTTTGATTTTAATAACGTATTAGTAAATGTTGAAATGAATATTAACTAAGATTAATAAATGCTGAAGAAGTGTTATTCATTATTAGTTCATGTTAACTTAGGTAGTTAACTTAATGCTAACTATTGAAGCTTATTGTAAAGTGTTACCAGTATATTGAAGCTAACAATTATTATTATTAAGTACATAGTAGTTAAAGACAGCTATATAAAGTTATAAAGTGTAACCATATATTGCTTTGGACTCAATGCTGCACCAAATTAAAATTTTAATGATATTTGAAATTAATTTTGATTGCCCAATTTTCATGCAGTATGCTCAATTGTTGATATGACATGACATTTAAAAATGTGCAAGTGCTTAAACAACGTCAGATATGTGATAGATAACGCATGGAATAAACACATCACCAAAAACTGTAGTATTAGTGTTAGCTATACCAATGAATTTTGTGCCAATGCAAAAAAATAATAAAAACCTTTTTAAAGTTGCTATTCTAACTGTGCATTATTATATTGTATAAGTAGTTGCACTTTATTATTTGTATTTAGCATTGTTTTTTTCCTGCTGTACTTGATCACACTAGACCTGTGAACCATTATTTTGGGGTGGCAACCCACCAATTGAGAATAACTGAATTAGATAAAATTACAGAAATGTTCCAATTATGTATAATTATGTCAAATTTTTGTCCCTATTATATTCCCTGTGAACACCTGCACATGATTCCTTTATTCCTTTTTACAAGCAGCACGCTACATTTCGGGAATGCTAATCACTGCTTTTTTTCAGGGATTTGATCAAAACAGAAAGATGAAAACCTGAATCGAAAGCTCCTCAAATCATTCAAATGTTGATAAAACATTGACATTTTTGCTTTGACTGGATGATTGGGGAGCTTTCGATTCAGGTTTTCATCCAAAAAAATACATTATGTAAAATGATAATTACCTAAGTCAATTTGCATAATCATTCTGCTGCATTTCATTCGAGTCAGATTTGTAATATTCCCACTTATACCTTTCAGAAGATGACATTGGAACAAAAGCTAGCTTTGCCATTTTGGTTATCAGATATAAATGTACCTTGTTTTACACATCTGACTTCTTTTGACTTCTAACACCCATTTCTCAGTGAAACCTGAGATTCCCACAGTTTCTACATTGGAAGTCTAACATCAAGTGTTGTTTCTTTGTTGTCATTTTTCAAGTATGAAGCTGTAAATTCTGGATGTCTGTGTTTAATGTAATGCAGTATTAACCCTCAGACTGGTTATTTATGCCGTATAATTTTGCGTAGATAATATCAGGATTTAAGCTTAATTTGCTCCATTTCCACTTATTTTGCACCAAATATGGAGAAAATCTAATTGATTATTCACAATGTGAATAGTCCAGCATTACATCCCTTCTAAGCTCTTTTCATATCTCACAATGAATGACAAAACCCAACAATGACAATTTTGATGCGTTTTCAGGCCTGCGTATACCGGGGCATCAGCTAGAGATGACATGCTGTGGGTATTAGCAGACGTCCAACTAGATGTCATTGACATAATGGAATTTAGATAGCAGATTTGCTATGCTATAAATCAACTTCAATCCGCCCCGCTATTCAAACAGAGCACTGAGGAAAAATACACAAGTTTGGCCTTAACAATAGCCGAGCACAAAGACCAACACTAGACGCTGCCAATCAAATGTTTGCATATTGGCATTTGAATGTATTCGTTTAAAGTCACGTTTACTCACAGGGCGTTAAACATAGGAAAGGGATGTTTATCGGTGTGAGTCGATAGCCATCTGGGGTGCCATTGTTACAATTTATTTTGCGGTCTGTTTCTGGTTTAAAATGCATTCTTGGAAAAGCAAGTTTATGTTTTCTCATTGTTTTTTGTTTGACGGATTAATTTTTTTCCTCCTGTCTGTTCTAAATAATAATGTACCATAGATTTCAGCTAGAGATTGAAATCTTAAAGGCCCCCTGAAATCAAAATTATTTTAGTGTGAATATGTTAGCCTTAAGGTTATGAATAAGCTGGTGTGTTCCAAAACAATGACACAATTCACATTTCGGAGATATAAGCATTCAAAACTTACAGTCTCTCACTTCCGCTAAAATAGATCAGGGATTTTTATGACATCACAGCGGACTTCAGCTTCTCATCACATCTTCTGTCCAATCAAATGCTCTCTAGAATCTAAAGCTCCGCCCCCTTTGCTATAAACACCACACGGCCAAAGCGACCATTGACGCATCACGGAGCAACATGGGCTGGAGATGTGTGTTCGGTTGCTCAAACGCTCAAGTTTTATTTCATTTTCCAACTGTGCGTTGGTTAAGAATGAAATAGCTAGAATTTATTCACACCTCTACTATTGAATCCAGCATATCATCAGCGCTCGGATTCGCTTCCATGGTGTCGTCAAGTACGACTTGCAGTCTGTGAGGTAAACTAAACGCTATTGGCTATTTGAAAAGGGGGAGGAGCCATTCAATATGTCCCGCATTAGCTTCCTGTTTCAGTGGAAATTGCGTCAACGCATCATACAAAGCTGCACGTTCCAAGGCACTTCAGTGGGCCGTTAAAGGGATATTCCACTTTTTTTGGAAATAGGCTCATTTTACAACTCCCCCAGAGTTAAACAGTTGAGTTTAACCTCCGGGTCTGGCGGTACCACTTTTAGCATAGCTTAGCATAGATCATTGAATCGGACAGGACCATTAGCATCTCTCTCAAAAAAATTACCAAAGAGTTTCGATATTTTTCCTATTTAAAACTTGACTCTTCTGTAGTTACATCGTGTACTAAGACCGACGGAAAATGAAAAGTTGTGATTTTCTAGGCTGATATGGCTAGGCACTATACTCTCATTCCTGCGTAATAATCAAGAAACTTTGCTGCCGTACCATGAGTCCAGCAGGCGTAATGATATGACGCATTCATATCAATGATTCAATGTTCGATTCAATGATCTATGCTAAGCTATGCTAAAAGTGGTACCGCCAGACCCGGAGATCGGCTGAATGGATTCGAAAACGGTAAGACTCAACTGTTTAACTCTGGGGGAGTTGTAAAATGAGCCTATTTCCAAAAAAAGTGGAGTATCCCTTTAAGGAATTTGGTGATTTTCACATTCTCACATTCCAATTAGGCCTAATTAGTCAATAAATGTTCTGATCAATTCAGTGAGTGAGTTTTTAGATTGATTCACCAAAAATAACAAGCTGACAAGATTTATTCATTCATGAGTTGGGCTACACTTTTTTTGATAGGAGCCTAGTAAATGTTTTATTTATTTTCTGATGCCTACGTTTATCTAATGCCTACCTCGTGGTGATTCATAAACCACAATTAGCGTCGGGACGCAATAATCAGTTGTTTTGTCTTGTATAGTGTGTTATATAGTGGACGACAACAGACTGCGACGCTTCACGACGCCACGACAGAAAGACTAGCATGTTTAATTTTTTTCCAGTCTTCCACGATGGGTTCTGTCACATCTGCAACATTGACCAATAGGAGCACAGAAGCTCTTCCGTACACAGCTTTCAAACATGATGAAACAAGTGAGAGACGCTGGTATTGGTGCTGCTAGGTGGAATTATGCAATGGAGGAAAGGCTGTTGAGCTACTCTATATCAACAATACGCTTGCCTTTATGATGTTTCCTAAAGGGATGACCACGGCAGAGTGAAAAAAGATAGTGGAGGCACTTCAGAAACTGGGTGAGTGCTGGAATTAGTATTAAGCTAACGCGTCGCTTTGGTAGCCATTGTTTGTTTACGCTCTTGTTTCCAGAAGTCAGTCACTAGTTCCGGGTTCTCGATGACATCACACATGTCGTTAAAGATGGAAAGTGATGACTGGTTGGGCAGCAATGTGTAGTCTGACATGTTTTTTTTGTCAATGACATGACAAGAATTTTAGGAGTCAAAATCTCATAATCTGACACAGTGATTATCATAACAGACAAAAATATTGTGTAGTCTGAACCTGGCTGAAGATGTTTATTTATTGTCTCATTATTTTGCATTGCCCAGTCTTTCCCACAAACATTCGCATTCAATTCATTTTGAAGTTACACATCAACTAAAATTAAATTTTGTTTGTGGTGATACTGTAGATTCAGTAGCATTTAGAAGCAGTGTCACTGAATTGTAATTAAAATCAGTTGTTTCCAGTATTTAAAAAAGAAGGTTTTTGGTTTATCCTTGTGCTGAATGGTTTATCCTTGTGAAAAAAGGGACACTTAATTGTGTTAAATGTGCACGTGTAGTGTACTTCAAATCTTATAAGCAAAACTGCACTTTAATATTATTTGTGCATTAATATTATACAGGCAATTTAATATTAATGATACAGGCAACTTAAGTGTACTTAATAGATTACACTTTCATGACCATGATTCTTAACACACTTTTAAAATGCACTTTGTAATGATGTCAAATTAAAAGTTTTACTTTAAAGTGCATTTTTAAACATTGTTTTGTAGCGCTTTAAAGAAGTACACTTACTTTGATGGCATTAGATGTAATTATGAAATTGCAAACAGTATAAAGACGCACTTACTGTATAGTTGACCCAAAAGTGACACATCTTTCAAAAAAAGATATTTTGAAGAATGTCAGTGACCAGAAGTTGGGGAAAAAATATTACAGAAGTCAATGGGGTCCATCAACTATCTGGTTACCCACATTCTTCAAGATATCTTCTTTTGTGTTCAACAAAAGAAAGAAACTCCTACAGGTTTGGACATCATCAGTAAATGATGATAGAAATTTGCATCGTTGAGTGAACTATCCCTTTAAGTCCTGCTTAAGTGGTCAAAATCATTCTAAAGCTCAGCTAATTGCACTTAATATACATTTAAACTAGTACATTTGCATTTAATTACAATTAAGTTTATGAAAGCATTGCATTCAGTTTGCACTTTGCACTGTAATTAGACTCTCTTTATAGTACGCTAACGTGTACTTCATTTTCACAAGGGTAGTGATGCGTTCTGTTGTGTTATAAAAAGAATAATTGAGCACATACAATTAAGCAACAGATAATCCATTCTAACATTTAGCTCAATTCGCCCTTTATTAAATGCATGTCAAACACTCAACTTCCTGTTGTAATTAGCATCAAATCTATTTGTCAGGGCATTTATCAACCGCTTTCATCTGAATGTTCTCCAACCAATTAGCTTCCGTTAACTTGCTCTGGCTTGCATCTTACAGTGAGTATCATGGCTTCAATTATAGGACATGTCTGCTATCAAAGCTAGTTTGGAACGGTTTTTTTCTTTCTCTCTGGTATATAAACCCTTATTAATCAACACTTCTTGTCTCAAAATGTCTATCTTTTAACGGCGCTTATACTGAGATCCTTGCCGGCTCGTTAATTGCCAGGCGCACTACTGTTTGCTGCATATTAATTACCTATTAGCCTTTTGCAGAACGCATTACGACTTTGGATAGACTCCCTGCCACTGTGAGCAGCGATGATCCCTGCATTATCAATGAGACGCTGCAGTCAAGCATGCTGGAATCAAATCGCATTCGAGACGCAGCCAGGCCAAAGTGCACTGGAGTGATTTAGGAATTTCATGGCCACCGTTTTGCTTGGACGGGTTGTGAGATAATATTTAGCATCTGTCATTGTTTGGTGCGTGTTTGTTTGGGCTAGATGTGGTGCAGTGTTGTAGGATTCTGGGTAATGTGAATGTTTGGAGGGGGTTAGCAGCTGTAGGGATTATGTAATGAAGCGGATCTCAATCGGCTTGGTATGGTGTGATGTATTTTGCTGTATACATTGAGGGTTGATGTTTTATGCACTGAGGAATAATGCTCAATATGAGAGGAATGTGCATTACAAAAAGTGTAGCTCTAGCAACTGCACAATATCATTGGTCCAATGATATATTCCACTTAAAAGTTGATTTAACATTTAATATTGCTTATTTGCTGTGATTGAGTCATATTCCAATTAAATTTCACAGGAAAATGTAACTAGTTTACCAGGTGGCTTTTTCATATGAATTTGTACACTGTAAAAAAGTGATCAGTTGACTTAACTTACATTTTTTTTAGGAAACCCGTTAAATATTAAGTAAATAAACTTCATGCTTAATCGAAAAAATTAAGTAATGTGGAATTGTTAAGTAAAATGGAATTGTCAAGTTCACATAACTTAAAAAAAAAAAAAAAAAATATTAAGCATTACGTTTATTTACTTAATAATTTTAAGGCAACAGGTTTACTACATTTTTGTTAAGTAAGTGAACTGAACACATTTTACAGTGTACGAAAATGTATGATTTTCAGAAAAAAGTAAGCTGGGTGTAAACAGATTGTACAAAAATTTGAAAAATATGAATTAGACTTTACAAATTAATTTGAATAATGCACCAATTAGCCAAAACGTAAAACAGTTATAATTGCCATGAGAGTGAGTTGCATATTCCATGTTCATGAAAATTACTTGGTTAAAACATTTCAGCCCAGTTAATACGTGAACGAATGGCAACAATGAAGCCATTTTTCTAGTTTCACCGGTAAAACACAGATTTGCTGTGACATATTTCACTCTCTTGAAATAGAGAGTGAAAAAGAGACATGGAGGTGATGATTGAGTTACCACCCAGCTGAAGAGCGATAAGAGCGTGCGCGTGTGTGTGTGTGTGTGTGTGTGTGTGTGCGTGCGTGTGTGTCAGAATTGAAAGAGCCTGGTGACAGTGATGAATCGAGCTTGTGAGCAGGTCTAACAAAAGACTAAGCCATTGAGAGGTGATAAACAGGACGGCTGACTAGTGTGTGTGTGTGTGTGTGTGTGTGTGTGTGTGCGTGCGTGTGTGTCAGAATTGAAAGAGCCTGGTGACAGTGATGAATCGAGCTTGTGAGCAGGTCTAACAAAAGACTAAGCCATTGAGAGGTGATAAACAGGACGGCTGACTAGTGTGTGTGTGTGTGTGTGTTCGCTTTTTGCTCGCTGGTTTCTCTATAGCGCTCCCCTTACAGCTTCGGAATAGATATTTGACAACACTGTCATAAAAACTCGTTGGCGACTCTCCACCCTCCCATCTTCTCCCTCTGGTCATGTGCATTTGTTTTCAAAGAAGCCGGCGAACACACAGAGCCATGACCACTAAGGTGTGTATGATACACAGATGGCTAGCATATAAATGTATGTGTGCAGTGCCATAAAGCAATTCGTTACATCGCGAGACCTGATATTACGAGACTATATTTCCTGGCGCTGAGGCTGGCGGCCCGCCGGCCCAAAGTTGCAAGGGTGTTTTTTTCCGCTCACAGGCGCTAGGGAGAAGCGAGATGGCCACCATTCAACCCGGAAAAAGTCATATAACCATTCCAATGACACCGAAGCTGTTCAGTTAAGATAAATTAAGCTAAAAAAACTGCATAGTTCCCCTTTAAAAATAAAATAATTACAATGTAAAAGATGAATATTGTGTACATAAGGATATGGTGGAATTCGGCTTGTCCCGTAGATGGTCTCGCTTTAACCTTGCGCACGAGCAGATCCGTTTCCTCGCTAGAGAAGCGTTCAGTCTTGCAAATTCCGCCATGTAAATAGCGAATCCGCCATGGCACGAGCGCAACTGGCATTTAAAGGGAATGGGAGATGAGGTTGGTTTTATGAATTGGTTTATGATATGTTACGCCCAAAACACACCCATTACTAATTAAGAGAATAGGGACAACCCTTTTAGACCATGCGTCGGGAGCGCAGACCATTTTTCCCATCGTTAAATTTTGTAAAAGTGGATTCAGACACGCTCTAAGTGCAATTGCGCTTTAGATCATGCGCTTAGATCGTTAAAATAAGGCCCTTAGAGTCAGTTCTAGGTAGCACAGCTCTGAAAGAACTGTAGGGCAAGTATGGTGATTTTAAAGAGATAGTTCACCTAAAAAATAAAATTCTTCCATTTGCTCACCCTCATTTCATTCCAAACCTTTATGCATATTTCTCCTCTGTGGAAAACAATTTTTCACCATATCAACCGAAAACAAGTAATCCATTTAGCTCATGCGAGGGTAGTCTCGTCTAAATGCTGCCAATGGGGCAAAGATGATCTATTTACAGCCTCAGACAGGCGGCTACAGTTGAGCAAATCTTGTCTGGAGGCCATTGGGTTGGCACTGAAAAAGATGGATATGCAAGTTATGCAGAAGAAAAAAAGTCATGAGATCGTTTTACCGGGCTTTTAGATCAGGCGATTTGGCAACAGATGAAGAGGAAATGATCATTGATAAATATAGGGACAATTTGGCTAAATAATATTATACCATCCCAATGTATAGATTACAATACGTGCTTCCTTTTCAACAAGGCATTGACTGTACCTGTATATTTTTGGTCATTTTATCTAAAACACTTGCTAGTTACTCCGCAAAGCTAGAATTAGTATTTGACATCCGATCAGAATCCATCCGACTTTGACAAGCTTGAATGACACCAGAATGTGGAGTTTAGCCAATCATAAAAGAGATTTATTTATATAGAAGTTTTAAAATGGATGTTAAACCTCATTTGCAACTTGTTTACTTCAGTAATCTGTCTCATTTTCAAGTAAAGTCATGATTTTATCATTTTAAAAAGGATTAGATCGTGATGAAATGCATTTTAAAAAGTAAATGGGCTCAATTTTGATTTCATATTGACATTTAAGGCAAACTAGCAAAACTACAACTATACAACTATGTTTTTGGTGCATATACGCCTTAAGTGGACTTCAGGGAAAAGCATAACATACTACAGAAGCGCTGGATATGGCCCATAAATAATAGTTAGATGCTGAATGATATTATACATCATATTATTCCACATTAGCTGCCGGTTTCAGCTGGGCTTGTTCTCGCTGTGGCTCAGAGTTGGGTTGAATTCACAGCGCACCTCTGCTGTCTGCCTCTTAATGCACACCAGGGAGGCTTTAATTAATGTCTTTGTGTGCACTTTGGACTGCCGAGGCCATTGATAATCTATCTCTCTCTCTCTCCACAGCAATACATTATCTAAATGCGTTTTGCGCTGACAGGATGTCTGCTGTGCATAAGCACCTGTCCTGAATCAAGAAGCATTTAAGTAGTTGCAAAAAAAAAACAGATATACTGATTCCATTTGTCGGTGTGATATTGTAAATTGTGGTTTAATGCTTTCAGAGCATGTTTCTGTAAAAACTGTGGAGTTTCAATGAGGTAATGTTTAAAGATTTATACTATGGCTGTCAATGTTAACGCGTAGCGGTTCAATTAAAATCCTGAGCACTGTTTGTTCAAAGCATCAGCTCTCTATTGAAATAAGCACCTGCTCTTTTTAATGAAGTTGTTGAATGTTTGACTTTAATGACTACATTTTCTCATCAGCCCTGAACAAGTACAAAGGCGCCGATCGATCGAATTAGTAATGTAATCGCCTCTGTATTGTGCTTGATATCTCTGCAGTCTGTAAGCCGGGCTTTTACCGGTCAGCTCTTCAGACCAAAAGCTGCAGTAAATGTCCTCCCAGAAGTTTCACCAAGGTGGAGGCTTCAACCTCCTGTCAATGTGAGCAGGGATACTACAGGACCGAATCGGACCCCACCAATATGGCCTGCACAAGTAAGTGCCACCTCTGTTATGTGCACCATATTTTGTATAATGTCTGTAATTTAGTGTATCATCTTGCAGAGCCCCCTTCCGCCCCACGAAACGCCATCTCCAACGTGAACGAGACCAGCGTCTTCTTGGAGTGGACCGCCCCGGAAGAGACAGGCGGACGGAAAGATGTTCGATACAATATCCTGTGTAGTAAGATCAGCACAGATTCGGGCCACTACGAGCCGTGCGGGAGCCACGTGCGATTCCTCCCCCAGCGGACGGGTCTGAGGAACACCTCCGTTATGGTCGTGGATCTCCAGGCTCACACCAACTACACCTTTGAGGTGGAGGCTGTGAACGGGGTGTCGGAACTAACTGCCCCTTTGCGCCAGTATGTCTCGCTCAATGTCACCACCAACCAAGCCGGTGAGTGGATCCGTCCCTCTGGAATTGTTCCCATTACATGCTTAAGCCTAACATGACAGAGTTCATACTGTCTCCTAGGGCTTAAAACTGCATTTGCAATTCATTTAACTTGTGCAGTGTGACATATATCAGTCAGAGTAAAACAAAATTTGCAGCTGTAAATTATGTAGAGCGGGGATATATTTGATCCTTAAACGCAAAGTATGATCAGGACAGCCATCTAACGTTGACAAAGTGGACAAATTGGAACTGAGGGGTATATATATGGGAAAATTAAACTAAGGTATTTAACTAGGTATACACATAGGGGCTGTTTACACAACACCGCTTTCAAGTAAAAACGTACAACTTTTTATGCGTTTTGGCCGTTCGTTTACACGACAACGGCGTTTTGGGTGCCTGAAAACGCAAACTTTTGAAAACGTTTTTTTTTTAAGTGCACGTTTTTGAAAACAGTCTCCGTGTAAACAACAAAAGCGCGAATCTCTGAAGACGATGATGTCATGCACATGCGTATTACGTGTTCAGTCGTAATAGTTCATACGTTCAGTATAGTGTTTCATCGCCATCTAATGGCCTGGCAGCGTTTTTAGCCGCTTTCGCGGATCCGTGTGAATGGGGATTGAACGGAAATCTCAAAGGAAAAACTTCTCCGTTTTAAGCGTATCTGTAGGAAGGTGAGATGTTGTGGGAAGAAGGAGGCGGGAACCGGCAAACATTCAAAAACTTTAAAGGGTTAGTTCACCCAAAAATGAAAATTCTGTCAGTAATTACTCACCCTCATGTTGTTCCAACCGCGTAAGACCTTCGTTCATCTTCGGAACACAAATTAAGATATTTTTGATGAAATCTGAGAGCTGATCACTTCTCCATAGGCTGCTAGGTGGCCCAAACTTGCTGGCCCAGAAAAGTTATTAAAGAGATCGTTAATATAGTCCAAGTGACTACAGTGGCTCAATCTTAAGTATATCAAGCGACGAGAATACTTTTTGTGCGCAAAAACAAACAAAAATAACGACTTTATTCCACTATTCATTTCCTTCTCTCTGGGCCTCGTAGTGTTTTTGCGCAGCGCGTCTGTGTTACACGTCACCACGTAGGCTCACTATTGGCCGACGCTGGTCATGTGTGTGACGCGCAGCGCAAAAACACTACGTGAACCAACTAGAGGCCCAGAGAGAAGGAAATGAATAGTGGAATAAAGTCACAAAAAGTATTCTCGTCGCTTGATATACTTAAGATTGAGCCACTGTAGTCACTTGGACTATATTAACGATCTCTTTAATAACTTTTCTGGGCCAGCAAGTTTGGGCCACCTAGCAGCCTATGGAGAAGTGATCAGCTCTCAGATTTCATCAAAAATATCTTAATTTGTTTTCCGAAGATGAACGAAGGTCTTACGCGGTTGGAACAACATGAGGGTGAGTAATTACTGACAGAATTTTCATTTTTGGGTGAACTAACCCTTTAATAAACGTAAAATAAACAAATACAAAATGAAAGTAATGACAGCAGCCCCTCACGGGCGACTGCTGTCACATATAACAAAACACAACTCAAAATCTCTCGATCTCCACTGTCATCGCTCCTCCTTTATGCTTCCGCTCCTCCATGAGAGATACGAGACCGGTGCGTCGCGCAGGTGTCGCTCATTATCAATGCACCGGCCTCGCGCCGTTCTCTCGCGGCCCTCGGCCTCGTCCTGCTCGCCACGATATCATTGTCATGTAAACGTATCCATAGAAACACTGGGAATAAACAATGTATTTAACAAGACACAGGTGAAACACATGAGGGCAATTAAAACAAAAACATGGCAACAGAAGAGCATGAACAAAGAAAACATAGAATACTGAACTGAGAACAGTGTAAAACTAACTTAAAGTCCAACTGAAGCAAAACACGAACACAGACCAGACATGACATTAAGGCTTCATTTACATTGCATGGTTCAAGCGACCCAATTCTCAGATATTCCCAATATTCTCAGATCAGTTTCAGGCCTCTTTCATATAATACATCTGATGTGAATCAGATACGTGCCTTTGTGTCTGCCATGTAAGCGGACAGATCGGATATTCCCGTCAATGCGGGTCGTACGTTATTGAAAATGCGACGGTGGCGAATGACGTCAACTCAGATGGACACCAACCGCGATCACATGACTCTTTTCAATGGCGCAATGGAGGATGAAGGCTCAACCCAGTGTAGTCATGCTGAAGTTCAATGTCTTTTGAGCCTTTGGGGTGAAGAGACAGTGACTTTTAAACATTTCTTCTGCGTTGCCATTGCAAATTGCGTCGTTTTTACTTCCTTTTTGGCCTAAACTTTTCCATGTCAGTATTTCTACCTTGGGTTGTTTTGCCAAGTGTGTTGTGTAAATGCAGATATCGGATATGAGTTACTTTTAAAAGAAGACGACACCTGGTCGTCAAAAAAACATCAAGACCTGCAGTGTAAATACGGCCTTAAATGTACTAAAGTCCTACTAAAGTGGATATAAAACCTTTTTTTTTTTCACTATAAAGAACCTTTTGTGGAATGATTAGGGAAACTGTTAAAGGATCTTCATGGAACATGAATGTCAATAAAAAAATCTTTATTTTTAGGAGTGTACAAATAAAAAAAACAAAAAAAAAACTGTTGAGATATTAAACCATATAAATAAGTTTGCTTTTCTACAGGGTGATATTATTGGTTAATCTCATTTCCCCCACCCACATGACCTTGTTTATATTATTAAAAAAAGAAAATTATTTCAGAGATGGCGAAAGTTATTATATTTTAAAGAAAAATCATGAAAACAGACAATTTAGTTTAGAATAATGTGCACAATAATACCTGAATTAAATAGAGTAAATCCTTATAAAGGGAAATTTCATTACTTGCTGCCTTTAATGTGATAAAAAAAAAAAAAGAATAAGAAATTGTTTACTGTAAACAGCAGGTATTTTTTACACTCTTTGACCAGTCAATTCACCACATTTATCATTTTCATGGTTGTCATGTTACCTCTTATTCACATATATAAAAAGGGGGCTGACAAGGGTAACTGGCACTAAAACCTTTTCAATTCAGTTGCACCTCTCCTGACTGCCATTGACTTTTCATTAAGCTAATGATGACCCTAATGGACACTGAAGCGTAATCTGCTTTATCTGTAAGCGGGTCTGTAATTGCTGGGGATTGCCCAGAGACAGCGGGGTGGGGACTCCTGTGTGCCCCTAATGAGTGTGTCTGTGTGTGTGTGTATCGTGGAAGTGTTAGTGTTGATAAGGCACTTTTGAAATGAAGGATTTTGCGTGAGCCGAGTGGAGGTTGCAGAGGAATGCTGAGCGCTTTGCCTCTGCGGTCGGGATAATCCGCTCGTTCGATGTGTCGAGTAGCGGTCATGTTTTATGTGAACTGGATGGCTGGAGGCTAAGCGAGAGGTTTGGCTGGAGTTCTGAGACCAGATGTGCTCACAAAGGTGCTTTACTGTCTGAACGTGAATCGCTATAGAAATATTGAGGGGGAATTCAGGCTTCCACTGTGTCGACTGACTGAAAATCACTTTGCCGTTATCTTGCTTTTGTCTTCCCTCGTTTGAAGAACAGCTCTATTTGAAGATCTTTTGTAGGCCAGCATTCAAAGCAAACACATTCTGGGATATTCCTACTGTACTGTACAGTACATTACATGTGTGTCTTAAAGTGCCCCTATTATGCTTTGTCTGATATTACCTGTCATGTAGTGTGTAATATGGCTGTTTGTTAATGTAAAAGGTCTGCAAAGTTTCAAAGTACAGATAAGTTGAGTTAATGTCTCTCAAAAGAAATAACTGATTCTGAACTGCCTGAAATTGAGTCGAACCTTACTTCCTACGTAGGTTTGTAACTAATTTGCATAATGACAGCCTACGGTCTTCATTGGCTGCCCACATACAAACACTGTAGTTGTAGCTGAGGCCTGTAAGAGTTGGTTTCTTGTTGTCAATATGTCGAGAAGATACTGTTTTCTGTGCTGTTAATGCAAATCCACTTTTGCTTCCAAAAGATGAGGACCCGTGCTAGAATTGATAGAGTAAAAGTGACGCCAAAGCTACTGTTTGCATCACTGTGTATCAAGGTTGAGGGTTAGTTATTACTACGGTAAGTACATGTAACATAATGTAACAAGGACACTGTAAAATAAAGTGTTACCTTTACTTGATTTGAAATTAAGCTAAAATAAATTAAAATATTATATGAAAAACTCAAACTTAAAAGAAATTGAAATAAAGTTGAATATTTTGCCTAGGCAACTAACTGAAATATGTTTAGGTTAAAATATTACATGTATAAAACCAACACAGGAATACATCAAAGCAAAAACATTTTTTTTTTTTTTTATTAACTTTTTTTTCAATTGTTTTACAACATATAGTTACACAACAAACTTACTCAAACTTAATAAAAAAATAAAATTAAAACTGAAAAAAAGCTACATCAAAATAAATAATATAATAATTTATAAATATTCTAAATTAACATGAATGAGATTATTTAAAACTGCAGTTTTATGTAATTGTCTAGGTGTCTGTTTTATATATATATATATATATATATATATATATATATATTTTTTTTTTAAATATTTTTAATCAAAAGGTTTCAAGCAAAACAAGTTTTCTTAATAATTTATTTTTAATTGTCAGTTTATAAGTATCCTCAAGTCCTCAATTGTACTGTTTGTCTTATCATATACCATAATAATATAGTAATAACACAAATTTATTATAATCAAAGCAATGCTAAACCGCTAGTGACCTATAAATCAATACATGAATACGGAGGTGAACCTCAGGCGTACAGACCCGCAGCACAGCAACGCAATAACAGGCGCAGGTGTTGCAGGCGTAAAACAGTTATTTCCACTTTGCGTAATCCATTATCCTAAACTCTCAGGCCTTTTTTTGCCACCTTTACATACAAACACCGCATTGTAATTTAGGGAGAAATATTTAACATAATATTTGTGCCTATTTCCGTGCCGATGCATCTCTGTCACAAAAGCACAGCAGATGCGGTCACAGAAACAGTCTTAGGGTGCTAATTTATTTCACCAGGGCTGCGAGGGTACAGTATTTCCCCCTGAAGAGACGACTTCAACATCTGCTCAGCTCATTAAGTTACTCTCAAATCAACAGAGGAATTATGCTCTTTAAAACACTATTAATTATGACAAGCAAAATGATAATTTCTGCAGCACAAGGCGAGCTGCCACGCATAGTCAACAAGGCTTGTGTGTGGAACGTTAGCTCGCTAACGCGGATCTTTACAAAGACGCAGATGATATAAATTCTGTTTTTACTTCTGAAGTGGGGAGATTTTTAGAACTGGAAGCAGATTGTACAGGTTGATCAAATGCTCCCTAATTTCCAGCATTTTCGAGTGAGCGGGATTTCAAAACAAACTGAATAGTTTGCAGGTGCCAGCGATTAGCGCTTTAGCATTGGCATGCCTCTCAAGTGCTTTCCCTGATAAATGTCGACAGACGCATGAGTGGAGACATTTGTGGAGCTCTGGTTTTTTTTGCCGAATTATTTTGTGAGCCTTGACTGTTTTCTCATTGACTACTGAGTACATGAAGTATCATTCTGAAAAGAGTTGTGACACTAAGTATTCTCAAAGCCTCTCAGCAAAGCTCTTCTGGCAAGCGGCTGTGAGCACTTGTGCTTTACTAAACTCGACACATCCGTTTGAGTCTCTGCAGATGGTGACCCGGTCACTAGTAGGGAGTAACTAACTAAAAGCTAAAAGTAGCAACACAACTAACTTTCAATAGTTTGATAGCCATCTTTAAAACAGTGTAGCTTTCCATTAACATGCTAATTTCAACTAGTAGCGTCACATGATGTTGTGCATACGGCTTTACAGTCAAGCCAGCTAATAATCAGCATCTCATGTACAATGTTAGAAATTCATGTGCATGCTAATTAATTGATTTGTTTGGCCAGATCATGTAAAGACATTCATTTATAAAAAATAAAATAAAAAAAAGATTCACCATTTTGGTATAGTTAGCTATGTTTTGTTTTTAGCCTGTAGCTACACTTCTAACTACATTGTCAAAAGATTAGCTTGACTTTAGTTTGACTACTGTAGCTTGTATCTGCAAACTTCAGTTTCAAAGTGACTTTGCCAGCTCTGAAGTAATTTAAAGCTATGATTTAACTTTATCTGATAAAAAAAATACCCTGTATTTTCCGAATGCACTATTCGCCTATGTGTGTGTCATGTCATATCCATACACAGTGTAAAGTAGGCTATAGCATGACACTGAAATTGTTTTGTCACAAAAAAAAAAAAAAAAAGGAAAAATGGAACCTTGTTTCCGCCATGGACTAAACTAATAAAATAAAATATACAATAAAATAAAATAATTGTGACTTTTTTTGGCGTTGAAAAACTACTGTCGGGATTTACCAAAGATACACAATGAAAAGTGAGCGCTGATAAGATGTGGACAGGGTTATTTTTGTGGCTGACCTTATTGCATATGCATTTGTTGGAGTTTCACTTTCAGACGCAAAATGTGTGGGAAGAGAGTATTTAAATGAATCATGCAAGGTGATTTACTAGGTTCACTAGTCAATTTACTGGTGTTTATACTATTATTTAACACGAGCAGAACTTCACACTCCCATCGGCACATTTTGGAATTGAGTTCTCACGCTAATTTGCTCCATTTAGTAAATCTGGCCCAAAAACATGCAATTGCGAGAAAAAACATCAACAGATTTTTGAGACAAAAAGTCAGGTTTCTTACCAAGAAAAAAATATTTATTTGATATTTTGTCCCTCAAACTACATTCATCTGCACAGAGGAGCAGAGCCGAAACACAACCAAAACAATGTTCTTCCGCAAGAAACACACTGTATATTTTTTTTAACCAAAAGTTAACTAGTCACTTATTTATTCTGACTATATGACCTTAATCATCATCAAATGTTAAGGACAAATTAGTGCTGGACTGTATCTGATAAAAATGAAATAGCCTATTTTGCAAACCGTCTTGTGAACAAGTGATAAGTGATAGTTTAAGTTTAGTTATGTGTATGTTTATGATTGCCAAACAACATCGCATTTTGATACAGAGTGACAGATGTGTGGCCACAGGTGTCTATATATGTTTTTTTTTTTTCATTACAGCTTTGAAAGTGGCTCTTCCAGTCTGATTTTCATGTATTACTTTTGAGTCTTTCTGAGTTTTAACTGAAGTGTTGCATAATGTATAACTATAATTTAAAAGACTGGGTAAAATAAGACATTCTATAATAATCAGAAATGTTTCTTGATCATCATATCATCATATTATAATGATTTCTGAAGGATCATGTGACACTGAAGACTGGAGTGATGATGCTGAAAATTCAGCTTTTTATCACAGGAATAAATTACATTTTACACTATATTCACATAGAAAACAGCTATTTTAAATTGTAATAATATTTCGTAATATTACTGTTTTTACTGTATTTTTGATCAAATACATGCAGCATTTGTGAATACTTCTTTCAAAAGCATTAAATAAAAAAAATTACCGACCCCAAACTTGTAAACGTAAGTGCATGATAAAAAATAAAAAATAAATAAAAAAAGATTTAATTTAAGATATATTGTTTGAAAATATATAAAACTTACTTTTTACTTTTATTTTAGACGGTATTGCTTCTCAAGCACATGTATGCATCTAATTTGTTTTTCAAGTTGATGTTTCTTTTAATGGAAATCGAGACGATGTGTTTTTCGTTGTCCTAGAATCTGTGTGCTTCTTTCTAGCCAGATGCTATATATAAGGGCAGATATGTTTGGCAAATACAAGATTGTATTTCGTAGCTAATAGTTCTCAGGCCAGGCCTCTGGCTGCATGGCACAGGAGTCTGTTGGCAGGAGTTATATCTCAGGCCTGGATTTGGCCGACGGGCCGCTCGGCTCTGCCAGGGGTTCTTCATCTTGCTTCTCGGCGGGGCTCCCCAAACAACACTTGTTTACAAAGACACGGCCTGTCGAGATGGTGGTGTTGGCATCGATCCGGGGCCGGAGCGGAGGAGATGACCTTTCTTACCCGGATGAAAACCACAGCCCGGCATGCTAACTTCAATCAAATTACATGCAGATATTTGCTTGGAAGATCTCGCCTACGCAAAACCCAATATTGCCTGGAGTGGCTGTGGATCCGCCAGGAAGTGATGCTGTCGGGTTCTTGTTTGACAACTGCGATTAAGCTAAAGCGGTTCGTCTGTGTGAAGCAAAAGACTAAAATAGTTCTCTACACGAGTTTGGTGTGGAAGTAGTGACATTTCCTGCTGTTTCGTGTTTGCGATTCCACGACTGGCACTGATATCGAGCAGCTTCCGAGTTTAAGGATTCTCACACTAGATGAAGGCAACACTTCCCATTTGGAGGCATTAATCCGAGTGCTATCATCACACTTCCTCTGACACGTTTTCCCAGAGAAGGCTGGCGTTCCATCTGTTAATGAACTGAGAGCGGGACCTTTGCACTGGGAGTTGTCAATGGTGACATGATCTGTTGAGGACTTTATTACTTTTGCCTGCAACTCAATGTTTGGCAAGTGTTCTGAATCTTTGGCCTTTTGGTCATTTTCAAGCTGTGAAATAAACACTGTCTGGATTTCTCACATTTATTAGATGGTCCACAATTTACTAAGCAAAGCATGTTAGATGAATCTATCACTGAACTAAAAATAGGGCTGTGAAACTTCACACGGAGGAAAGCTGTACTGCTTTTGTGTTGGAGGTCTATGCCAAATCTGCACATTTGTTTTGCATTCCTGTGTTGATTCTGGGGCAATATCTGTGGAATTAGATTAAATGGGTTTTACACTCATAGGCAAATGAAAGTAGGATCAAATTATTCCAAAATACTCTATATGTTGAAAAGCTATAATTGATTTAATGGGACATTTCATGCAATTTTACAGTAAAATACTGCTAAATGAAAAGTTTTTGGAAGTGAAGATCAAGTGATCGTTTGCTGTAAGTTGCAGTGAAACTCAGTGTTTTATGGTGGCAAGTGTGTAAGAAACTATTTCAGTTAATAAAATATACAGTTTCTTCGGAAGATTTGGATCAAACCATTATTTTCATATGGATTCTTTTTATGAGGTACATTTGTATGAAAATGTTGGTTGGACTTTTAATGGATGGACAAAAATTCTCAGAAAATATTTATAATTTTTATATTTTCAGTATTCATTCTAATTTTGGTTTTAGTAACTTTACGCGCTTTTGTCATTTTCGTTTAATTTTAACTTTTAAAGCTACAATATGTATTATTTTTCGTCGCTAGGGGTCGCTAACCTCTTACAATAACAAAGGTGTATGTTGATGACGCATAAGCGGAATCATGCAACTTGTCGTCATGCCGATGGATCTAATAATGTTTATGGATGAGTGAATACATTGTTTTTAACATGACTGTGGTATGAAGCAGGGCGTGATTGCTAATGAGAGAAAGATATCAGCGCCACACGCGAGTCCCACGGATATAAAGGAATAAGGACATTTCATTCTACCGAACTAAACTGCATTTGAGTGTGTTGAAAGTTATAATGTTATTCTATGTGTTAGTTTGTTGGTTATATGAGACTATCAGTTAGCTAGATCAACATTAGAATTGCATACTGATCATATTCTAACATTTCATCATGTTGAGCTATATAGCATTGATTAGTTTTATGTACATTTGCTCACCTGTCTAATAAAGTACATGCAAGTGCGGCGTCTCTGTCAAGTTCAAGTTAGTCGTGGACGTGGAGCTCTCGGCATCTCGAAAACGCCACGCTGATATTGATCCTCGTTTTATTTCTCCGTTTGTCCCAAAGTCTGCTTGCTATGGTCCATAATGTTTGAACGAACAACAACAGTGTGCCGCTAAACATTACGCAGTTGTCCACGGCTGTCGCCATGGTTACTATGGCAGTACAAGCGGAAACCAGCGATAACACGGATATTACGCGTTTTTAAATTTTACCCGCATTTAGCGGGTTTGCAGGTGCTAATTTCATTTAATAGTGTGTGTGTGTGTGTGTGTGTGTGTGTGTGTGTGTTTATATTCTCACTCTCTGTCATACTTCATGACTATTTTGATGGATCCCCTGCTGATGTTTTTGTTCCGTGCCATCACCAATATAGATCAAAATTCCCTGTGCTGACCTTAAGGATTATTGAGAATCAATAACTCAAAGGGCCGCGTCTCCCGCTTGACTGAAAGTCAAACATTTAACAGGCTGCCAGAGCGTTTAAGTGGCCCATCTACCCTCTACAATACCTCTCTTTCCCTGCAGGCCTGCAGATCAGGTTGCCATAGTATACCATTTCAGGCTTTTAAGATAGGAATGATTACAGTTTTGTCTGGGCAAAAAGGATACAGTTACTCTTTGTTTGGGAAAAAGAGGATGGGGGGAAACACTTTTCTTTGCTTTCCTATGGTGGGTTTCTATTGAGCTATTGGATCAGCGCTTGAAGGATCGGCCAAAGAACTTAAACGCGTTTTATCTCTAGGACACAGTCCGACACTTCTGTTGAGGAATATAAAGCCGGGTTTGATTTCACCGTTCCACATATAGACAGATAGGGGCTTTTTTTCTCATAGAAGACACTTCACACACAGTAGAGAGAGAAGGAGAGAGGGAACTTGGAAAATGAACAACTGAATTTAAAGTTTTAGTTTACTTTTACAGTATGATCTTTTCTTATAGTTCCTACAGTGCAACAAAAGAGAAATGAACTAGTAACAGTTTCAAGTCTGGCTTAAAATTATAAAGTATACAGTGGCCCCAAATATGACATACTTAGGACACTTTATGCACAGAATAAGACTATTCCAAGTATGTAATACATAATTCATCATTATGTTGTTCCAAACTCTTAAGACTTTCATTCATATTATTTTTAATATTCTCTCACCATTTTTTCCCCATCCATTGAAATCTACAGAACCAACATTCTCAAGCTTCAAAGAGTACATAAAGACCTAAAAACAGTAATACATATGAATAAAATGCATTTTAACCCAAAATCTTCTGAAGAAACGTAATTGAAATGTTGTCACAGAACAGTGAGAGAGGACTGAAGCGCAGAATGAGTTTATGGAGACACACAGCATCTTTGAAACGCCTCTCGGGCAGCGAGTGCAGCTCTATCTCTTTCAACGGGGAAACATCAAATTCTCCAAAACTGTTCGCCAAGCTTACGGTTCAATTTCATATTTAAAATCACCAATGGAATCTGACAACAACTGTCTCATAAATTTAGTTTCTAAACGATTGAATCATGACATAAAAATATTTTTAGACTGGATCAAGCTAATGCATATACATAATAGAATTAATTCATAATAGTAATAAGTAAGAGTAATAATTCACTTAACATAAGATATGACATAAAACTCTAATGTGCATAACTAATATATTATTTAGATGATCTCGTACTCTAATCATTTATATATAGATAGATAGATAGATAGATAGATAGATAGATAGATAGATAGATAGATAGATAGATAGATAGATAGATATACTCTTGTTTTAATGTTCTTTTCAATCTGTTGTTTCTGTTTCCTCAGTTCCCTAGGTTATTAAGTAGTCACTTGTTTGTTACTATGGTTACTTATTTAGTCCACCTGTGTCTTGTTTAGTTCTAAGAAAAGTTTCTATATAGAATGTAAAGAGTTCTATCAGGCATTTTATATGTAAAACTTATTATGGGTTCCCATCATGGGATCATGTTATGGATTTAGTTTTAATTAATTGTTTGATAACTAAACTAAACTAACTTTTGAACTAAATAGTTAGTAAACAACATACTTTATCTCTAGAAAAATTAAACACCAACTATACATGAAAGTATCATGCAATCATTTAAGACGTTTCTCTTTATATAGAACTTTTCTGGCATAAAGGGTTCTTTAAAATGTTGTCAAGAACCCATATAGCCATATAGAACCCTGAACTTTTTTTCTAAGATAAATATATTAGCAAACTAAACTGTTGGTTATCTTCCTCTTGTAGGATCATCTTCTTGTGTAATAAAGCATTGCTGAACTTCGATTCCTCTACTCCACTCTTCCCCATCCTGCACCATGAAAACATATAGCCATTTCATACCATGCATTATAGTGATTTTAAGATACAAAAAATGAATCATAAAATCTGTTTAATACTTAATTTAGAAATTTCAACCCAACATTTAAAAGCAGTTTGAACTCCATTTGAACTGTAAAACTATAATGTAACACTGAATATTTAACAGAGTTATTGTGAGTAGTATCAGACAAACTGTTTTATAGACAAATGATATAAACTATAAAACAGTTTAATTCATGTTCAGAGTGATGGAAGGAGGTAAATCAGGACAGATTTCCCCATGCATTATTTTGTCCGCAATAATTAGGTTAGACTAAAATGAAAGTACGTCATTGCCTGAATCCACTTTCAAAGCGATTTCTCAAAGCAATCATCTAGTTAAGAAGAAAGACATTCTCTCTGATAGTCTCTATCACTGAAGTTTAGAATATTTCACACTTCTGAATTGCTTTTTGCTCTGAACAGTATGAATCACATTAAAGTAATTAGCACAATGTGATCTCTTCATTTAATTAGAATTGCTAAGGGGATGGACTTATCAAAAATAACTCTCAAACATATAGACTTAGAAACTTTCAGATGACAATTACAGCACATTGCATCAGGACTTCACTGCATCACGCAAGAAAATACATTTTCTGCCTGATTTGATGAAAAATGTTGAAGTGAGATGTAACTTTGTTCCCAGCTCCGTCTCCTATAACCGTGGTGAAGAAAGGCAAGACAGCGAAGAATAGCATCTCAGTGTCCTGGCAAGAACCCGACCGACCCAACGGCATCATACTGGAGTACGAGATCAAGTATTTTGAGAAGGTAAATATTGCATGGTGTAAAGATCACATTTTATCTTAAAACAAAGAAACAATATTATATAATATAAAAAAATATATATATATAAAAAAAAATAAAAAAAATTATTTTTATTTTTTATTTTATATTTTATATATCTATAAAACCTGATGATCATGATTTACAGCTTGGTTTGAGAATGTTTTAAAGTACATCAATGGCCCAGAAATCTCACCTTGAGTTTGTATGGTCAAATAACACAAATTTGCTTACATTTGATTATTGACCTAGAAAAAAGTGTAGACGATTCCTTCTTCATTTTGTTTTGTTCAGTTTATGTTCTAACTAGGGCTGTCAGCAATTATTATTTTTTTATTTAATTTATTACATGATTTGCTCATTTTTTATGGATCTGAAGTTGCGTTTAGGTATTTTTCACACAGACTTTAAGCTCAGAGGTAGCATGAATATGAATGAAAAAAATAAATGATGTGTTGCTTGGAGATGCACAACAGTTCTGCTGTGGCTTTAAAAAAACAATTTTTATTGGTGAAATTAAGAAAAAACAGACAATATTGGATCTAAAATGAAACAATATTAGCTTCTTGTGTTTTAAACTGTTGTATGAAGTCATTATTACTGCATATATTCGGGATATTTCTCAAGTGATATTATCTTATCAGATCATATAAGACAAAAAAAAAACAAAAAAACACAACATTTTTTGCCCTGCATTATGTTCATAAATTGCATGCAATGAAAGATGACAGATCTGCGCTTGGGCGGGGTGCGCTAAAAGCATTAATTTTAACACTTAATCGTACCAAATTAATGTGTTAAATCAACAGTGTGTGTATATATATATACACTGCTCAAAAAAATAAAGGGAACACTTTTTAATCAGAGAATATCATCAAGTCAGTTAAACTCCTGGGATATTGATCTGGTCAGTTAAGTAACAGAGGGGGTTGGTAATCAGTTTCAGCTGCTTTAGTGTTAATGACATTAACAGCAGGTCCACTAGATGGGCAACAGTGAGACAACCCCCAAAACAGGAATGGTTTTACAGGTGGAGGCCACTGAAATTTTTTTCCCTACTCATCTTTTCGGACTGTTTTTCACCAGTTTTGCATTTGGCTAGGGTCAGTGTCACTACTGGTAGCATGAGGCGATACCTGGACCCTACAGAGGTTGCGCAGGCAGTCCAGCTCCTTCAGGATGGCTCATCAATACGTGCCATTGCCAGAAGGTTTGCTGTGTCTCCCAGCACAGTCTCAAGAGCATGGAGGAGATTCCAGGAAGACAGACAGCTACTCTAGGAGAGCTGGACAGGGCCGTAGAAGGTCCTTAACCCATCAGCAGGACCGGTATCTGCTCCTTTGTGCGAGGAGGAACATGATGAGCACTGCCAGAGCCCTACAAAATGACCTCCAGCAGGCCACTGGTGTGAATGTCTCTGACCAAACAATCAGAAACAGACTTCATGAGGGTGGCCTGAGGGCCCGACGTCCTCTAGTGGGCCCCGTGCTCACTGCCCAGCACCAGAGAGCTCGATTGGCATTTCCCATTGAACACCAGAATTGGCAGGTCCGCCACTGGTGCCCTGTGGTTTTCACAAATGAGAGCAGGTTCACCCTGAGCACGTGACAGACAGGAAAGGGTCTGGAGAAGCCGTGGAGAATGTTATGCTGCCTGTAACATCGTTCAGCATGACCGGTTTGGTGGTGGGTCAGTGATGGTCTGGGGAGGCATATCCATGGAGGGATGCATAGACCTCTGCAGGCTAGACAATGGCACCCTGACTGCCATTAGGTATCGGGATGAAATCCTTGGATCCATTGTCAGACCCTATGCTGGTGCAGTGGGTCCTGGGTTCCTCCTGGTGCACAACAATGCCCGGCCTCATGTGGCGAGAGCATGCAGGCAGTTCCTGGAGGATGAAGGAATGATACCATTGAAGGGCCACCACGCTCGCCTGACCTACATCCAATAGAACACCTCTGGGACATTGTGTTTCGGTCCATCTAACATCACCTGGTTGCACCTCAGACTGTCCAGGAGCTCAGTGATGCGCTGGTCCAGATCTGGGAGGAAATACCCCAGGACACCATCCGTCGTCTCATTAGGAGCATGCCCCGACGTTGTCAGGCATGCATACAAGCACGTGGGGGCCATACAAACTACTGAGTACCATTTTGAGTTGCTGCAATGAAATTTCAGCAAAATTGACAAGCCTGCTACATCATTTTTTCACTTAGATTTCCGGGGTGTCTTTGAATTCAATCCTCTGTAGGTTGATCATTTTCATTTCCATCAAACGATGTGGCATCCTTTCGTTCATAACACATTACCCAGTCCATATTAGTATAGATATCCAGCATGACATTTTTCCCCATTGAGATCTGATGTGTTTTCAAAGTGTTCCTTTAATTTTTTTGAGCAGTGTATATCAAAGAATCTTTTCTTTAGACTAAAATACCATTTAGTTTTAGTCATGTTTTAGTAATCTGAATTGTTTTAGTTCTAGTCTAGTTTTAGTCGACTAAATATCATAAAATAGTAAATTTAGTCAACTAAAATCTAATGGGTTTAGTTAAATTGTATTGCATCAATTAAACATTTCTCAAAAATTTCCAAGCTCATAATAAACTCCTGGAGAAAACATCTATTAACATGTAAATATGAATGATATTAAAGGAGTCATAACCTAGTATTACCTTGGATACCCACGCTCTATTATAGTCTTTCAGGCCCTTCTAAAAAAGAAAAGTGGAAAAAAAATAAACACAGAGCTCCTCTGACCCTTATTTCTGAAGGCATTATTGTCTCGCGAGATCTGATGCGATATTTTGGCTGTCGTGGACGGTCATTTTAATAATGCAAATGAACGGCGCGTTGATTGGTGGCAGGAAGGAGGGGGGTTGACACCGCAGGTAACGCTTCAGCATATCATTCCAAAATGACATCATGTAAATATCATTTATTCCGAATCAGTATTCTCATCAGTTCAGTCAGCTTTAACATATATAAATCGGCATATTTATGATATTTTAACCTTTATAAAGGGCATTTTTCCCTAATCGTTTGCTTCATCTTTCATTTAAAATTCTTAAATTTGATCAATAAATTACAATAGAATAATAACATGCTAAAGGGCTGTTACCAATCAAATAAACTGCATTAAATAATGTAATGAGATTATTTAAAATATTTTTGAATATACAAATAAGAAATATTATTTGTGCATAGAAATAATATTTATAAACCGCCAGTAGGAGGCGGCAGGCGACCATCTTAATGAGTGAGTCATTGATGCAATGTGCATAATGTTAAAATACTGAAACTAATAAAACAAGTTTTAAAAAAGAATGTTTAATTTGATTAAATTTTAGATGATGGAATATGCAGAAAGACTAGAATTAAGCAGAAAGGTCTATGGCTTTACATAGCTTATTCATTTCGTGCATCATGTTTTTGAAAAGTAACTAGTAAAGTAACTAGTGAAGTAACTAATTACTTTTGAAAATAAGTAATCAGTAAAGTAACTGGATTACTTTCTTGGAGAAGTAATCAGTAATCAGTAACTAATTACTTTTTCCAAGTAACTTGACCAACACTGGTATTTGTCCGTTCAAGCTTGAAAAGACGCAGAATAGAGCTCAATTCAGTACTTGTCTGAGTGCACAGAAAACCGATTTATTTATTTTTTCTCGGATTTATCCATGTGTCTGCTCTTCCCTTTCTCCCAGACTTTTACATTTTTGAATGTTTAATGAGACATGAAGCAAGTGTATGCCAACTTATGTCCCGCCGCGTAGATCAGCACATTACAATTCAAACGTGCGCATCTACCACAAACTCGGGACATCAGTTATAACGGGCTCTCTTCCCACATCATCCCTCCCTAACATTTCCGTCTAGCTTTTATTGGTTGACGAAAATTGAAATAGATTTTCGTCATAGTTTTTGTCACTCAAAATTGTTTTTTATTTAGTTATCGTCTCATTTTCGTGTGAAAATTATGGCGAAAATGAGCTGTGAGAAAGAAGGACCAGTATATCAGCCATACGCCTGTACAACAACATGAGGTTGAGTGAACGATGACAGAATTATTCCTCTAATGAAGTGACGTTACCAGCGGTTGTTGTTGAGCGTCTCACCAGACCTCCCCGCTGGCGACAACCCTCACAAAGCCTGAAACCAAATCCCCTCTCCGATCGCCATCTCTGATTGCTCCTCACCTTGCAGCATTTTCCGGCTGCTTTGTTGGGCCATTTAAAGACAGAAAACGTCTGAAAACGAGCCTTAGCTCCTCATGACCTCAGTGTTTTGGACCGTTCTGTGAAACCCTGATACGATGCACTTAGAAAAAGAAAAAGCTATGACGCCCCACACCCGGTCATATGAAAGCTAATGGACGGAGCACTTAACACAGGGCTTTAAAACAAAGCCAGTGAAGACCATGAAAGCGATCCTCTCTACTGGCCCTAACACACACACTTTGCCATTCTCTCATGGGATGCAAGGCCTTTATCCCACTCTGACCGTTTTTGTCTTCTCTTGTCTTCTGGTGGCTCTATAGGATCAGGAAACAAGCTACACTATCATAAAGTCGAAGGAGACGGATGTTTTGGTGGACGGCCTTAAACCTTCCTCAGCGTACATCTTTCAAATCAGAGCACGCACCTCTGCAGGATACGGAGGCTTTAGCCGGCGCTTCGAGTTTGAAACAAGCCCTTACTGTAAGTGATTCAAGATCTGAATTGATGAGCCACATTCAAAGTCATTGTAAAATAACAATATATGCACTGTAAAAAGGAATTAGTTGAGAAAACTTAAAAGTTCAAGCCAACTTTATACATTCAGATTTGTAGGTTCTCTCAGCTATTTTCTTAAAAATTGCCTCTATGGACCACAAATTTTTGTCAATTTGAATTTGTTCATCATTTAGCTGATTTGCTGTCGTAGATAGCAATTACATATTTTCCAGTTCACAGCACCTTTAGAGTCATGCATGCTAAGAAATATTGAATTATCTAGTTCTATCATGAAACTCTAGATAGCGCAGGCTTATAGGTATAACTACTTTGGAAGCGATCATGTCATTATCTACATGGCACAGCTGATTGGTTGTTGCATCTGCGGCCAATGAGCTGCGTCATAGCATTCAAACAAATACCGGTAGTGTTGCTGTTAGTTTGCACCATGCTTTCAGAAGCCCTCCCCCTTCCCCAGCTCCACCTGTATAGATCTGCTACGGGGTTATTCATGTATGTTACATATGCAGCAGAAGCAGAAGGTCTTGCATTCTCACAGCAATGTCTGTGAATGTATTGGCAGTAGAAGTCTCTGTACTTGATCTGCAGCAGCAGCAGCGTAGCAGATCTAGTCCACCAAGACCAAATACATTAACATTGCCATATCCATTACCATACCAACCTCACGAGAGTTGTCATGACAGAGCAATAATCATATCAAAAGACATAACTTTTGGCCACTTCCATATAATCATGTTCCTAATTGAAATCTGTTGTTACCTCAATGTATTTATTGGCTAAATAAATAATTTTGCATTTATGAACAAATTCAAATTTTTAAAACAATTTAGTGAAATTAGTGACAAGCCCCTATATCAAAACTTTTGCGTTCCCCCAAGAAACTTTGCATTCACTCGCAAAGAACTCAAAAGGTTAGCAAGGGAAATGTTTCTCAGGGAACGCAAAACATTTGCAAGAGAATGAAAAAGCATTGGCATTGACATGTCATTTTTTCTCCCATCTCAACCCCCCCCCCCCCCCCCCCCAATCACCATGTTCCTTTAGGAGCTCTGTATATACAGTATGCTCTTAACATCACAACACAACAAATAACTACTGTGTCAAAACAACAACAAAAGTGAGCAAACAGTAAAACAATAACCTTATAACAGTACCACATACTTTATTCATGCTGCAATGCTTGCTGGGAAGTCACAAACTCTTAACATTTGAGTAGTATTGTTCAATTTGAAATTCTTTGTTTGACTAGTTGGGACAACATTTTGAAGGAATTATGTTGGTCCAACATAGGTTTATGTTGTTTCAAGTAGTTCATATTTCTTAGTATTTGTGACTCAAAAGATATCATAAACTGGGATTTTTTTTTTTTTTTTTTGCAAATCTATGACATATAGTGTTGGGGCATGTGTAATTATGTTACCATCAATTACCTATACATTTAATAAAAAAATCAAACAAGCTATGATGTTTTCTGACGGGCTCTCGACCTGCCCTGGTGTCTCTTCTCTCTGCCCCTGCAGTAGCGGCCTCGACTGACCAGGGTCAGGTGCCCATCATCGCTGTAGCTGTTACTGTGGGCATCATCCTCATCGCATTGGTCACAGGTTTCCTGATGAGTGGCAGGTAAGAACCCACCATAACACAACATCGATTTCCGGACGGGAATGTTGTTCCAGGATCAACAAAATATGTTTATCCAGGAACGTCTTACTCTGCAAAATCACAGTTACCTTTATTTGAAGGATAGCACAATCCAAAGCAAACCGTAATTTGCTTAAAATTATGTGATATGGTTTGTTTTAAATGATAACAAGTTGGCTTAAAAAACGAATTGATAATAAAAATAATCAACCGTGATCTTGGGAAGTAACAGTAATCCTGGGTATTCATAAGCTTGTATTTCACACTATACATTCCTAAACCCTGGAAAATGATCTTATTTGCTAATTTGCTGTGTCAGTCATTGATTGGAAGAATGCAGCATGTGACCTGTTTACATTAATGCTCTCGCATTAAATGTGCATTTTGTTGGACATTAAATGTATATTTAAAACAAGACATAGAATGCAAGCATTTTTTTTTTTTTTTTTTTTGTTCAAAAAAAAAAAAAAAAAATTAAATGTATATATTTTTTTAATAGATTTTCTTGATTAATCGATAAATTGTATACCTAATCGACTTTATATATAATATCATCTCTTATTTGAGCATATCAATTGATTTAGCTGTCATGTATTAAGAGGGAATTATCTACATCTCTGATCGGTCGTAGTTCTATAGTGGGAAAAAGTATGTGCCTCCCGCTTCTTAATGTAAACAGCGGTGGGAGATTTGTTTTCACGATCACAAAACACAATGGCAGAGCATGACGAGGAGCCAACAACAATATCCTGTTCCATACACGCTGTCCTATTCTGCATTTCAGGCACAACATTTTAAAATGAGTCCGTAATGCATGCTATTGTCCTCCCTGGCTAGATGAAACAAACTGAGACACGTTCTGTCTATAATAAGCAGCGCACAATTTTCCAGAATTACACTGGAAGTGCATTAGGTGTAGATATAAATGTGTGCTCATCTTTTATTTGCTCTTATGAGATGTTATGTTTATTCAAAAAAAAAAATTTAATATTGAGTTACGTTTTTTAAGCGCACTACAAGTGCACATTCGGTACTATTGAGCACAGTTCTTTTTTTATAAGAGTTTTTTAATGTTTGCCAATTGAACATTACTGGCATTACTTCTAGTCAGGGCTAAAAAGTCAATGATAACCTCAGAGAGTGTGTTCTATGCCTTTACACTATTCACTATATACTCAACCATCTAGTGTGGGAATTTTATAAGGTATTTTGTCATCCAGTATCAGTGTCTCACAGCCCCTTCCTCCCCAGTACGTAATTTAAGCTGCAACATTTGAGTGCATGAAGTCTCCAACATTCAACACATTTATTTTTATTTTTTTTGGTAAATTAATTGCATTGAAGCACAATTTAAATTTTTTTAATTTTCACTCGTCATATAATTTATTCTATGGAATGCCATAGAACAGTGCACACAGTCATGCACTTTAAGTCTGTCCTCGCACTTTACCCTTGAACCGAGCTGCAACCTTTAATTTGATGGTGTCAAGACCTCACTGAGATTGACGACTGGCACGAGAGGAAGACCTCAGAATCAGACATCATCCGGTGGAATTTCTTACAAGCCTCAAGATTGCCACTTGAAGGGAAGTTGGAATTGTTTAAGCAAGGGTTAGGGTGTCTCTCAAGGGTGTAACAGTTTCAAGCAATTACTCTTAAAGTGTGTATCAGTGTATCATGTGGGCCACAGCCTTGACACTTGCATCACCTTTCATGTCACAGATGGTTTTGAAGCACGCTCTCCTGCAGGAAGCAATCAGGGTTGTTAATAGCCTTCTTGGCCTTACTAGGTCAAGACTTATTCATGAATGAGCTGCAAGGGCACCATCAGAAGGCAATTACAGCAGGCTGTCTGGAGAACAAGCTCTTACCGGACAGGGCTGTTAGTATAGCTGTCAGAGAACTGCAGTGATTTGAAGGTGATGGTGCAAAAATTCGGGGTTGAGTCGAGGACAGTGGCTGAGAATGGGGCGCTTGGCCTCGCTTGTTAAAATATCACTTCATAATGGGATTTTTTCACATACAGATAAATAGAAATATATACTATTCAGAAGGGTAGTCTTTCTTACAGTCAGGATTTTGGTTTTGTAACTTAATGGGCCTTATTTTAACGATCTAAGCGCACTGCGCAAGCGCACTTTGTCCGAATCCACTTTTGCTAGTTTAACGACGGGAAAATGGTCGGTGCTTCCGGCGCATGGTCTAAAAGGGTTGTCCCTATTCTCTTAATGAGTAATGGGTGTGTTTTGGGTGTAACATGCAATAAACCAATCAGAGTCTCATCTCCCATTCCCTTTAAAAGCAAGCAGACCATCTACGGGACAAAGTGTACACGCGTTGTGGACCCGCCTATAGGCACTTACAGGGTTTTTCCTGGCTCAAAATGAGGCGGAGGTGGTAAAATCCTAATAATGTATTTTAATAATAAGGTAATTAAATTTGTATTTTTCGTAGATCATCATATAGCCTAATGTGTTTCCCACATTATTTTTGTGGGTGTAGCTTGGTTCCTCTAGGGGGGTCCGGGGGAATGCCCCCCCGGAAGAACATTTTGTACATTTTAAAGATAAATTCATTAATCTGGTGCACTTTGAGTCACCCAAATCCACTGTTAAAAATAAATAATCCGCCCGCAAACCGCCCATATTCTTTGATTTAGATATCTGCATCTGATCATCATTACAATTATTCAAATTCTCAATGTTAAGCATGAGAATATGGTAACATATCACACTGAAGTAGGCTTATTTAAAATGAACATTTATTTAAAATAAAAGTTCTTCTTTTGGCAAAATTACATTTCCTTAATAGCCTAAACAGAGGCTATTTTACTCCCTTCAAACTTAAATTGTCAGTGTTTCATTACATCACTTCACTATTCAAAATAATAAGACACTAGGCTGTTACAAATTACATTTACAATGAAATAATTTACATTGACAAATTATAACTGTATTAAATGAGATTATTTTAAATATTTTTGAATATACAAATAAGGAATGTTGAAAAGAATGATACTTTGAAACTAAACCGTCAGTAGGAGGCAGCAGGCGACCGTCTTAATGAGCGAGTCATTCATTCAAACGATTCGTTCAAACAGCTGATTTATTCAGAATGAGGCAGTTTATGAATGGGTAATTGAATCTTTGACTCAACCGTTTCGTTCAAAACGCTGAATCATTCAGTAATGAAACATGGCTGAGTGTTGCTGTGAGATACGTATGGTTCTGCTGTGATCTTTGTTTGGAACTAGCCTGGGTTTCCCCATGCTGCCTTGAGCGCAGCTCGATTTTATTCACGCTGCTAGGCAGCCTGGATACCATGGACCAGATTTTCACCTCAGCGAGGGGACCAATCACAGAACGGGGAGGGAGCAGCAAGACGATGACGACGTCTATGCGACACACCGAAGCAGTTTGTTTATATCTATGGATCCAACATGGCAGCAGACGCGAAGTTACCTTTCGATGCAGCCTTAGATAGTGTTCTAAGTAGTTTAGTCTTCTTCAGCCATCGTCTTCTTCCTCGTCGAATTTCTGTCGCTCTACATACGTCATCTGGTATAATTGAAACGATTGGCTATGAGCTACGTACAGGCGCATTTGATAGACATTCGTAGTGCCCAATAAACGGCTCCGGGCATTCGCAAACCACGCCTCAAATATGAGAAAATGAACGTGGTTCCCAGACCACGTCTCAATGAGAAAGAGGTCTGACGTTAGCCAGGCTAGTTTGGAACTATTTTCGCTGCTGAAACAGAACAAAAACAGTCATTGCGTCTAAAATGTAAGTGACTTAATTTTAACTATTTATTTATTGAACTGTTATGAAATCAGTCTCGGTTTCAATCATGATGGCATTCAGGAAAACAGCACTCTGGTCGTGTGTAGCCTACGCTATATATTGTTTCTTAACTATAATATGTTATAGGCCTAAATAACTGCGCGAGCCTCAACAGCGCAACTTTGTTACTGTCAGTACATTAGGTAGGTCTATATTATTATCAACTATAGGCTATCAATCGCCACTTACATTAAAGGAAATAAAACAGAATCATCCTCATGTTTTCGGTGATTCCCTAGTTATTTTTTATTTTTATATAAAAAAACAAATAATCAGGGCATTTGTCCGGTTGGGCAAGTAGTACAATTCTCTCTCACTTTTCCTTTCAAAAGAAGAAAAAAACACACGTGTCCCGGACAGCGCTATTGTCGAGCCCTGATATGTTTTCCTTGATTGGTTTCCCCTGAAGAGAATTACGTTGTTGAAAACTAAAGTAAAAGAGTGACGCACATTCATTGCGTTTTACTGTGATGAGAGTTCTGTGTCTTTATTAAACTCAACGCATTATCACATTACAATGATGTCATCGACCCTCGATTAATTGGAATGGAATGTTTTTATTACTTGGCCGCGGATTATCCGCGATCCGTGCAGCACTATACGGTTTGAGAATGGACACAAGCGGTAACCGCAACAGAACCGTCACGGTGGAAAAAGTGTATGACCATGTCCGAGTCTGTCCGAGTTTTGTCGAGAGCCGGAGGCGGCACGAAATTTGACGGAGGCAGCCGCCTCGTAATTCTCTATGCAGGAAAAACCCTGACTTATTACTAACTCACTCTTTAAATAACAAAAAATAAAAAATAGCGCCATTGACTTTAGACTTTTAGAGTTCCAATCAAATCCAGCAGAAGAAAGTGGAGCGCAGGAAGAGGCGGGGCTTCAGGGTTGACACACCAGTCAGACAAACTCATCAGCTCTGCACTAGTGTGTGAAGTGTGTGTACCTCCCCTGGGGCTGGAGCCATAGAGACCCATCCCACGGGACTACACACACTCACACATGGAGAGTTGTCGACACTATACTCCTAAACAGAGCAGGGATCTGCCTGAAGGGATTTTTTTAAACAGTACATGGTGAAAAATGGTATGTTCTACACTATGGATATGCTCATATTAAAATACTAGTGTCCTGCATGATATATAGTGTGTGCTCCCAATAGTTAGTTACATATTGCCATTAGCAATATGCATATATACTAAATTTGCCAAGTACACAATCACAGCACTGTGTGACATTCTGTATCCCGCAATGCTCTTTATGGATTTGTTCTTTATTGCTGCATATTACAAACTGTTTCCTTTGGCAGCATGCAGTATATATTATATGGTATGAATCTGTGTACTGCAGAAAACTCCCATACTGTGAAATACTAAATACTAAAATATTTAGTAAAATATAATACTAAAATATAATACTAAAAAAATATTGTAGTATCCAATTTGGAACGTACCCTAGAATCATTATTAATCATATTTTTTTATAACAATTAAAACTTGTCATTAAATTGGTAATCATATTAATTGCATGATAAGTACACTTTTAATGCAGTTATATATATATAACAAATACAAAAAGAAGATAATATATGGTGATATCGTACAAGTAGTTTTTACCCTACTGTCTGAATCTCAGTTCTGAAGTGGATAATGCCTTGTTTATTCTAGTTGGATGTTCACACACACACACACACACACACACACACACACTGACTGCTGGCAGATAAAACAGTGATGCATTGGGTTCACTTAAGACTGCTGTCATATTGCATGCGTGCATGTTTGGATAGTCCTCTCTAGAGTATTCTTGTGCTGAAAGCAGATAAAGCCATTGCCAGCCATTATCCACTCTGTTTACTACCCCTCCTTTATTAGGCGATTCAATTAGTGGCATTGCATCTAAAAATGAGGGAAAATGAGTGGAGGGGGTTGGTTTTTATAGAGAAATGTTGCATAAAGAATAACGCAGGTCTTGTTTTTCACAGACGTTGTGGCTACAGCAAAGCCAAGCAGGATCCAGACGAGGAGAAGATGCACTTTCACAACGGTCACAGTAAGTGTAACAGAAAGGGACAGACAGACACATTTGGGTTCACCCAGAGTTCAGTGGGCGAGTCTCATCCTCTCATAAGCTCCAGTCGTGAGGGCAAACATGACGTCAAGGCATTCGGCATGAGTGAGTTTTGTTTTAACAGCACGTTTGAAGCCCTCGGGTTGTTTGTATTGCTATTATATTATGTATTTATATTAAATCAAGCGATTTTCTCTCTGAGGGAATTTTTTATATATATATATTTTTTTTGGTTTCGTTATAATGATAAAAAATAATAGTATTATTGTTTTGTTGTTAGTAATAAATATATTATTATTAATTACAAAGTTATTAACAACCATAACAATTTTTGGTACTACTACTACTACTACTACTACTAGTACTAATAATAATAATAATAATAGTTTTGTTAATAAAAATACATTATTATCATTAATATAAAGTAGTATTGTTAATCATATTAGCATTATTAATATATCAAAATTACAACAAAATACACAAATACAACAACATCATCAACAACAACAATGACAATAATATCAATAAAAACCTAATCATAATTAAAATGAAAAAAAAAATATATATATATACAGTATATACACTCACCTAAAGGATTATTAGGAACACCATACTAATACTGTGTTTGACCCCCTTTCGCCTTCAGAACTGCCTTAATTCTACGTGGCATTGATTCAACAAGGTGCTGAAAGCATTCTTTAGAAATGTTGGCCCATATTGATAGGATAGCATCTTGCAGTTGATGGAGATTTGTGGGATGCACATCCAGGGCACGAAGCTCCCGTTCCACCACATCCCAAAGATGCTCTATTGGGTTGAGATCTGGTGACTGTGGGGGCCATTTTAGTACAGTGAACTCATTGTAATAGTAGCCATCAGAGGATGGGTACATGGTGGTCATAAAGGGATGGACATGGTCAGAAACAATGTTCAGGTAGGCCGTGGCATTTAAACGATGCCCAATTGGCACTAAGGCGCCTAAAGTGTGCCAAGAAAACATCCCCCACACCATTACACCACCACCACCAGCCTGCACAGTGGTAACAAGGCATGATGGATCCATGTTCTCATTCTGTTTACGCCAAATTCTGACTCTACCATCTGAATGTCTCAACAGAAATCGAGACTCATCAGACCAGGCAACATTTTTCCAGTCTTCAACTGTCCAATTTTGGTGAGCTTGTGCAAATTGTAGCCTCTTTTTCCTATTTGTAGTGGAGATGAGTGGTACCCGGTGGGGTCTTCTGCTGTTGTAGCCCATCCGCCTCAAGGTTGTGCGTGTTGTGGCTTCACAAATGCTTTGCTGCATACCTCGGTTGTAACGAGTGGTTATTTCAGTCAAAGTTGCTCTTCTATCAGCTTGAATCAGTCGGCCCATTCTCCTCTGACCTCTAGCATCAACAAGGCATTTTCGCCCACAGGACTGCCGCATACTGGATGTTTTTCCCTTTTCACACCATTCTTTGTAAACCCTAGAAATGGTTGTGCGTGAAAATCCCAGTAACTGAGCAGATTGTGAAATACTCAGACCGGCCCGTCTGGCACCAACAACCATGCCATTCAGGAAGATTCTTTCCCATTCTGACATTCAGTTTGGAGTTCAGGAGATTGTCTTGACCAGGACCACACCCCTAAATGCATTGAAGCAACTGCCATGTGATTGGTTGATTAGATAATTGCATTAATGATAAATTTAACAGGTGTTCCTAATAATCCTTTAGGTAAGTGTATATATATATAATAATAAGTTATTAACACCTACAATTTTTTTTTGCTAATAATAATAGTTTTGTTAAAATTAAACTATTATCATTATAATTAATATTAATTATTTTTGTTAATATTATTAGTATTATATAAAAAAATACAACAACAAAATACAACAACAACATCAACAACAACAATAACAATACAAATAATATTCATAATTAAAACAAATTAATATTATTATTGTTTTATTGTTAATAATGTATTATTAATTACAAAGTCATTAACGTCTACATCATCTTTTTCATATTAAAAATAATAATAATATAATTAGTAGTAATATTCGCTGGCAATAGAAGGATGATCAAAAAAATCCCATACGCTTACATTATTTGCTGTTTATTATCATTACAGTTACTTGGACACCCATCCGTAATCTGAAAACCTCATCGTCCCATGAGGCTACAGCCACACTAACCACGTACCCAATGATACAGTGGCACATATTAGTGTGGCATATTTTGGCTTATTCTTATTATGTAGTCCTAGAGCAATCCATCAATATGTTGTGTTTGACGCAGCAGGGAAGAACAAACACAGTCTCCAGAGATGAAACCTCAAACAACATCTCCCCATCGTTCCTGCATGCGTCTTCTTCCGTGATATCACATAACCCAACCCAAGAGCTGTGAAGTGCCAGGAATCAACATTTCATCCTCTTTTTCTCTGTTTCTTGTCCTCTCTCGCTTCATCACAGTCAAATTCCCAGCGGTCCGCACATATATCGATCCCCACACCTACGAAGACCCCAACCAGGCTGTCCACGAGTTCGCCAAGGAGATTGATGTCTCCTGTATCACCATCGAGAGGGTCATTGGAGCTGGTGAGTGAGTTATGTGCAAGTCAAACAAAACAAAATTCAAATTAGGTTGCATGTGAAATACTCACCGCCTAAAAGAAAAATCTGAGATGGTTTGGAGCCCCAAATTCCTATTTGGTTTTCAAAACTCATCTTTACGACTGACTGTTCATAGCATTTTGTGTGTGATGAAATCTGTTCAGATCTTTTCCCAGTAAAAAATCCTTGAAACAAGAGGCTTGGGCTAAACATTTTGTATAAAATCTTGCTCTGGAAGCGTCACACTGCCAGACTTTATTCGTTCAAAAGGAAGCAAGTTCATACCTCAGTAGTTTTGCACTTTGTCGCTTCACGAGGGAAATCTGCCCGAGCACAATGAGGCGTTTCATTGTCTGGCTCTTTCGTGCGGCGGTTCATTGATGGCTCTTGCCTTCCGGTTGCAGGAGAGTTCGGTGAGGTGTGCAGTGGTTTGCTTCGGCAGCCAGGGAAGAGAGAGATCTCAGTGGCCATTAAAACTCTGAAAGCCGGTTACACCGAGAAGCAGAGGCGGGACTTCCTGGGAGAGGCCAGCATCATGGGCCAGTTCGACCATCCCAACATCATACACCTGAAGGGGGTGGTCACCAAGAGTGAGTCTTTTGAATATGATTATTACTGAAAATTACTGCATGTTATCTTTATTTCAGTATTATGATCGGTTCAAAGTTGGAAACATTATTTTGCTTTAAGATTAGCTCAGTACTTTCACAGTATGAATAACTATTATTCATTACATCTAGTGGTGCCAATAGCAAATTATATTGCCACGGGTGAAGACCCCTCTTGTAATCGTCAGTGTTATTGTTAGTATTATTATTCTGCCACTGAAGTCTATGGCAGCACATAGAACCATATGGTAAAAAGTTGTGAAATTTGGCACGCAAATAGAGGATAGTCTGAACACTAACCACAGCAAATTTGTAGTCTTTATCTCAAACGTTCTAGCACCAACAACAGCATAAAGTTGCACTCGTGTTTATGCTAATATCTTTTTAACCCTATAAGGGCTAGAAACTCCCACAGCCTTACTGTGTAACAAGTGCTGAAAACCTGGTTTAATGTTTTATCTTTTTTTTTTTTTTTTTTTGGCTATAACTTAATATGTCACATAATAATAGCATAGCAATTCCCTGAAATGAGTGTTGTTCATTTCCACAAGGTAAACCAGTGATGATAATAACAGAATATATGGAGAATGGATCCCTGGACACATTTTTGAAGGTACAGTTTCTGCTTTTTGGAAGTACAGTAAATAAAGACACTATATGACATTCGTCAACAAACATCATTCTATGAAATTTATGGAAATGTCATGAAAAACTTACACTTAAAATGCCAGTGATGTGTCATTACACAGAGACAGTATTTTATTTTAGGTTACACTTTATTTGGTAACACTTAATTTTTACAGTGTCCTTGTTACATTTGTTACATGTACTTGCATGTACTTGTTACATTGTTACATGTAAAGTGGGTTACACTTTATTTTAAGGTGTCATTGTTACAGTGTAATTATATATTTAAGTACTAAGTAATATTAAGCAAATACATGTACTTACTATAGGGTTAGGTTAGGATTAGGATTAGGTTGAGGGTTAGTTGCATGTAATTATGCCTAATTTACTCTTATTACTATGGTAAGTACATACAACATATGTAACAAGGACACTGTAAAAGAAAGTTACTGTAAAGTGTAACCCTTTATTTGAATGTGTCCTTGTTACAAATGTAATTACACAAATAGTTACTGTGTAATATTAATTAACACACTATACTATAATTAACTTTTTCACATACTTACTATATGTTTAGAGGTAGGGTTTGGTTTTGTGTTAGTTGCTTAATTATGCATATTACTATATTTACAGTATGAACTGTTAAATGCCTCCCAAAGCCTCTCTTAGAACTTATATTTATTATCCATTATACTGTTAACTGTAAATATGTTCATATATGTAAATATGCCAATTCTGTGTCTTAAGGCCAATGCACACCGCACAGACAAACACCAACAAACAAGAATTTGATGACAATTAACGGTCAGGTTCACACTGCCCCAACAGACACCAACAAATGCTGATTGAACATGTTCAGTCGGGTGTAACACACTGATCCGACAAAACCCAGCAAACGTTTTTATTATTTTGAGTCTTCTTGTTGTATTTATATGTGTGCACTGGAAGCTTCATTTACCGAGGAAAATTCTGTTTGTGTGCAATAGGCAATAATATTCTTTCTGATTCTGATGTAACGGGGACACTTTAAAATAAAGTGCTAGCTTACTTGGGATGGAGTTTGTGCAATTAGCCAATCTTCCTGATTTAATTTGATATATTACACTCTTAATCATATGTATTATGTGTCTTTACTGCTCCAACAGAAGAATGACGGTCAGTTCACTGTCATCCAGTTGGTTGGCATGATGCGAGGCATTGCTTCGGGAATGCGCTACCTCTCTGAGATGGGATATGTGCACCGTGACCTAGCAGCCCGCAACATCCTGGTCAACAGCAACCTGGTGTGTAAGGTGTCCGACTTCGGCTTGTCGAGAGTGCTGGAGGACGACCCAGAGGCGGCCTACACAACCCGCGTACGTGCTTCAGAGCATAGACACCGGCTAACCTACTACACCTTGCATCTATTAGCTACCTCCCAGCAGGCCTTTGTTTTAAAACCCTATTCAAATCCAATGCCAATATAATCTTACTTTTCCTGAACAATAATGCAGTAAAGTATTAAGCTGGACTTTTACTTCAGATTGCATTAAGGACATTTTAGATCGTCTCCTTCACAACCTAGCACCCAGAAATAACAGACAAGATCCAGAATTGTCTCCATGCAAATTGTTTAGCAGCCCTTTTTGCAGTGATTTGCATAATTATATTAGTGAAGGGTGCTTAAACAATCCAGGAGCTGCATTCAGAAAAGTTATGATGAATTTGTAACTCTTAAAAAATACTTAAAGTGCCGCTATTTTGCTTTTTAGAATATTCAAGTGCTTGTAACAAGTGCTGGGGAAGAGCTCCCAAAAGAGCATTTTGTTTCCGACACCGACACGTGCCGTAAGCGGTGAACAAATCGCAACAGACTGGGACATCTGACCAATCAGAGCAGAGTAGACCAATCACAACAGACTGGGTCATCTGACCAATCAGAGCAGAGTAGACCAATAACAACAGACTGGGACATCTGACCAATCAGAGCAGAGTAGACCAATCATAACACACTGAGCCATCTGAAAAATCAGAGCAGAGTAGACCAATCACAACAGACTGGGTCATCTGGCCAATCAGAGCAGAGTAGACCAATCACAACAGACTGGGTCATCTGGCCAATCAGAGCAGAGTAAACCAATCACAACAGACTGGGTCATCTGACCAATCAGAGCAGAGTAGGCCAATCACAACAGACTGGGCCATCTGAACAATCAGAGCAGAGAAGACCAATCACAACAGACTGGGTCATCTGACCAATCAGAGCAGAGTAGACCAATCACAACAGACTGGGCCATCTGACCAATCACAACAGAGCAGGCCTATCACAACAGCTGGGCCATCTGACCAATCAGAGCAGAGTAGACCAATCACAACAGACTGGGCCATCTGACCAATCACAACAGAGTAGACCAATCACAACAGACTGGGCCATCTGACCAATCAGAACAGAGCAAGCCTATCACTACAGACTGGGTCATCTGACCAATTAGAGCAGAGTAGACCAATAACAACAGACTGGGCCATCTGACCAATCAGAGCAGAGTAAACCAATCACAACAGACTGGGCCATCTGACCAATCAGAGCAGAGTAGACCAATCACAACAGACTGGACCATCTGACCAATCAGAGCAGAGTAGAACAATCACAACAGTCTGGGTCATCTGACCAATCAGAGCAGAGTAGACCAATCACAACAGACTGGACCATCTGACCAATCAGAGCAGAGTAGAACAATCACAACAGTCTGGGTCATCTGACCAATCAGAGCAGAGTAGACCAATCACAACAGACTGGACCATAGGCTGGCAGTAAGGAGTGGTTTAGAGAGACTGAATCTTCTAACAAACCATTTTCAGACTCTTTGAGAAATTAGGTGATGTGCAATGGATAAAATGAGAAAATTAAAGTGTTTTGACCTTTAATGCATGTAAACCTATTGTAGGAGAAAAAAGGTTTAACTCCAAAACAAAATTAGCATAATAGCATAAAAGGGACACTTTAATAAAATATATGTTGCTAAAACACATCAAGAATGTTCAATTTTTGAGAAAGGAGCTTCCTTAGTCTGAAAGAGGATTATTAGAGGTTTGGTGGTGGCTGTCATAATTAGCATCGTTTTTTTCTTTTTTTTTCTTGTCATCTTTGTTTCTTGTTTTGGTGTGTCAAAGTATCACTGAAGAAAGCATTTCACGTGTGTGTGGATGTGTGTGAACTGTCGACAAAGTAAATTAAGACATGTCTCCCCAGTGCGCGAGTTGCCTACAGAAATTGAGAGTGCTAACACCAGGACAGTCAATTAGCGATTAGCATGCAACAGCCGTCCACAGACAGAATGCTTCCTTGTCAATTTTCACAGGCTGACAGCATTCTTTCCCAGTGATAATCACCCATTAAGATCTTTTGACAAGACGTGTTTCTGATCTGAGACGTGGAATTCAGCATGCGGTTTGTTTTGCAGGGAGGGAAGATTCCCATCAGGTGGACGGCTCCAGAAGCCATCGCCTACAGGAAATTCACCTCAGCCAGTGACGTGTGGAGCTACGGCATTGTTATGTGGGAAGTGATGTCATACGGCGAGAGACCATACTGGGAGATGAGCAATCAAGACGTAAGTCGGAACGATTCTATTAAATTCTGTTCAAATGTGGTCTTATTGGCTCTACATAAAGTCTTTGTAAGTGAAAAACAATTGAACCTGTCAATCCCACTTTTTGAGCAAAGACCTGAAACAGACATTTCTAACTTAAAATGTTATGAATCTTGAATCCACTTCAATACTGGAACACAAACTTAGATTTGATCTTTTTAACCCTCATGTTGTTTTTGGGTCATTTTGACCCGGAGAGGATTTTCTTCTTCCCGAAAATGCTAGTTAACGTTATCCGCATATTGGACAAAGGGGCTGTTTATATGGTACCGCTTTCAATTAAAAACGTAAAACTTATTGTGTTTTGGACGTTCATTTACACGACAACGGTATGTTTAAAACGGAGAAGTTTTTCCTTTGAGTCTTCCACATACAGACGACACCATTGTCACAACGTTCCCCATTCACACGGATCCGTGAAAAACAGCCGCGCAAACTCCATGTAAACAGCAAAATCGAGAATCTCACGATGACGTCATGCACATGTCATGCACACGTGTTCAGTCTATAGTGTTTCATCGCCATCTACTGGTTTGGCAGCAGAATACTGAATACTGTGTTTTTAGTCGTTTTCGCGGATCTGTGTGAATGGGGATCGTTTTGACAATGATGTCATCTGTACACGGAAAACTCAAAGGAGTTTTAAGCATATTTTAGTCCACCTTGTTACAGTTGTGGTGTTCCCGGTCAAAAATGACTGGCCTACAAAAATTATAAATGTTCATAAATGTAATAAATATGTAATTGCAAATGTCCTACTGGTGGGATGGTGATTTTTTATTTTTTTTATTTTTTTTAAGTAATAAATAAAACAAAAATTATTTGGGTACATTTTATAAGAAAAATACTTCACTATTTTACATTTAATTCAATGTGTTCCTTGCTGTTTCTTTATAATTGTTTGTGAAATTAATAGCAATTTCTGAGCGACAATTGTTTTTACACCAATTATTTTCAGTTTGGCTGTTATTTATATAAATATAATCCTATCTTACATCCAGTGATTATATAGTATACATTTATGAAAAGATTCTGTGTAGGGCAGCGTTACAGCCAAAGTGCAGTTTTACCCTGCAGTATTTTAACACTACAACACAATAATTGCTTCCCATGGCCGTTTTCAGCGCTCATATGCTCTCGGATTTGCCTTGGGGGAAATGAGAGGGATAGAATGCTGATGTCTATAAATGGATCAGGAAGTGAGGGTAAACTCTGAGCTAAACCGACATATCGAACCCCATCATTGGGCAGAGATCCATGCAGATTTTGGGGTTGGGTTGGGGGTAGATCAACTCTTTCTCCCACTGCGGTACATCCGCCTGCGGTCGAGTCAAAGGTCATGTGAGAAAAGGAACACGCGGGATGCTGGTAATGGGTGTTTGGGTGTTTGGGTTGAAAACCAGGTTTTGGCCACAGAGATTTTATTCTTGGCTTTCCTGCATGGAAAGAGCATCAGATCCCTGTAGACTGAAATCTGCCGGGCGTAATGGAGTTTGGTGTTGGACATTGTGTACAGTAGCTTTTACCAGAAGCTTACAGCATCTATTGTTTCTGTCTCTGACTGAATACAAACATGATCTCACTGGCACGCATCCCACATTTTTTGTTTTAAACATTTGAATAGACACTGAAACATACAGCATATAATAATGTATGGACAGCTTATAAAGCATAGTGTTTTTTATTTAATTAAATTTTTATTTTTATTATAGTTTTATTATTAATTATTATACATTATTGTTAATATTTTGAATTAGCATTCATTTTTATATTTTAAGCTTTCATGCTAATTTTAGTAGAGTTTTTAGTAATTTCAGTTACATTTTTAGTATTTTAAATTTTTTTTGTAATTTATTAATTGATTTTGTCATTATTCTTTTTTTTTTTTTTTTTTTTTGGCTTTAGTTAGTTTTAGTGTTTTGTTTATTTATAGTTAATAATGTTGGTGCTTCAACCTCAACTTATTTCAGTTTATTGCCAAGGCATCATTTCTAATTTTCGTTTAGTTTGTTTTTCAACAAAAATTTATATTTTATTTTATTTAATTTTATTTTATTTCAGCTTTATTCCTATAGAATATTTTTAATAATTTTTGTTTTAGTTAATTATAAAAACCCTGAGGGTAAGTATATTTATTACGACCAATAAAACTTTTATTTATTTATTTTATGAAACCTCTAATTTTATAAAGTATTGCATTTATAATAAATGATTAATTAAATGACAAATTCATAAATAAAATGTCAAATTTTCGAAAGAAATATTTTGAGAATTTTATTTGGTCAGAATCAGAGTCTTGATACTAATTTTATACCACAGCGAAATGCAATGTACCATCGAACACACTAATTCATTTAAAAAGCTAAATATTCATATAAGTATTAACAAATTAAATTATAATAAAATAAAAAAAAAATCCATTAAGTAAATATTGCTGGCAATGGGACGAGTCCGGAGAGGCAAACAGATGTAACTTCGGCCCCGAAGTGGTCCCAGAACAGCTGGACCGCCTGAGTATGGAGTCTCCATTCTCCCTGGGCCATGTCGTGAGGCCTCATTGGCGGCACGATTGAGCAGGCCGGAAAATTAAGTGGAATGAAGCAACCTCAGAAGCTTCTGACTCCATAGGAGGAGGTGGCGGGCGAGTTTCGACATGTGAGGGAAGCGTAGCGCAACGGCTGCAATGTTGTCTGTACAGACTAGTACATGCTTGCTGAGCAGCGGCATTTTGCGGCGTCTCAAAGCAAGGTGTACTGCTAGCAACTCAAGGCAGTTGATGCCAATGCAGTCGGAGGGCCACCCAGACCCCCGTTACTGCATGCCCGTTGTACGTGGCCCCTCAGCCGGTGTTGGTGGACACTTGTTCTAGGGGCGGCTGGCCCGGAGAAACAAAACATCGTGCCGCTCTGCCACGGCCACCTCGGGACTCGGCCGTGAAGCCAGTGCTGAAGCGGTCTTCATATGAAAGATGTCGTTTTATTGCGGCTGCGTCTGCCATACGCCCCAGGAGCCTCTGAAAGGTTTCAGTGGGACTCTTTCTCACTTTTGTATAGCACCAACCGGACACGTTCCTCTTGAGAGACGTGTTGGACCGAGTCCATCCCCATACCGGAAAAAGAGATCCTCAGCCTGTGGGCGAGTTTACTCTTTTCCCAGTTGACCCAGAGACCCAGCTTGCTGTGGAGCACTCGTAGGGTAGGACTTTGTACTGACTTCGAACCCTCGAACGCAAAAACACAGGCATAGCCTGCGTTGCGGAAGGATAGAGATCTGAAGTACGCGTCCTTCAGGTCGAACGCTGCAGACCAGTCTTGGGGACAGATCATTCGAAAATGCGTCTCTGTGTTAGCCACTTGAACGGAAGCTTATAAAGGGCCCGATTCAAGACTCGCAGGTCCAAGATTGGCCGTAACCCACCACCTTTCTTGGGTACAATGAAGGACGGGCTATAGAAGGCTTCTACGAACCGGGCCAGGGAACCAGGTGTACCACAGATGTACCCGGTGTGAGGCAGCGAGGTGGAGGACAGGGACCCGGCTCAGAAGGCCCGGGGCGGCCCGAAGCGGGGTCTGAGTGTGCGATGCAACACTTGCCTGTCTCCACGGGTCGGCAGGTGGTGCGTGAGAAGGCATAATCGGGTCCTCGAACCGCATCCAGCTGCCGGCTGGCGACACGAGGGGGCTGAGGGGTGCAAGGCTTTACAGGGTCGCACACTGCCAGTCTGGCCCTCTTGGGACCCAGGAACAGAGGAATTTGCTCTTTCTTTGACAATTCGGGTTAACCATCTGAAGAGCTCGTCCCCCCATCCCTGGGTGGCCTGTGTCAAGGACGCTTGGTCTTACGCTTGCCACCTGGTTTGGCAGCGTCTGACACAGGCTGGGCGGCCTGCCTGCGGCTGGCTCCACGCTGAGGCCTGGTTAGAGGCTGCTGCGGAGGCCCAGCGGGAGCGGCAGGGGGACGCCCTCGGCGACGAGCAGGTGGAGGATCTGCACCTGGGTGGCAGAGAACTGTTGGGCGCAGATCTCCACCGCGTCGCCGAACAGCCCATCCTGGGAAATGGGGGAGTCCAGGAACTGAACCTTGTCCACATCCCTCATATCAACCAGGTTGAGCCGGAGATGGCGCTCCTGGACCACTGGGGTGGACATCGCCAGACCAATCGCGCAAACCGCAACGCTCGTGCCCCGGAGGGCAAGGTCGGTTGTGGTGCGGAGCTCACCTATGAACGCATGGTCTGGGGTACCCTTGTGCATGTCCATGAGTGCCTTGGCCTGGTAGACCTGTAGCAACGCCATGGCATGCAAAGAGGAAGCAGCTTGCCCACAGGCTTTTCTCTTCTGGCAGAGAAAGGTGCCGCCCACGAACTGGTAAGCCTGCCCTGAGAAACCAATCACCTAACCAAGACTGTTCAGGACACGGTTGGAGGATTCCACGCAAGCCCGACAGCCTTGGCGGCCCGTTTCAGCATAGCTGACATTTCTGGATCTGGTTCGGGCAACGTTACACTGCCAGAGGAGGATAACGCAGCCAAGTCATCATCTCCAGAGGCCAGCTCATCCTCCGATGCTGCAATCAGCATCCTGTCCTCTGGAGGGGCCCCGAATGAAACGGCTGGTCAGTCCATTACAGAGGGACCAGCGCACTCAACGGTGGGCTCCACCGGCTGCGGTGTGATAGAGGAGTAAGGGGCCCACAGGGATTGGTTACCGGGCAGGGAAGCCATCACTATGATCCTCTGATCACCCATCCCACACGGCACCCTAGGGTGGGGCGTGGTAATGGGGACTCCACCTTCGCGGACGAATGCGCAACACCGCGATTGTCATGTTCTCGCAATGAGAACATGAACTATCCACAAAAGCTGCTTCAGCATGCTTTAATCCCAAATACGCGATGCAACTAATGTGACCGTCAGAGGGGGACAGGGAATGACCGCATCCGGAAACGCGCGGGTGGAATGACATCTTGAAAAAGATGCAAACGCACCCGTGTTGCTCTTTCAGGAAATGAAAAACTCACCAGTCCCGGAGCACACAGGGGAATGATCGCGGCAACACTTACAAGGATGGTGCAGCCTGTACCAGTGAAGCACTCACTTTCTTCACCCACAACCGGCCTTCAGAAAAAACAAACACAAAAAGGAATGCTGTTAATACAGCAGTTGAGAGCTCAGAAGGCTCACGACCACCGCTGCACTCGCGCTGTAGAATCACCAGCACCGGGAGAGACTTGAGACAAGTAGAGACAAGTGGTGCGTGCATCCGGTTCCGTGTTTATACCCGCGCTGCGGAGCGGAGCATGGATACAAAGCTCGCACCCCAATGTGCATTGGCTCGTTTTATCAATACTCGAAGATGACAGGCTCCCTAAGCGTGATCCCAATCAGTCAACATGTCTACTACGTCGAACGTAACCGACTGAAAGCGACATTTATTTGAAATGGAAATTAAATATATTTGGTAAAAATGTGTAATTTCTTTCTTTTTTTTCTTTTTTTTATGCACAATAGTGTACGTATCAGTGTCTATCCAAAACAAAACAAAATATACACCTAAATGTTAAACACAAAAGTTAATGTTGTAAAAACATAACAAACGAGGACCAGTTTTATTACTACAGGCTATTGAGTTTTGTTTGCATATATTAAGCCATTACAGCTTCAGATATTGAAAAGCACATGCCGAGCAGCCGCCTCGCTGTCTTTTGTTATGTAGATGCGCATGTCATATGTCAGCGCATGAGATGACAAGTATATTTGCAGGCAGAGATGAAACGCAAGGCGATGCTTATGTTTTCCCACCATATCCCAGAAGGAGGTGCACACAGCAGTCATGGTTTTATCAAGCACGACTGACCTTTTTTTTCCTCCTTTACAGTTGCCAGTGATGGCTTCATCTGCGCCTCACATCTTGTTCTGCGCTCCATCATTAATCTGTTTCACACACACTCGGGAAGGGAAAGTTATTTGATGTTTTATTTCACAGTTTCTTGAGGGTTCCCCTCAGATCTCGGCTTCCTCTGCTCAGCCAGACACTTGTGTGTTTCTCTCGCTCTGTCTGTCTCGGCTCTCTCTCTGTGAGGCTTTTCCGCGAGGGAGCCACTGTTGATGTAGTGTTGCTCTTTGTGATGTGGGAGTGTGGGGGGATTTTATTTTAGCTTGGAGGAGAGGAGAGACACTCTTTGTTGATTCAGATTTCTGGTTTATCTTGCCAGTTTTTTGAATCTCACAAAAAGTTAAACTGATCAAATAGACATTAAATTCACTCTGTAGCACAACATAGCTGTCTATTCATGTTCATTAATTATATGATATAATCTGTCAAATTAGGCACTACAAAAACACGTTTAATTTGGAAATTCTGAACAATCTTCTGATCAAAGTACAGTAAGAACAGTAATATTGAAATGCTATTATTTTAAATAAGTTCTGTATTTTAATTAGATTAATCACGATTAATCGTATCCAACATAAAAGTTTGTATCTACATAATATATGTGTGTGTACTGTGTAATTATTTTGTATATAAATACACACATATGCATGTATATATTTAAGAAATATTTGCATATTATTTATATATATATATATATATATATATATATATATATAGTACCAGTCAAAAGTTTGGAAACGTTACTATTTTTAATGTTTTTGAAAGAAGTCTCTTATGCTCATCAAGCCTGCAGTTAAAAAACAAAACAAAACAAAAAACAATAATATTATGAAATATTATTACAATTTAAAATAATGGTTCTCTTTTTTAATATATTTTAAAATGTAATTTATTTTTGTGATGCAAAGCTGAATTTTCATCAGCAAGTACTCCAGTCTTTGGTGTCTTATGATCCTTCAGAAATCATTCTAATATGATGATTTGATACTCAGTTATTATCAATGATGGAAACAGTTGTGCTGTTTAATATATTTTTTGGAATACTTTTTTCAGGATTCATTGATGAATAAAACGTTAACAGCATTTATTCATTAAAACAGCATTTATTCAAAATAAAAACATTTCTAACAATATAAATCGTTACCATCACCTTTTATCAATTTAACGCATCCTTGTTGAATTAAAGTACTAATTTCTTTAAAAAAAAATAGTTATTGTTCCCAAACTTTTGAACAGTAGTGTATATTGTTACAAAAGATTTCTATTCTAAATAAATACAGTTCTTTTTAACTTTTTATTCATCAAATAATCCTGAAAAAAGTATCTCAGGTTATTAAAAAAATATTAAGCAGCACAACTGTTTCCAACATTGATCATAAATCAGCATATTAGAATGATTTCTGAAGGATCATAAGACACCAAAGACTGGAGTACTTGCTGATGAAAATTCAGCTTTGCATCACAAAAATAAATTATATTTTAAAGTATATTAAAAAAGAGAACCATTATTTTAAATTGTAATAATATTTCATAATATTACCGTTTTTTTTTTTTTTTAACTGCAGGCTTGATGAGCATAAGAGACTTCTTTCAAAAACATTAAAAATAGTAACGTTTCCAAACTTTTGACTGGTACTGTATATATATATATATTATATAAATAACACATTTTTCTTAAATATATACAGGCATGTGTGTGTATTTATATATACAAAATAATTATCCACAGTATACACACATTTTTTTTTTTTTTTTTTTGGAGGCTATTAATTGAGATTAATCATTGCTTAGCACTAATTTTAATTGTTTCAAATCAATTTAAAACAATCTTCAGTGTCACTTCATCCTTCAGAAATCATTGTAATTTACTAATTTATTGCTCTAATAAGAAACATTTCTTATTATTTACATTGTTAATCGTGAAGCTTTTTTTAAAGATTCAAGAAAGTTTAAGGACAGCATTTATTCGTAATAGATTTTTTTTTTTTTTTTGTACAATGTAAAAGTCTTTACAGTGACTTTTGATCATTTTAATGTGTCCATACTTAATAAGATTATGAACCTTTAAACCCTCTGTTGGGTCTTTATTTATATATATATATATATATATATATATATATATATATATATATATATATATATATGTATGTGTGTGTGTGTGTGTGTGTATATGTATATATGTGTATATATATATATATATATATATATATATATATATATATATATATATATATATATATATATATATATAATATTACGTTGCTGTGTGAACTCAAACAAACAAAGAATCATGGACATGATTCGAAAAGGTTAAATGGTCCTAAAAAAAGTCACACTTGTATTGTTCACGGTAAAAAATGACCACATTGAAAATTAATGGGCGACGGCTTGCATCTAGTGGAAAGGTTTGGTACTGCACACAAACAAACTCTTACTGAAAGCTCATTTTTTGAGATATCAACCTCTAATTTGGAGCACAACTTGTTCAGATTTATAGCTTTGATTGTCTGAAATCAACTGTTTGGAATATATATATACACACACAAATTTTGTTAATATTAGCCCGACACGCGAGCAGCAACAGAGGGTTAAAAAAAATCTGACCCTAAACGTTTAAATGTTATATACTGTTACTGTTGTTGCTGCCTATTTAGAACATCCAAATAAGTCACTATAAAGGTGCCAGTTAATGATGCCTAGGAAGCCATCTGCCTCTGTAAGCCATCTATGGCAAGGTCAAGTGTGTTGACTTTGCCACCTAGCAACAATTCATGAACCAGAACAATCAGTGTTTGGACACGTAGGGCACATCATATATTTATTATGGAACATGATGTAAAGTGGTTGCAATCTTTTCTGTTGTCTCAGGTGATAAAGGCAGTGGAGGAGAACTACAGACTCCCGGGTCCCATGGACTGCCCGACCGCCCTCTATCATCTCATGATGGATTGCTGGCAGAAAGACAGGAACAGCCGGCCAAAATTCGAAGAGATTGTCAGCTTATTGGACAAACTCATCCGCAATCCCAGCAGCCTGAAGGGTCTGGTTAACCCATCTAACAGGTAAACGACCAGCCGTTATTGTTTACTTTGATTATGATTTTCATTTGTGTAACTGTCCTTTCAATAAACTTTCTTTGTTCTCGTTCTTTATTGTTCCCATCAGAGCATATGCTAATTATGTTGTTATTTACGGCATGTGATTGAGATCACAAATGATGTGACGTCTGTGAAAAATGGATAACCGAGGGTTAACCACCGTGCTACACGCTTGTCACAGGAAATCAAGGTTTAATGACACTTGTGACAAATACGCACTCACATTTCATGATTTAATGTCGCGTTAAACAGAAGTGACAGTGTGCAAATGACTTCCAATTACTGTGATTATACGTATCGAATACATTTGCTGCACGTGGAGTGTTCTTCATTCTTACACGTTGGAATCATCCATTATCAGTAATTGTGTTATGCAGTTACATTCAAGTGTAATATGAAATTGATTTGGAGTCTGGGAATGTTTCGGTAGCTGTTATTGCACTGTAATTTTCTTTCTTTGCCCTGGATGATAATATCAGCAAGTGTGGCCAAGGGATCACTGATTATATTAATATGTATAGTCATAATAAAGTTTGATTTAACTTGCATAAGAAAGCAGGATTATAAGCTTAGTTTCATTTAAATATTTGTTCTGAATTTTAAGGCAGGACATTATATAGACAAATGCACTGGTCAATTTTGAGATTTTGGGCTGTTTGACTTTTCACAACCTTTTTGGGATAAAAAAAAGCCTTTTTGCTGTGTGCCCCGGTATTGCCATCGTTGATTGGTTTCAGCACCGCCAACACCGTCATTTGATAGGTTTCAGCACAGGCAACACAATCATTGATAGGTTTCAGCACAGCCAGCGCCATCATTGATAGGTTTCAGCACAGCCAGCGCCATCATTGATAGGTTTCAGCACAGCCAACACCGCCGTTGAAAGGTTTCAGCACAGCCAACACCGTCATTTGATAGGTTTCAGCACCGACAACACCGTCATTTGATAGGTTTCAGCACAGCCAGCGCCATCATTGATAGGTTTCAGCACAGCCAACACCGCCGTTGAAAGGTTTGAGCACAGGCAACACCGTCATTGATAGGTTTCAGCATGCCAACGCCCTCATTTGATAGGTTTCAGCACCGACAACACCGTCATTTGATAGGTTTCAGCACAGCCAGCGCCATCATTGATAGGTTTCAGCACAGCCAACACCGCCGTTGAAAGGTTTCAGCACAGGCAACACCGTCATTGATAGGTTTCAGCATGCCAACGCCCTCATTTGATAGGTTTCAGCACAGCCAACGCAGTCATTGATACGTTTCAGCACAGCCAACACCGTCATTTGATAGGTTTCAGCACAGCCAACGCCGTCATTGATAGGTTTCAGCACAGCCAACACCGCCGTTGATAGGTTTCAGCACCGGCAACACCGTCATTTGATAGGTTTCAGCACAGCCAACGCCGTCATTTGATAGGTTTCAGCACAGCCAACGCCATCATTTGATAGGTTTCAGCACAGCCAACGGCGTCATCGATAGGTTTCAGCACCGCCAATGCCGTCATTTGATAGGTTTCAGCACAGCCAATGCCGTCATTTGATCGGTTTCAGCACAGCCAAAGCCGTCATTTGATAGGTTTCAGCACAGGCAACACCGTCATTGATAGGTTTCAGCACAGCCAACGCCGTCATTTGATAGGTTTCAGCACAGGCAACACCGTCATCGATAGGTTTCAGCACAGCCAACGCCGTCATCGATAGGTTTCAGCACAGCCAACGCCGTCATCGATAGGTTTCAGCACAGCCAACGCCGTCATTTGATAGGTTTCAGCACTGCCAACGCCGTCATTGATAGGTTTCAGCACAGCCAACGCCGTCATTGATAGGTTTCAGCACAGCCAACGCCGTCATCGATAGGTTTCAGCACAGCCAACGCCGTCATCGATAGGTTTCAGCACAGCCAACGCCGTCATTTGATAGGTTTCAGCACAGCCAATGCCGTCATTTGATAGGTTTCAGCACAGCCAACGCCTTCATTTGATAGGTTTCAGCACAGCCAACGCCTTCATTTGATAGGTTTCAGCACAGCCAACGCCGTCATTTGATAGGTTTCAGCACAGCCAACGCCGTCATCGATAGGTTTCAGCACAGCCAACGCCGTCATCAATAGGTTTCAGCACAGCCAACACCGTCATTGATAGGTTTCAGCACAGCCAACACCGTCATTGATAGGTTTCAGCACAGCCAACGCCGTCATTTGATAGGTTTCAGCACAGCCAATGCCGTCATTTGATAGGTTTCAGCACAGCCAACACTGTCATTGATAGGTTTCAGCACCGCCAATGCCGTCATTTGATAGGTCTCAGCACAGCCAATGCCGTCATTTGATAGGTTTCAGCACAGCCAACGCCGTCATTGATAGGTTTCAGCACCTTCAATGCCGTCGTTGATAGGTTTCAGGTGGAGAAGGATCAGTCGGAACCATTTTAGCAATTTATCCCTCGCTGATTCCAGCAGGCTGGGCCCTCATCCTCCTGTCCTGCAGCTTAGCTCAAGGAGGGAGGAGTAGAAGGCCAGCGTGGCTGATCGCGTTCCCCCTAGACTTGGGGCTCGAGCACCGCACCCAGTCCCAGCCTGCCGGGGGTAGACCTGCGGCAGGGTTCCTGGTAGGGTTTCTCATCCAATTCGGTTGGTTCCTTGGGTTGTGCGAACTATAGAGAAAGATTACAGAGTCCAGTTCAAGTCTCATCCTCTGTGTTTCAATGGCGTGCTCCCCACTACGGTGAAGCCAGAGCAGATTCCCTTGCTTTCACAGAGTTTGAAGTCTCTCCTGGACAAAAGGGCCATAGATAATGTTCCCCTCCAAGTAAGAGACTCAGGATTTTACAGCCGGTACTTTTTGGTAACCAAAAAAGATTGGGGGTTGTGTCCCAACCTTGATCTTCGTCTTTTGAACTGTACTCTTCGTATTTACAGTTTCAAGATATTGACGTTAAAACGTATGTCTCAAATCCAATTTGAGGATTTTTTTGTTACAATAGACTTAAACTATGCTTATTTTCAAATAGAAATATTAAGTTCCTGAGTTTTTTTTTCTTTTTTTTTTTTTTTTTTTTTGAAGCTTACCAGTATCGGGTTCTTTCCTTCGGCCCAGCCTTGTCTCCTCGCACCTTCACCAAGTGTAACCTGTAGTGCAGGCATTCTCTCAGTAGGCGTGGGTAATAACGCATAACGCAATGATGCGGCTTCGGTGTTACCTCAAAAGGGAACTGAACTTTGGATATTGAGAATGGGAACGAGACGCCATGTTGCGTTGCCATACTTCAAGTATGCCAGCGTGGCTTCTTCAGACCAGTGAACCTGGTGACGCTCTCGCAAGTGTCACCTGACTTTGCCCGTTGCCAATAGATTACATGTACTACATGTGATTCAGACACCGGCTTACACTGAAGGCGTTTCCATAGCGTCAATGCAATGATGCGGCATCTCGTTTCCTTTCTCATTAATGTTTTTTTTATTTTTTTTTTACCAAATTAATTACAATTATGTTATAATATATATATTTTTTACATTTTATGTGAAGAAATTGTTTTTGTGTGGTCTCAGACTTTTGGACCTTATTGTGTATTATAACAGTTATAGTATTGTAACAAATTTCGAGGGGGAAAAACGTACAATATACATTTGTGATATGCCTCTTTTTTTTTTTTTTTTTTTTTTTTTTTTTTGATGGTACATTATTCTGCTTGTGCAGCTCAGATCTGTAAAGGTTTTTAGTATCCAGCCTTCACCTAGAACTTTAATGTCAGGTTTATGCATCCATTTGTTCACCACTGTACCTGTCTCTCCCGCAGAGTGTCCAATTTATTAGTGGAGCACGGGAGCCCCGAGGGCTGTGTATTCAGATCGGTGGAGGAATGGTTAGAGGCCATAAAAATGGGTCGATACACCGAGCTTTTCATGGAAAGTGGATACACTTCTCTGGAAGTAGTCACTCAAATGACCTTGGAGTAAGTCATCTGTTGTGGAGGACATTGAGCCTGTTTGCTGTTCATCTACTGTTAAAATTACTGAGAGTGTAACCTCCATTTCATGTTTTGATCTTTGATTTGGATGCACTTTCTAATGGTTAATTGTTACAGCATAGTTTACATGATCTCTTGAGCATCAAATCAGCATAATAGAATGATTTTACTTGTGAGGCATTTTAAAGGTCTTTTCTTTCATTTTGTGTATCAAACAAATGTAGTGGCAAAAATAGCTTTAAAAAAAGGTTTTACTTTCATTATTAGAAGTTCAAATTTTACAAATCACTAGATAAACCTTGATTGATTCCAGCTTGTTTAATCATTATCAATGAACCCTAACAGAAACATATTTTATAGCTATATGTTGTTCTTTTGCAGAGATCTTAGGAGGGTTGGAGTCACTTTGGCCGGTCATCAGAAAAAGATTCTCAACAGCATTCAGGAGATGCGAGTCCAAATGATGAACGCCACTTTGCCCATCTGAGACCTGCTTTAGAGGAACTTCCAATAGTAGCCTAGCACTTTCTATGGACACTTATTTATTGAGCGGAACTATTTAACGATGAAATCTGATGCTAAAGAAAAAAGAAACGCTGGATAAATGTACAAACGGTGACTGTTTCGTTTGTGCAAAGCCTCCGTCTAAGAGTCACAGGAGGAACTTGACTGAAATGTTGAGTCGTTGTTTGGAAAAGTGTGGCACATCTCCAGATAGGACAACTGACTTGGGATCAGGTGTCTCTGGGCTGAATGTATAGCGTTTTTCCATGACCTCATTCAACAATATTATTACCTCCGGAATTCCACAAAAGACCAAGGTCGGCTCGGATGTTTTTCTCACACGAAGTTCACCTGGGGCAAAGTTCAGGCAGTGAGACCGAAGTCATATCACGGGCTGAGGGAACGAATGGCAGTGTTAAACAAAGCAATAGTAGATTTCGAGCTTGATGTTGATTTTACTTTGTTTTTAAAATGTCGCTTCCTTGATTTAATAAGAGGACAAAGAAATGGACAGGATCATTTTCCTTTTGCACAATATATGTGTCATGAAGCGCGGAGGAAATTTGTATTTGTATTTGAAAATGTGACACGTTTCCAAACCACATGTTTATTTAGTTCCACTGATGTTTTGATGTTTTACTTGTAAATAGTGTACAGTTGCGTAGATAAAGTGGAGCTCAAATGCATCCATCCATGTTCATGTGGGGTTGATATACTGTACTTTAGTGTGCGGGTGGGCTAACATACTATGTATATTCAGTCCAGTCAATAAATGTTTATATTGCCTCTCAGTGCTTCATTAGATAGAAAATGAAAAGTTGTTTTACCATTGATGTGTGAACTCTACTATATTTTGCTACTCATACTTTTGCCTCGCTCAGTTTTTCACAGCATGGTGAGATTAAAGTCAACATGAACTCAAAACGGACCCGATTTACTTTCTTAATACAGGTTTTTGGTTTTATTGTGCACAATTCATTATTGTTTTCATATATCTGTAGAACCTCTAAAATTCAAAATGTAGGAAATAATTATAGATTAGGATACTATGAAGTACATCACATTAATGAAGTACACTGGGTTGCGAATATCGTTTCATGTTGACTTTAAGTTGGTTTAATATGTCAGACATTACATTAGCAAGACAACAGTTAAAGTAAAATATATGTGCCGTATCTGAGGCAGTGTGTCGGTTACTGTTAACAATAATCCAGAGGTTTGGTTATATGGCTGTCAACGAATGTGACTACATTTTATTCCAAATTAAATATTTTCAGTACATTTTGACTTAAATAAGATTTCCCCAATTAATAGGAAAGGGTAAACATTTCCGATAGCACATGAAGGCTGCCTAACTTCTCAAAAAGAGCAGTAAAATAAGTTTCAATTGTCTGTACACTGAGGTATAAATTGAAATTATTGTCTGTTAATCGACAACTTGCCACACATGCATTATAGATATGGCTTTCATAATAAAAGGAAATGTTGAATGTTAGGACTCATATTCAGAAATTACAGGCATTAAGTCATTCCTAACCATATTTTAGGTTCATAATTGTTTATTACAGCACATTATTTTCCTATTAACACTACTGGAAGGCCACAAGATTGTATTAACAAGTGCTCAAGTATGTCACATATTTCCTCAAAACCTCGTATAACTGCTCATAATTATAGTCAGTGTAATATTTCCATTAAAACCTCTCTGGTAGATATATATATATTACTTTTAATTTCTTGAAATTTAATCGTATCACATAAATAGCAGCATAATGCTCCTAAATTAGTCAAATGGAAGTGTTCAGTGCAGATCAGATTTAATAATGGTCAAAAATCCTATTAACAAAGTTAATGACATATTTTCGGTTAATTTGAATCTACATTGATTTGCACTTATACATCTGCTCTGTTTGTTATATACTGAGTGAATATTATTTGATGTGTTGCAATGAATGTTACTATATTATACTTGGAAATTGGTATTTTATGCAATGCAGTTTATCTTGCTCTGACATTTACTTGGGTTAACTATGTTTATAAGTTAAATATAATTTTTGATTTTAAATTTAGATTTATACACGTGTTTTAACCCCATTGTATTTTCAAAATAATGGCAAAAAAAAAGTTATGGATTTGAAAAAACTGTTTGACTGTAGACTGAAAAACATTTTAACCCGACCAACCACAAACCATGCTTTAATACTGCAAAATGCTTGAGTGTTTTCAGATTTGTGGCTGTTGTTTATTGTAGTGATATTTCTTCATAACCATTGGTCATATCTGTCAGAATGAAAAGCCAGATTCATCATGTTTTCAAGCATGTTTGCCCTATTATCAGGTTGTTTATTTAGAATATGTAAATTTAGATAACTTAGTTGTAGCCATAAACATAGAACAGATGCCTTTTGTTTGACATTAATGATTGTGGTTACGCAAAATACATCTAATTCAGACTTGGAAATGTCAAATGTAGCTGCAATTAAAAAGCTTACTGATTAGCACAGAAAATCGTTCTATAGCCCTGTGAACTTTGGGGTTAAAGGCAAGCACAAGGTTTAACAATTTTGTATAATTACTGTATAACCTCACACTACTAATTGATCTTTTGAACCCACCACCCCAAAAAACATGTCTAAAATCACTAGCATAAATCACTGATGTTGAGTGCATCAAATCGTTTCCAAACATTTATTCTAATACAAAATTATCATCATGGTGTTGGTGGGCTGTGCATTACAAATGCATTTTATCAACAAAATGAATAATATATTGTTTAAATATTTCATCATATTTGGTCCAATAAAGACAGAGGGAAAAGAATGAAAAGCACAGGGGGAAAAAAGGTGTAGTTTCTATGTGATAATTGTTTGTCTATTACCTTTTACTGTGTGTTTTGTTGTGTAAATGTCTTTTGTAGTGTAATATATAAAATTTTTTATTTTTTGTAATAAACTGGAGAGAAACCCAATATTGCTGAGTTCTCTATGCAATGCAATATCGCAATACTAGCTGATATTCACCAACACCAGGTGTGGAACTGGGAATATCCCAGTTGAAATGTCACACTTCAGTCAATATGGCAAAAACTGAATAAAAATAACATATTGCCATTCACCAAACAGCTGACAAAAAGTAAAAATGAAGGTATCATTATATAAACTTAATGTCTAATGTTAAAGTTGACCGTTTGACATACGGTATAGCTCTATACGCTATGCTCATTAAAAACTGGACTTGCCGCCATCTTGGAAACAACATCAAATGACACGTCTAGCTGAGGTCGGGGTTGATCGATCTGTCTAACAATGTCCAACTTCGAGTGGTATTTCAGGTGTTATTTCCAAGTAGGAGGTGGGAAAAATCCAAATTCAGAGCTGTCTGGAACACAGCACGAGTTCCAGCCCTGATCAAACACACCTGCCTGTAATTTTCCAGTAACACTTGATTAACCCCGGGTGAGTTTGATCAGGGTTTGTGCTGGAACTCTGCAGGACAGTGGATCTCACAGCAGAACTGAAGAACCTTAGCATTAATTGTTTTCTGTGGACAGTTTTCTCTTTCAGGTCAACTATGGCCAAGGTGAAGCAACAGTGTGAAGGCATTTGATGATCAAGTTAGTCACAGTTTGCTAAACTGTATAGACATGCGTATCTGGTTGCTTGAATAATAACACAATTAGTTTAATGGCACATTTGAAAGCAACTGTATCGCCATCTTGAGCACTGAGATTCTGTGCAAATCCAAAAACATATTGCATAAAATGCAACATTTGTATCTATGCCCATGTGAAAAAGTGTGCTTAATTGTAATTAATGTGCATTTGTAGATATATGTGTATGTATATATAGTGTGTGTGTGTGTGTGTGTGTGTGTGTGTGTGTGTGTGTGTTATATATACACTATATAATATATAGAGTGCACTTTCATGACTGTTTTACACACTTCAGGACACAAAAAAAAAAAAAAAAAGTGCACTTTTTAATAATATTAAAAGTTTACCTTTAAATTACATATTTGTCACGGACTGCATTTCCCATCATCCTCCGTGGCACCTAACCACACACACCTGGGGGCAGTTGCATAAACATAGCCATTATGTTAAGCCTGTGGCTGAATCCAAAATCGCCCCCTATACCCTCAAATAGGGCATTATTTGAAGGGAAAGTCATCTGTAGTGGTGCCCGAAACCATAGTGGACGTTATTGAGTGCACTCATTCAATCCCATAATGAACCACATTAACGAGTGTACAGTCGATGTGCGTTCAACGGCTGTCCGAATTCACTAATGGACTAATGTAGGGAGTAGTGATTGAGGGTTTGGGGGCGATTTTGTATTTAGCCTATGTCTTAAGTACTAGTATGACCAAAATAGCGATTAGTCAAGCTTAAAAAGTGAACAGTTGGATCAACTTAAACAAATTACTTCAATTGGTAACACCTAAAGGAATTAAGTTTTCTCAACTTAAATTATCACGTAAAACGTGATAATTTAAGTTGAGAAAACTTAATTTCTTTAGGTGTTACCAATTGAAGGAATTTTTTTAAGTTGATCCAACTGTTCACTTTTTACAGTGAGGGACAGTCAGTCTTGCTTTCTAGTATCAAATTAGAACAATCTACATTTTTATGTAACTGACTTAAAACAATTATGAACAGTCTTAAAGAAAAAAAAATGTGATGACTAACTTTTAAAACAAGTCTTAGCAGTTTATGCAACCAGCAACTGGGACTCAAGTACCCCTCATCATCAGCACTATATAGAGCACGCACTTCCTCAGTCGTGACCTCGTTTGATTATACGAGCTGTGTCCCAATTCAGGGGTTGCATCCTTAGAAGGCCATGTCCTTCGAAGTGTGCGGCCGATGCGGCCTTCGGGGGACGCACCGAGACTTGTTTAAAGTTAAACTTTTACTGTCTATGGTTTAAAGGGGAAAGTATAGCCGATTGCGTCATCGCGGCGCGACGAAGGCTGTCCCAATTCGAAGGTCCTTCGAAGGCTCCTTCAAAATGTGGCAAATGCGCATTTGCCATTATATCTCTCATAATGGCAAATGTGTCCTTCTTTTGCTGTGAATGCAGGATACATCAGAACGATCCTTCGCAGCCTTGCCTACCCCAGAATGCATTGTGCGCCGGAGACGAAATTGCCAGATTATACTTTTAAATGTAATTATTGGGTTTCAATTTAATCGAGTAATCAGATGTATCTAATGATAAAAATGAAAGAAAAAAAATACAATAAAGGTTCAAATGTTGACTTATTTGATATAGGTTATACTCTTTAGACTTTATTATGCACTTAAATTGACCATGGTAAACATTTTTAGACTTGTTTTTAGGCAGTTATAACTATATATATATATATATATATATACATACATACACAAACTTATATAAAGTTTTATATATAAAGTCCAGTACCAATGTTACTGGCGCTCGTCACAATGGCTGTCACCAGTTGCTAGGCAACAAAACCAGACTGTCCCATTGAACAACTCCTGGGACACAGCTAAGCAACAATTTGTTAATGTGACAATACATTTTGTTAGTTTCATTTTCAAAAAAAAAAAAAAAAAAAAAACGGTGGTGGAATGTAACGACATAAATTTACTCTGGAATAAAGTATAACTTTTAAGTACTTTAGATTGTTATTCAACTGCACTTAATCTCAGAGGCAAATATTGTACTTTTTATGAAAAACTTACTTTTTACACATGGATATTAGATTTTGATTTTAGATATTTGTTTAAAAAACTAAATATGAACAGTATATAATAGAAACACTAAAAATATGTCTTATAGATCATGGATAGGTAACGTTCGGTCCTGGAGGGCCGATGTCCTGCAGAGTTTAGCTCATAGAACGGTTTTGCATGTTAAAATATTTTATATGAGAACGTCTCAGTGACATGGCAGCCCACGCCTGAGGCATCCTTACAAACCCAGTAGCGCGGGAAGGGGGGTGCTGCGGGGGCTGCAGCCCCCTCGTCATAGCATCAGCACCCCCAAGTGGGGGGCTGTGGACTAACATAATATTGTACTTTAAAAACGTGAAATAAAAATAAATAAATGGACAGCGTTCTTTTTGAATAGTTTCGTTTAAAGGTAATAGTTAACATTTCAAGCTTTCTATAATAGATAGCCTATATTTCTCAAATCTGTGATGCACAAGCTGAGTTTCGGCACCCTCCAGTTCACGTGCAATGCAAGTGATTGTGCCGGCGCTTTATTACATTGTATGCTATATATTTGCTTCTTATTTATTAAATACAGGCAATTGGTTGATAAAACATTGATCAAAATTAAGATACAATTTATACAAAACGAAAATCTTTAAAAAATAGTCTTTCTACAAAACAAAACTCAATGAAGTGGTCAAAATCATGTCTGACCCACTCCATGTCTCCAGTCATATTGCGCATCTCATGATGTATCTTTATCTTTCTCATGCTGCATATGCTCACTTTCATAATCAACATTTATTAAATTAAAAAAAATAACATTAGCCTTTAATATTTAAACATAAATATGAAACTAAATGTTTTCTTTAATGGCTACAACACATTGTAGGCCTACTGCATACAGTACAGATACATTTCATGTCTTGTCGTCAGCCACAACATAAGGACGTCACATATTTTCCAACTCAGCCCTCAGCCCCCAGCCCCCCTCGCATGAAACAGCTTCCAGCGCGCCTGTGCAAACCTGTTGGTGGACAATGGAAATATGCACTCATCCCAGATGATGTCCCACTGGCAGAGGCCTTACATGTTTTCTTCCAATATGTTTTATGTATACTGTTAATTTAAACTTTTATTTTGTATTTCTTATCTTAAACGTAACTTATCTTGTAAATAGTTGTAAAATGTACTGTAAGTGAAAATGTATAGAACAATTGATTTAGTATCAAATGTACAAATTAATTGACAAGACAAAAATAAATGTACAGAATAATTTCTTTATTACATTTACAAGTTATAACTTGCATTACAAAAATAAACAATGCACAGAAATTCTTTTTTGTTTCATTTACAAATTATAACTTACAAAAAAATAAATAATGTATACGATTTTTTAATTTACAAATTTGTATTCACATAACCAAAAGTTAATTTCTCTACCAAACTGTCAAGAATATAAAACGATCTGTCCATTCTCTCTGAAACTTCATGTCCTCCCTAAATATATCGATCAGCTCCTCCTCTCGGTCTCGTTTATCTTGGCTGGTGCTGTTCCTCGTTCTGTCCTTCGCGGTCCTGGGGAAGAAGGACGGTAGGAGGGTTGCCAAGTCTGTGGAACAAAAGTAGCCCAAAAAGCCCATCGGCTCTTCTCTATCGGGCGGCCGAATTCTCCACTGGATTTGTGCGTCTGAGGGATGTTTTGGGGGTGTTGGAGTGCCGAAATCATACTTATGGGGATGGAAATCAACCAGCGAAAAAAGTAGCCCAATTCTGCGGGAAAACCTTGGACTTGGCAACACTAACAGTAGGCCGCATTAAAGGATCCTTCGACTTGGGACAGCCTTCGTTGCGCCGCTGTGACACAATCGGCCTTCAGATGCAGCCTTCGGAGGATGCAGCCCCTGAATGGGACACAGCTATACAAATGGTTTATCTTGCTACTTAGCTGCTTAATGTGTCTAGCTACCCTGGTAACTACTGCTGTTATCTCCAGTCATTCAAATCATCTTCTAGTCATCCCTTGTCTCAGCATTGTTGTGTTAACAACACAATTCTCGTGTTACGCAGCACGTTTGAGCTTCTGTAAGAACTAATGAGGTTCATTCTTGTATTACGCAGCACGTTTGAGCTTCTGTAAGAACCAATGAGGTTCATTCTCGTGTTACGCAGCACGTTTGAGCTTCTGCAAGAACCAATGAGGTTCATTCTCGTGTTACGCAGCACGTTTGAACTTCTGTAAGAACCAATGAGGTTCATTCTCATGTTACGCAGCACGTTTGAAATTCTGTAAGAACCAATGAGGTTCATTCTCGTGTAACGCAGCACGTTTGAGCTTCTGTAAGAACCAATGAGGTTCATTCTCGTGTTACGCAGCACGTTTGAGCTTCTGTAAGAACCAATGAGGTTAATTCTCGTGTTACGCAGCACGTTTGAGCTTCTGTAAGAACCAATGAGGTTCATTCTTGTGTTACGCAGCACGTTTGAGCTTCTGTAAGAACCAATGAGGTTCATTTTTGTGTTACGCAGCACGTTTGAGCTTCTGCAAGAACCAATGAGGTTCATTCGCATGTTACGCAGCACGTTTGAACTTCAGCAAGAACCAATGAGGTTCATTCTCGTGTTACGCAGCACGTTTGAACTTCAGCAAGAACCAATGAGGTTCATTCTCGTGTTACGCAGCACGTTTGAGCTTCAGCAAGAACCAATGAGGTTCATTCTCGTGTTACGCAGCACGTTTGAGCTTCTGTAAGAACCAATGAGGTTCATTCTCGTGTTACGCAGCACGTTTGAGCTTCTGTAAGAACCAATGAGGTTCATTCTTGTGTTACGCAGCACGTTTGAGCTTCTGTAAGAACCAATGAGGTTCATTCTCGTGTTACGCAGCACGTTTGAGCTTCTGCAGGAACCAATGAGGTTCATTCTTGTGTTACGCAGCACGTTTGAGCTTCTGCAAGAATCAATGAGGTTCATTCTCGTGTTACGCAGCACGTTTGAGCTTCTGTAAGAACCAATGAGGTTCATTCTCGAGTTACGCTGCACGTTTGAGCTTCTGCAGGAACCAATGAGGTTCATTCTCATGTTACGTAGCACGTTTGAGCTTCTGCAAGAACCAATGAGGTTCATTCTCGTGTTACGCAGCACGTTTGAGCTTCAGCAAGAACCAATGACGTTCATTCTCGAGTTACGCAGCACATTTCAGAAATCAGAAAACATTTTCCTTTGCGTTTTTGTAAAGTTGTCAAATGTTGTCAAAACGATCCCCTTTCACACGGATAACAATCTTTATATTACGCTGCCAGGCCAGTAGTTGGCGATGTCACTTTGTAAAGAAACACTATTTGCCGGCGCACATTCGCATTCTTCTACAAACAATAAAAATGGCAAAAGCATCAAACAATTTTGTCTCAGCGGACGATGAGGTCGGTTTATTAATACAAATGTCCCTGGACTATAAAGTGGCAAAACGTTAGGAAAATATGGACTGCTATAGACTGAACACGTAATGACCATTTTCACAAATTCGCATTTTTGTAGTTTACACAGACAAAAATGGTATTGTTTTCAAAAACTTGCGTTTCCAATACAATGACCATAGTAACAACCATAGTACGAAGCATCGTTGAAGAAACTAATTAGCTAGTCACGACCCGAACATGGTCACATTGATTCAACGATAAAGGACTGGCATTAATGACGTCACGTGCATGTAGTGGAGTAATACATTCTGCTAATTAAACGATTCAAGATCTCCAAGATGCTGCACTAATGGACATGGCACCTGATGACTATCACTGTTATTGTTTTATGTCATTTAGCTTTATTTGATGTTTGATTCATCATGGTTTCCACTTACGTCATACTCCAGGGCTTCCTTGCATATTTATGCACATGCTGATTGTGGACACACTAAAATATACAGATTGAAACGTGTTTATATATATATATATATATATATATATATATATATATATATATAATGGAATGAAATATTGCACTGCATGTTAGCTTGGTTATTTTCCCCAATAGCATGATCTGGAGGGACTTTCTGCTTTTAACATTGCAACCTTTTTCATGCTCAAACAGCAATACACACTAAAGAAAGTTGAACATGTAAAAAAGCACAATATGTCCTCTTTAAACTTAACACAATGTCCAAAAAATGGCTAACAAAAAAACAGCATGTGTTCATATACCAACAAGCATTGAAAGTTAATGTGTAGAATTTCACTATTCATTGTTCAAGTCATTATTTACACATATGTTAATAGGGGACTCAAAAGACACAGAGTCTGTAGAATAACCCAGAGATGTAGAAGTTGTTCACTAGTTCTCTTCATCACTCGTTACTTTAAACTACCAATAAATGTACTATGTATGATAATATAACCTCTTATGTATTTCATACCAATCCAGTTGTTTGTTATGGCACAAAGTCTCATCTAACCATTGCGCTCCTTTGGGAAATCACATTGCTAAACATCGCCTTGGGTGTTAATTATCAATCCCTGTTTCTCAACCTCAAGGGCAACGTCATATATCAAATATCGAAATGACCAAAGATTCCACATCAGCAATACAAGAAACCTCTCTGTACCATTTATCTGCTAGTGCTGCCTTGCCTAACGTCATATTTGATTGTTCTTTTGATGGCTCATTGCTTGCGGCACGGGCTGTCTGTTCTGATGCTGGAGGTGCGAGTCCCTGGACAGTGTCTTTGGCTGGTAATGCAATTTCCATGTATAGAGGTGCCACTAGACCCACAATCCCCTGGGTCATTTATGAATCATTTGGATTTTAATCATTATGAATGACCTTCAACAGCGTGTCTCCAGTCCTGCCAGTATGAGGGTTTATGTGTCTAAAAGTGTATTTTAACACTCTTTGTATCATCTCATCTTCCCGATAAAGTCTTTTGTTCAACACAGGCTCATTTGAAAAATGACTACATCTCTGCAAAAACTCCGTTTCCAGCTGAAATGAACACTTAGTTGCAGTAAAACACAACAGCTTTTATTCTTCACTGAATCCTGTGAAACATAAGTCATCGAAGCAAGCTGAAATTGCATGGTTTCTTCAGGAAGTATGTTTCTCACTTTTGCTTGTTGTTTTCAAAAACAATAGAGCATTTTAAAAATGCTGTGATGAAAAAATTATATGAACAATAAGTTATGACAACTTATGTTTTTTACATTGCTTTAACTCATCAAAATAAGTTAAGTTCAACTCATTTTAAGTCAGTTTAAAGTAATTTAAGTTGAAATTACTTAAACATCCAAGTTGACTGTACTTAAAAATTTAAGGCAGCAACTTTTTGTTTTCTGTTTCAGATAAAACTGAACACACTTTTAGTAATACTCACTATATTTCACTTTGAAACTGTCAGGAAACATGCAAAAAGCAACATAATATAGAAATGTCGCCTCAGGCATGTTTTTTTTTTTTTTTTCAATAAGGATGGGTTGATTTTTTTCTTTCTATTGAGGCCAGTATTTATTTTTTGCTACACCATAAAACAAAATAATTATGCAATGTGATAGGCCTAAATAATAAATATTGCATATTCATGTACATTGCAATTTGCTGAATATTTAATATTATTATTAATAATAGCATTTTATTAATTTTGCACTGATACAAAACTTCTCCGCCGATACTGATAGCCAATTATTCAGAATGATATCGGGCCGATGCCAATACCGATCTCTCCCAAATAATGCTGCAAACTATACAGGGAACCCTCTCATTTTGGTACACTATAATATTAGAGGTTAAAATTAACAACAGAGCTATGATATTCAACTGCTATTTATTTCCAGATATAATATTCACACTCAAATAAAAACCGAAATGTTTTTATTAAACTCAGTTGCAAATAAGGTAATTTTTCTAAACTGTTCATGGTAAATTTATTCAAACATACATGTATAATTAACAGTAAATAAGCTCTTCTCTAGTGTTTTTATAGCTAACTAACGAACTGTGGATACTGGATGACTTTCCTGAGGTAATGTTTAATGCAACATTTAGTGATATTGTTCACAAGCTGTTTTACTGACGTCTTTCCGTGGTTGAAACGCAGATTGAGAAACTTCACAGATTGAGTCATGATATGGATTTTGGTAAATTGTTCTGTCTCTTTCAACATACCTTATTCATGTATGTTTTTCTAGATATAATTTGTATTAAAGTGGAAGAAAAGACTTGAACTGAGGCGTTACGGCGATCTGTCACGTCACATTTAAGAGCGTCAAAACGCCATTTATTGTTTGAATTTCGTGATAAAATGTACAGATTTTAAAAGTTAAGACTTTGTTTCTTATCAGAAGTAACAGAGCACAAATCTCATTGCGATCATTGGATGGCAGGCGCTACAAATAATGTTTGATGTAGTGGGGAAAAAGCAGGTCTGGCAACCCTGGCTTGAACTATGTGTGATAGGGTCAAATAAAGCCTGAAATCACGTTGCTATTTTGTAACTGTTAAAGTGTTAATGTCGTGTTAAGTTGCCCTAAATTCAATATGACATTTTCTACACAAACAGTATGAGTTGCAGCCTGACGCATTTTTCTGAACCCTCTTGTGACAGGATATAATCGGCTGTTTTTAACCAATCGGCCGGAGCGAAAATAAAAGCTCGATACATTGGTGCATCTCTAATTAATAACATTAAATCTTTAATAGCATTGCAGGTTGTTTGAACAGCTCACCCAAAACATTTTTTTTTTACTGTTGAACACAAAAGATATTTTAGTAAAAATGTGTTTTAGCAAAACATTCGCTAAAAACTCTGTCCACATCAAATCCTTATGTCACACACACAAAATAAATCCACTTAGCTCTAATATTAGCTTAGTGCTAAGCTCTAAAGGTAAGGTTTTTTTTTTTGCCACAAAATTCATCCTAAATGATTTTACAAGTACCTGGATACAAGTACCACCTAGCACCAATAACCTTTGTGATTCATCTTATCTTGCAACCAATTATCAAGTAACCTTTTTTTTTCCTAGCGCATGCTAATCTGCCTGTGTGGTTAAACATCCCTCCTGCCATAAACAGCCAGTGCAATTACGTGCTCCTTTTGCTCCGGGCTCCTGCTTTATTTCCCTCTTATTTGCCCACCTATCCCCTCGTATTGATCTCGGCCACGACGTGTGATCTTAATAATTCCGCCCTTTGTCGCTAGCCTGCGCTTGCCAGCCTCTGTGGTGTTCATCGAGCCCTCAGGCACAGGCCCAGGAGAGCCCGAAAGGTGTGTGCCGATAGACCGCGCAAGTGTGTGATGAGGGTCATTGTGTTTGTCACTTCAGCAGAACTCTCAAGGTCTCCCGTGTTTTAAAAGCGTACTATCCCTGTAGTAAGTGTGGACGCCGCTAAATTGCTATTGTCAGCAGGGGAGCTGACAGCAGTATTAGGTATGTTTCGCTGGAGGTCGTCCAAGGTGAAATGAAATAGTAGTTAACCTGTGACATCCCCGAGCTAAGGCATATTAATAATGGCCAATGCATGTAAGGAGCGCCATTATTTCTTTCTAATGAGCACTGTCATTGGTGTTCAGAGGGCACGGCGAACGCTGCTATCTACTCCCTGAGCTGTTCGCTTAGAATTACACACGGTTTCTATGCTTGTTTTTGCAGATTGGAAAGGATTGCTAATGTGTTGAAGCGGTTATGTGACACTAACTTGACTTAGAAGAATAGTTCACTCATGAAGAATTCTGCCATAAAATTCACTTATAAACTTAGACAGCCACTTCATAATAGAAAAGGATCAGTCTCTCAGTTAATGTTAATCATAACATGTTCTTATTCAATTAAATTAAATTCCCATTTATTTGTATAGCGCTTTTCACAATACACATCGTTTCAGAGCAGCTCTACAGAAAATGCATGAGTCCACATTACAATTTATGGTGATCAGAGTTATTTATTTCAGAAATGCACTATTTCTGAATGCACAATTTAAACAATGTAATAATTTAAGGCAGAAACAATGAGCTCATTGAAGTAATGAATAATTGTTTGTTAACAAATGATTATGACATTTAGAAAAATGTAGCATTGGTGCATTATAACATGAAATATGATATCTAAATAAATTAAAATTGATCAATTTTACATAAATCAATTATTTTGATAGCTTCTTATTGTAGAATGATGGTTTGGGGAATATTATTGTTATTATTGTAGTATTATTGTAGAATGATCACTGTTCAAATGTTTGGGGTATGTCTCATATGCTCATGAAGGCTGAATTTATTTGATGAAAAAACGGTAAAAACTGTGATATTGTAATAATTAATAATAATAATAATTTTTTTAATAGTAGAGCAGAGTAGAGTGTACTGTATATATAGAGTATATAGCAGTAGTAGAGTATATATCGCACAGGTTATGGACCACTTTGATTATGCTTTTAGCCCTTTTTGGACATCGTCGGAAAAAAAAGAGCTGTTCAGTGGTGGAAAAGGGGTTTGGATCCGCATGAGGGTGAGTAAATAATGACATAATTTTCATTCTTGAGTGAACTTGTTCTTTAATCTACAATAAAAACGGTCCCATACCCCAATGTCCTTGCTATTGAATTAAACTTCCTCTAACACAGGCGTATAAATGCTTATAAAGCTGGTTTTTGCTGAATGACACAGCACTTTGCCTGCGGTGAAGCAAATGTGATTGCAGCCTACTTATTCTGCCTCACTACCCAGAGACACTCAGGCTTGGTTGCGGTATGCAGACATATTCAAAGTAATGAGCTGTGTGGACGTTCTTGTAGCAGAAATCACTTGAGAGCTCCGGTGGCAGCCATAAGCCACAGCATGAGTTCACAAATGATCGTCCTCATTATACTGATGAGCGAGGGGAGTTTTCAGAGCCAGACTGGTCCAGGACGCTTCATCATCTGTCAGCGAACTCCAGATGGGAGCACTTTCAAGAGCAATCAGGGACGCCATGTGATTCATCTGCATGGACTCACAGTTATGCTTTAAAATGGCGTTAAAAGAGAGTCATATTTCAGAGTAGCATTGGAGGATTATGTTGTATCTTGGGAACTTTACTCAATTTACTGTGTTCTAGTTTAATTTTTCTGGAATTGGCAACAAGAATGCAAAGGTCTCACTCATCATTATAGTCGTATCATATCATCTATATTTTAAGCATGTGCATTTTCAAAATTAGCGAGTGCATTGCCTGAACAACAAATTTTCAACTAACTTCAAAAAAATTGAGGAATTTTTGATTTGTTACTCTAACGCAGCAGCTGTTTTCCAACTTAGTGGTTTGATTAAGGTGTTGTGCGTAGAATACAATGTAATTTTCTTTGCACGTGAGTTTATTAACATGCGGGGACAATGGCAGATGCACAAAGTTCAATATTATGCTTTTCCAAGAAATCACGGAAAGATGAGCAAGAAGGAGAAAGAGAGTCTTTCCACGAAGAGACAGCGAGTGAAGCGGCACCTGTGGCATCCCATTTCCAGGACATGGTATTCCATCACTGGACTGTAGTAACGTATCCAGACCTGATGAAGGACCTGCGCCTGGACATGACGACATTACAGTCCTGAAGTGTCAACTAGTCTCCCCCTGTGAAGGCCTCCTTCCCAACGTACTGATAGAATGCTGTCAGAATGATTCCAGTTCACATACTCGGAAGCGACAAACAAATTCTGTATTATGAATTTTTAAGGCCAGACAGGTAATTTGGTGAGGTCAATCTGTAAAGAAAGACTACACACCTGCGCACATATATATTCAAACGCGCATACCTATAGACTAAACACGTAATACGCATGTGCACGCCGTCAGCGTTTTCACAGATTTGCGTTTTTGAAGTTTGCGCTGAGATGGTCACATTTTTAAAAAAGTGCCCCCCTTCTGGAATTGAAGTGTGGATTGCCTGTGACTGACTGTATTCATTGTCTGACTGTATGCATCAAATCCCTTGCAAGCCCCCAAACTTGTTACATCCCCAGTTAGCCTAGGCCAGGGATGGGCAAACTCTGTTCTGTAGGGCCACTGTCATGCCAAGTTTAGCTCCAACCTTAATCAAGCACACCTGAACCAGCTAATGAATGTCTTCAGGATTACTAGAAGGCTACAGGCAGGTGAGTTTTACCAGGGCTGGAGTTAAACAGTGGCCCTCCAGGACAGAGTTTTCCTGCCCTAGCACTTTCAGCAAATTACAAACTTGACTTTATTCCAAAAATACACTAGCAATATACTCTAACTTCCTAGCTATTCAAAAACAGGAGAGAAAAACGTGCTCAAAAAGTAACAGGCACATGCGTCCATGCACTCTCGCATAGGAGAAGAACTTACAGGCAAAGACAAAATAAAAAGCTGCTGGACGCACCAGTCGTTCAGAGAAGTCAATGAGGAACAAGTTCACACAGAGATCACTACAATGCAGTTCCTACAATAGGAAACAGTAGAATGTGGTTAAAGTAAGAGCTCTCAGAAATTTCCCATCTTACAAGCTGTAATTACGAGCTCTATGAGGAAGTGAATGCTTTTTACAAGTTTCATTGGCGGCTCCAGGATGTTTTTCTTGTGGGTGCTTAAGGGGGGGCTAAACAGTTCAAAGAGGGTGCTGTTAATGTTAAGCAATAATAATCAGAAATGTTTCTTGAGCATCAAATCATCATATTAGAATGATTTCTGAAGGATCATGTGACACTGAAGACTGGAGCAATGATGCTGAAAATTCAGCTTATGAATAAATTACATTTTACATTATATTACAATAGAAAACAGATCTTTTAAATCATAATTATTTGTAATCATTTCAAAATATTGGTGTGTTTTGATCAAATACATTAAGCAAATAGAAAATGACCTCCACGATGAAGCACTTTAACTCCAAATGTCTAATTTCTGACCTGATTACTTCTGTTCTGACGTCTTGACGCACCACTAGAGTGTCTCTGCACAGATGGATTTGGTTCTTCGGTTTCCATGGAGTCAAACATAATGTGCAATGCTTAAAGGAAGGCAGTGATGTAAATACAAAACATTCAACATATCTTAAATGTTTCCTAAATAATAATAATAATGAAATTGCTTTTGAAATTACTGTACATGATAGCAATGGCATTCAATGAATGATACCATCAAAATTTGTCACAATCTGTTGCGCTATCAATGCCTCACTTTGTAATTCACCTTGAGTCACCTGACAGTGAGAAATGAGTTTTGGGCATACTAGTTGCCAGAACTAGAAGGTTAACCTTTCATCACACTTTGTATTTGCTCTTTTCTACAGTGGTGCCACTAATAGCCGTAATCGATCATCAAAAAATGGTGTTGCAGCCTGGGGTGACATCCCTGCAGCGAAAATACCAATATTACCTCCCACCAACTCATCAGTTTAGTCAGTTGTATTGTATTTTTGCAACATTTTTACTTGGTTTAAGTGTTTTCTGTGGGGTTTTGAGGCTAAAATGTGGAAAAAAACAGGAAGTACCCAAGCGAAAAATTAATAAAATGTAGTATGCTGCTAATACATTTACATATTTATGTTCTTAATATAAAGAGATAATATTTTGAATTGAAATGGTTGCTCTTTCATTTGTCCAATTTACGTCTACAAATTTAAAAGTCTGGGGACGGTATGATTTTTTAAAATGTTTTTGTAATTGTCTCTTCTGCACACCAAGGCTGCATTTATTTAATCAATAATACACTAAAAACAGTAATAGTGTGAAATTAATTTTACAATTTAATATAGCGGTTTTCTATGGGAATATATAGTAAACTGTAATTTATTCCTGTGATCAAAGCTGAATTTCCAGCATCATTACTCCAGTCTTCAGTGTCACATGATCCTTCAGAAATCATTCTAATATGATGATTTGATGATCAAGAAACATTTATTATTATTATCAATGATGAAAACAGTTTTCAGAAACAGTAGACTTTGGTGAATAGGAAGTTAAAAAAAAAAAAAACTAATTTTTTATATATATATATATATATATATATATATATATAAATCTTTCGTAACTGTAAGACCTAACTGGGATTTTTTACAGTAATTAACTGGCAACTGTGTTGCCATGGTGCTTACTGGAATCAAAGTATTTGTGACTAACTGGTAACACTATATACATTTATAGTACACATAAAATAATACATGTATACATAAGAAAATAATGTAACTAATCTTCACAGTTATTTTTTTCCTTTTAAAAAGGGAAAGCATTTCCCTAAACATATATGTATATTATAATAATTGTATTAGTATGGCAAACATTTATACAACACATACAATAATTTTCAAAAAATGGATGTATTGCCATATGTTCATCATTATAGGAGAAGATCCAGAGCGGTTATCTTGGCAAAGGGAGGTTACACAGAGTATGAAATGAAGGGGTGTTAATAATTGTGGAATACGTCAATTCAGAAATAAATAAATAAATAAATAAATAAATAAATACATAAATAAATACATACATACATACATACATACATACATGCATGCATGCATGCATGAATGAATGAATGAATGAATGAATGGTAAGAATTTTCTTCTTTTTTTAAACCATTTGATTTTTGTGAATATTTTTAAATGAAAGACTTAGTTCAAGTAAATCAAGTAAATGCCCAGACTGCAACATAGTGCCGGCCCAGATCCGGCCCACATCTGGTTCGTGTGGAATCCAGGTGTACCAGATGTGGGCCGGATCTGGGCCGACACTATGTTGCTGTCTGCCATTGTTTGGAAGGATGCCGCAATTTGTGGAGCCAACTGTCTATCCTTCTACAAATGTGGCATATATATAAAAACAAACAAACAAACATACAATCTAGCAGTATTTTGTTAGATGCTCTAAACAAGAAAAATAAAATAAAAAATCCATCCCAAAAAAATATCATGTTTAGATATTTTACTGGGAAACACAACAAAAATTATGAATGGATTTTTAGATTTCGATTTTTATTTATTTATTTAATTGTAAACAAAATGCCATTAACATAACTTTAAAGCATAATGTAGTGTTGTACTCTAAAGCGTAAAGTTGTGTTTTATGGTATTACATGTGTTAAGTCCCTGATACAAACTAAACATTTTAATATATCAAAGATCTGACGTAATGAAGCTCTCTGGTAAAACCAGCTATTTCTTCTTTGAAATCGGCTTATTCTTCCTTGAAGTCAGATGAGAAACTGCCCTAAATTAGTGGCCAGCTAATACGAAATTGTAAATGTGTCAGTCTGTAATTGAGCCCTGTGAATTTGAGCCTAGTATTTAAACCGTCAAGGGGCAGAGTAGTCTTATTTATGTTCACAGTATACCAGAATCAGGATAGTCGTGCCAATTTTACTTTTATAGTCATAACCTTTAGCCTTTTAATAGCCAATTTGCCCTGAGGAATATATACACTCACCTAAAGGATTATTAGGAACACCATACTAATACTGTGTTTGACCCCCTTTCGCCTTCAGAACTGCCTTAATTCTAAGTGGCATTGATTCAACAAGGTGCTGAAAGCATTCTTTAGAAATGTTGGCCCATATTGATAGGATAGTGTCTTGCAGTTGATGGAGATTTGTGGGATGCACATCCAGGGCACAAAGCTCCCGTTCCACCACATCCCAAAGATGCTCTATTGGGTTGAGATCTGGTGACTGTGGGGGCCATTTTAGTACAGTGAACTCATTGTCATGTTCAAGAAACCAATTTGAAATGATTGGAGCTTTGTGACATGGTGCATTATCCTGCTGGAAGTAGCCATCAGAGGATGGGTACATGGTGGTCATAAAGGGATGGACATGGTCAGAAACAATGCTCAGGTAGGCTGTGGCATTTAAACGATGCCCAATTGGCACTAAGGGGCCTAAAGTGTGCCAAGAAAACATCCCCCACACCATTACACCACCACCACCAGCCTGCACAGTGGTAACAAGGCATGATGGATCCATGTTCTCATTCTGTTTACGCCAAATTCTGACTCTACCATCTGAATGTCTCAACAGAAATCGAGACTCATCAGACCAGGCAACATTTTTCCAGTCTTCAACTGTCCAATTTTGGTGAGCTCGTGCAAATTGTAGCCTCTTTTTCCTATTTGTAGTGGAGATGAGTGGTACCCGGTGGGGTCTTCTGCTGTTGTAGCCCATCCGCCTCAAGGTTGTGCGTGTTGTGGCTTCACAAATGCTTTGCTGCATACCTCGGTTGTAACGAGTGGTTATTTCAGTCAAAGTTGCTCTTCTATCAGCTTGAATCAGTCGGCCCATTCTCCTCTGACCTCGCCCACAGGACTGCCGCATACTGGATGTTTTTCCCTTTTCACACCATTCTTTGTAAACCCTAGAAATGGTTGTGCGTGAAAATCCCAGTAACTGAGCAGATTGTGAAATACTCAGACCGGCCCGTCTGGCACCAACAACCATGCCACGCTCAAAATTGCTTAAATCACCTTTCTTTCCCATTCTGACATTCAGTTTGGAGTTCAGGAGATTGTCTTGACCAGGACCACACCCCTAAATGCATTGAAGCAACTGCCATGTGATTGGTTGATTAGATAATTGCATTAATGATAAATTTAACAGGTGTTCCTAATAATCCTTTAGGTGAGTGTATATTACATAATATAAGGACCTTTTCAACAGGGTATTCAAACCGTGTTGCAGTAAATATTGAGTCCTGAACATGACCTAAAGAAATTCCCTTAAAAGGGCATCATTTTGAAAGTCAGTGTTTAATTTGCACAGTGCTTGAATGAAATAGTCAAGTGCCCCATTTGAGCTTTATGTCCACAGTCATCATGTTGCTCATAGCTAGCTGTAGAATAATGTAATGCTCCATAAGTTTTCTACAATACTGTAGAAACTTGTTGTCATTCTGAGCTCATTTAAGCAATTGTGAACATCTTTTAGTCTAACTAGATGCTTTGGACCTTAAAACAATAGCTTAGTGGATTGTTTATTGAATTTTCTGGGTGATACACACTTGAAACGCTCCTGTAATGTGGCATGCCTATTAATGTGTGAGATGTAATGGAATCTCGGGAAAGGTAGAGCCGAACACAAAGCGCCTGTGATAGGGATTCTATTATCTAGGTCTTGCTTCTGGCACCTCATGAAACATGGATGAGTTTTTACCCATAAAAGACTCAGTTTCCCTTTGATTTATACAAGAAATAAATTCTGAAAAGGTGAAAAGTCCAACGGATGCATATTTTATGTGCCTTCCACGGGCTAATGCATTTTAAATAAGCATCCCTAAAATAGAAAAATAAGTGTTTTAGAAAAGGATTAGACATTAACACAATCTTTTCTCACATTTTGTCGGTGATCTATTTGGGTTTTTAGTTGCAAGTACAAGTCGACAGATGCATGAATACGCACAATGAGAGTGTTTACTATTTCAGACGAGACTAGAAAAGTATGTGGATGTCACTGACGCTGTGTGTATAATCCAACAGACGCGATGCCTGACACTGAATGAATGAAATGACGATGCAACCACTAGAAGGACAACACAACAAACCATAAGTGTTACCGCGAGACAATGAACTGAAGAAACAGAGGGCTTAAATACACAAAGGAAGATCATCAATGGAACAGGGAACAGGTGAGCACTAATAGGAAACCATGACAACGAATGATTAAATGAGAACACAGGCAACCATATAGAAACATGACCGAAACATTTCATATAGATGAAACGATAACTGTATATAAGAGTCTACACAGATGAAAACATTCTGTTTAGATGCATTAGTGAATGTCACCTGCTGCTTTTAATGTTCAAGCTCTTTAGTCGTGTGGATTCATATCAGCAGTCGATGTTTTTTTGTATTTTTAAAAAAAATAATTTATCAGTTGGAAACATCATTTTCTGATTCCAGTTATATAGTTCTTCTGTGTCATTATCATTATAGTTGCGGTGTAGTTGCGGCAGTTTTCTCATAGAATTAAAACGATTATTCAAACTTGAATGATCAGTCAGTTTATAGCTTAGTAATACAGACTTCCATTGTAATTTTTTAAGCCAATGGCTACCGTCAACTTTCTGGTTGCCAACATTCTTTAAAATATATTAATTTATGTTCAACAGAAGAGAGAAACTCATACAGGTTTGGAACAACTTAAGGGTGAGTAAATGATGACAGAATTTTCATTTTTGGATGAACCATCCCTTGAAGTACACAATCTTCTACCTTTGTCATAATGTCTGCTTTTCAAATGCCTCTTTGCTTAAAATCAAAGTTTGTAATATTTTGCTTCATCCCGCAGCTGATTGCATGGTATATGGCTTATAACTGTATAACACTTTTTTATAAATGGTAAAATGTACTTCCATACTGATTGGTATAACCAATCATATTGATGTTGAGGGACATTGAGAAAAAAAAGGTTGCTTTACATATTATGTATGTATATCATGATTATTTTCTCGCAATTGTATTTATTTTTTTCTTTTTGAGGAGCCGCTGCATCCTTTGCCTCCTGAGAAAGAGTTTAATCCCTTTACCCTTTTTCCAACAGGAGATGTTCCTCCACCATGACTCTGTATTGCTCTTTTCTTTTCACACCCTTACAGTGGGAATACTTGCTGTCGAGTTCACACTCGTGGCCTTTGCGATTTTCTGCCTCCTTCCTCTTTAACAAATGTCCTCCCTTTCTCCTTGCCGTTTCTGCCTTGCTCTTCTCCCCCAAAGGATGTTGGGTAGGATGGTGTTTGGAACTAATGACCTGATGAAGAGAAGGAGAGTTATGAGAGTTCACCTCCTCATGGGGAAGTGTAGTGATACCCTGCCATGGCTCTCGTTAACAACTGTCTTCACGCGCTGAGAAGGACACACACACGCACACACACACACACACACACACACACACACACACACACACACACACACACACACACACACACACACACACACACACACACTCTATGAAAAACATCACTCAGAGTACTAGCAAATTTCATTAACATTGCAAATCCACATATGGAATGGAAACAGAATGGAAAAGTTTCTTCTTTACTAGGATACCCAGTCAAGACCGGACTCAACAAACTGGTTTTAGGCTGGGTTCAGGTAAGTTTTGTAGAGTTTATTAGAAATTAGATATTATTTTGTAAATACTGGTAGATGCTTTTTATTGTAAATATAAAAAATTAAGAAATAGTATCTTGTAAACACTCTGTGCATATTATGTTTACTTTTTGTACTAATAGTAAATTGTCTGAGCAATGGTGACCATCTGGTGAAAATAGTCATGTTTAGACTTTTAATAAAGGTACTGTGCATGAATCACCAGTGTATACCCTTTATTTGATCAAAATTATGACATTGTCCCTCACTAAATAAATTCTAAACAGTTTAGGGCGCTAACATTTGTTAATGTTTTTGAAAGAAGTCTCTTATGCTAGGAGAACAAAAGAGGCTATTACTAATGTATTTATATTGCACAATAAAATGTGAAAATATATTGAGCCCACCACCACTTTAACAGCTGATGATTTCACTAACTACTTCACATACAAAACTACAACAGTCAGCAGTCAGGTCTCAGCATCACACAGGAACTCAAACCAACCACATCCACTGACAGCTAACAATCTCCTCTCACAGAAGTAATAGTCTCGGAAACACTTTAGTTTAGGTCCAATTCTCACTATTACCTAGTTGCTTATTAGCATGCATATTACTAGGATATTGGCTGATTATTAGTACTTATAAAGTGCATATTAATGCAGTATTTTACTTTCTTTGCCACTGTTGTCTGTGAAAAACACGCCTTGGAACGTGCATCTTTGTATGATGCGTTGCCGTCATTTCCACTGAAACAGGAAGCTAAGGCGGGACATATTGAATGGCTCCTCCCCCTTTTCAAATAGACAATAGCGTTTAGTTTACCTCACAGACTGCAAGTTGTACTTGACAGCACCATGGAAGCGAATCCGAGCGCTGATGATACGCTGGATTCAAGCTATTTCACTCTTAGCCAACGTACAGTTAGAAAATGAAATAAAACTCGAGCGTTTGAGCAACCGAACACACATCTCCAGCCCATGTTGCTCTGTGACGGTCAACGTCGCTTGGGCCAGGTGTTATTTATAGCATAGGGGGCGGAGCTTTAGATTCTAGAGAGCATTTGATTGGACAGAATATGTGATGAGAAGCTGAAGTCGAGGTGATGTCATAAAAATCCGTGATCCATTTAGCGGAAGTGAGAGACTGTACGTTTTGAATGCCTATATCTCCTAAATGTGAATTTTATCATTGTTGAACACACCAGCTTATTCATAACCTTAAGGATAACATATTCACACTAAAAGCTAAAAAAAAAAAAACTTGCATTTTGATTTTAGAGGGCCTTTATCATTCTACTTATTAGATACATTTAATTCATAGACAGCTTTCTTTTTATCCCCATTATACTCTCTGTTGTCAGTGTTTCCTTGTCTGGACACAAACACTGTGCACGTGCTGCGTGGTATCGGTTGTTGGTATCAGAGCATTTTAATGAGTAAGTGCACGAGGACTAGCCTGGTTAAAACCAGACCCTTCTCAGTTGAAACTGAGTGTAGGGTCTGGGGAAGCTATGTAGACAAATCATTTCCAAAGGGGCGTCACCAACCGACGTAGCTCGAATTCCTCTGGCCGCAATTGGATAGTCATAAAACCGATCAGATCGATGAAGGAGATGACGTATGCTTCGAGTGTTGTTCTTTGCTCCGGTTTTAACGAAAACGGTAAGTTTAAATCGCTCAAAACAGACGCGATAACTGATTCGTTTATATACTGTCTATGATTCGAACGAGTGATGTTCCACGGCGGCATCCATCTTTGTAATGAAATCTCCTTCAGCGTCGCTGCGCTGTCGTCATCATGTAAATCCCTCCCCAAACGTTTCTGATTGGTGCCGCGATTTCGGCGGCACAGAAATGAGTTTGAATGGGCTCTTCTCCAGACTATCCTGGAGAAAGAATTAAAATTCGCCGGAAGTAGTCTGGGTTTTCCCAGGCTACACGAGGACAGTATATGGAGCTGATATAGTCTGTTGGAAACCATTCTGTATTCATTATTAATCAAGGTGAATGCTTTATACTGTATGTCAATATTATATATATTTGACATGACAGGACACATCATTTTGTTGACATATTGAGTTACAACAAGGAAATAAATAAATTATTTGAGAAAATGAAAAAAGTGTGAGGTTGCACCAACATGTCATTTAATGCTTCTTAACAGGTTTGACTTTTTATTTGAATTCATCATTATTCCCCAAAAATTTTTTTTGCAGTTTTGTGTCCAGTATTGCCCCGGTCCTCAAGATTCAGTGATATTCATTCTTTTCACATCACTGCGCATCTAAAATACTGCATGTTTGCTTTTGTATTCAGTGCACTGACTGAAGCGTAACTCTTGTCAGCTCTTCCCTGGACTTTGTAACATTAGCATGAGCAGAAAAACTCACAATCTGCTCCCTAGGTCATGAATCAGTGTATAATTTACATGAATCCAGGCACTGGTAAGGACACTAAAGGCCCTGGGTTACCACACATTGGGACATGACATCATCCTCATTGTACAACATCACTACTGGTATTTATGAACAACAACAGAACTGATATCTTTCTGACATATTTTTTTTTAAATGTCATTTAGAGTACATTATGATAAATACATTGATTTTTACATATACATTAAACTTTTCAGCGGTAATTAAAATATAAATGTTAGCTAGATTATGTTCATGTCACAACTCGGCTGTATACAAATGCACGAAGATGAAGGAAGCAGGTTCAAAAGTCTTTAATGATCCACACTGACGATATTTCAAATAAGGCAGGCTAAAGAAACACGACCGTAACATAGATGCGACTGGACAACTAAGGCTGTTTACATGAAACCGTTTTCAAATAAAAACGTAAAACTTTGTATGCGTTTTAGCCGTTCGTTTACACGACAACAGCGTTTTGGGCCTGAAAATGCAAACTTTTGAAAACGGGTTTCGAAGTGCACATTTTTTGAAACCGGTCTCCGTGTAAACAACAAAACGAGATCTCTGAAGACGATGACGTCATGCACATGTTCAGTCTATAGTGTTTCATCGCCATCTACTGGCCTGGCAGCAGAATACAACGTTTTTAGTCGTTTTCGCGGATCTGTGTGAATGGGGATCATTTTGACAATGGTGTTGCCTGTATGTGGAAACTTACTCACTTACTTAGGCCTTTAGATTCCCATAGGAACATAGGCCATCGACGAAGCTCTTCCATCCTCTCCGGTCTTGGGCCCTCCGCTCCAGATGTTGCCACATCAGCCCTTCTTTCTTCATCTCCTGTTCTGTGGTTCTTCTCCGGGTGGTTCTCGGTCTGCCTCTCTTCCTCCTGCCCTGTGGGTTCCACGTCAGCGCCTGTTTAGTGTATGTGGAAAACTCAAAGGAAAAACTTCTCCATTTTAAGCGTAGCGTATCGTTGTCGTGTAAAAGTAGACACGCCTTCAGTCTGCCTGGACCGGTTTGTCCAAGAGCCTGTGTCCTTCATGTTGTGGTGTATTTATCATCTTAAGCTCAGGAAAATGTACAGATGTTTCCTATTTGTAACCCATCCCTGACCTTTACAGTAACAACATTTCAAAAATGTCCCCGTCTACAGTCAGTCAGGATGTGTAACTTTAATGATGTTGTCAGCAGAGCCAGTATATTAAGTAAGGTATTGACATTGGAGACACTATTGGTCACACATTGGGGAACACTGACTGCAGATAGAGTCATAAAATACCTGCTTAAAAAATGAATCTCCAGGCCAGCTGCCCTTCCATTGGAACATATGGATGGGAGTCATGGCTAATAACAGCCATCGCTACACAAAGGAAGCCATCTGCCTGCCTCACAAGGGGATCAAACACACTTCTCCAGCCAGAGCAATATCAGTGTCTGTGCAGGACAACACCTGGGGTTCGGGCCCAGTGTCTGCTGGTGAGCACACGAACTGAACGGGCAATAGAGAACCAGAGTTTGAGCTAAATGATTGTGATTAGTGTAATAGCCTGTAATGCTAATAATAAATGCTAATTAATGCTAATTATATTATTTGCATAAATGTTATTTTCTTTTTATTTCCATGGTTTATGTTTTATTATTTCTGTCATGTGCTTTTGTAATTTTTATTAGTTTCTGTTTTTTTTATTGCTTTTTTTTATGCTAACTTAAAATTAATTTGTTTTGTATATTTTATTTTATTTTATTTTATATTATCTAAATTCAAAGATGACTTTTAATAGTTTTATTTTAGGTTGATGATAACCGTGATTGTAGATTTTGGCTAATTTGAGTATTCACTCAGGTTGGGTAACTGATTAAATTTGTGCTTGTATTTATTAATCAATGTGTATTTCACATAAATTAAATTAAATTATTTGCATGATCAATATTCTAATAATATTTTAAAAGCGTTGCAGGTAACAGTGAATACTTGAGCTCGACAAAAGCAGATCACTGTAAAAATCATGTGGGAACGGGATTGCATGCAAAATGTGGGCAGCTATTTTATACTTTTGTGTCGTTCTGGTTGCTTGACTGTTTCCTTATAAAGGTCCAAAAATGCAAGTTTTTTATCAGGTGTGTGATGTTTTTTTATTTTTTATATGATATCATTACGTTGCTGTCTTGCTTCCAGCCAATCGCTGCATTAAAGATCATGGTTTGGAGTATCGATATATCTGCCCTTTCCAATGAACACGCGCAGTAATCTCAGACAAATTAATCCATATATTTTAATCAAATCCGCAAAATTGGTTTAAAACAACCAAATTATCCAGAGATCAGTTATCACAAGACCTGGCATCTGTAAATTCATCTCAGATGTATTGACATGTGTGAAGAATGGACCCATGGTCTCACTTTAAAGGGCACCTATGAGTATGTATGTGAAGTTTTAGTTCAAAATACCCAACAGATAATTTTTTACAACATGTTTAAATTGTCATTTTTTGGAGCTCAGAAAAATATGCTGTTTTAGTGTGTATCCCTTTAAATGCAAATTAACTGCTGCTGCGGCCCAGGGGGCGGAGCCTCACGAGCTCGCGCTTCAGTCAGGATAATCTCATCTGATAATATCAAAACAGATACTCTCAGTTGCGGTGTTAATTTCGACTCAGAGTCGGACAATAATGCCCACAGAGCCAGAGAATATATGCTGTATGGAGATAGAACAGGTATAGTTTAGTTTAATTATGGTTATAACCTATTTGTCATCTGCTTTTATCCACTATTAATACAAGCCTGCTGTAGCAGACCCTGTCCGAATGATGACCAAAATATACTGATGAGTTCAATGAAGTTTATTGTACATCACACAAAAGATGAAGCGTTAGTTTTACTCCAGAGAATCACTGTAAGAGCTGAATAAACACAGTAAAAGAAGTGCGCATTAAAGTCTTATAAACTCTCTCTCTCTCTCTCTCTCTCTCTCTCTCTCTCTCTCTCTCTCTCTCTCTCTCTCTCTCTCCCTTTCATTATCATCAACATACACAGCAAAGTACACAAAACACTGGTTACAACTAACAGTAAACAAATATATACACACCTTTTCAGTGGGTGCTTAATAAACTGGTAAACCTTATATTCGATGAGCTGTCATAAAGTGCGTGCTTTCACTTTCATTTCTGCCGTGATCAGTAACATTAGGCCTGTCGCTCCGGAGAGTGTAAGCTGGATCACGAACAGTTGTACAGATCCATCCTCGAGTAACGATGAGAGTAAATGAAGACTGAAATGTTCATTCTTACATCCAACAACAAAACACCTCAATCACTTAGGAGACATTCTTGTCTACAGCTGCTCAAGCGTCGAAACACTGGCAGACTCTGTGTCCAGCTCACTCAGGGCGGGTCTATGCTCAAACTGCAGTGTCAATCAACAGTCGTGGGAGGGGCCTGTGCAAAGTGACGTCACATTGCCCCGAATCTGAGAACGGCTTGTTCTGAGACAGTGCTTATGATTTATGGGGATTATAAAAAAAGCACTGGGTGGATTTTTTATCATTATAGGGTGGTTGTGTACACACATTGCCAACACACATTTATGTTCAAACACCATGTAAAAGTGAATTTTGCATAATAGGTGCCCTTTAAAGTACACTGGATTTGTGCATTTATTGCTTTATAAAACTTTGCTTCAAAAATGTGTATATTTTACACTGAACGAGTCATGCAGTTTTATTCATTCCTTTTGCATGTTTGATACACTGTAAAAAAAAATTACATCCCCAAGTCAAAAATTTCTAGTGACTGATAACATCTACATTTTTTAATTAGTCTGACGTATTATTTCTCATTGAGCCAATGTTAACAGACTATTGCAACAAGAATTGCACTTGGGCCAATTTAAAAATTTAGTTGTGACCAGTCACTAGAAAATTTTGACTTGGAGAGGTTAGAATTTTTTTACAGTGTATTTCACAGATTGTTCACACATTCTAGCAACTTCAGGGCAGTTTTCTTGCATGATATTAGCATGCCTTACACACAACCTTTCCAAGAGTCTCTGATAAATATTGGTTACCCTACTGCTCTCTCTCATTATTATTGTTATTGCTGTTCATCCTTGCCATTGTGAAGAAGAAAGAAAGTTTGAAGAAATGTAAAGCGCTTGTCTGAAACGTTTACCGTCTCAGCCATGTTGAGTGTGTGTGTGTGTGTCATTGGCATGCATAGCCGCGCTCTGCTCAGCTGTCGCCGGTTGGTTGAGCAGGTGGGGAATGACCATCTGTAAATGAGCTGTTTCGCTCACAACAATGAAAAGATTGATGCAATTAATTTTTCATTATGTGCCTTCACCACGGATCCTAATCATTTTAAATCGTGCATGTGAAGAGCAGAAAAGTGGCATTTGTAACAGTGCGTTCAGACAGCTCCACTGGGAACTTTTTCAAAGGCTTTATTATGTGTGCATTAAACGACCTTTTTGCTTTCATCTGGGCTCTGCGATGAAGCCCTGGGTCCTGATCAAAAGCTAAAGTGCAACTAGTGTGTTTTTATTTTATTTTAATAAATAAGACTTCTGGGTGGGAATAACATCATTCATATTCCTTCTTTGCCCGATTCCCTAAAAAATGCAGTATGTGCAAGGAGAAAAGAAGTCAGACCTTTCCCAAAGGAGCTGTGAGTCTGTAGGATTTTTTTTATTTTTTTTTTTTTATTTTTTTTGTTGGCAAACAGAAAAGGTCAAAATAAGTTCATTGCATCAGCTTAAACTTTTGACAAACAGAATAAGCAATCTGCCAGATAGAGTACTGGAGGACAGCATGTGATATTCATTTGCTGAAGTGCCCTATAGGGGGCCCTCAAGAGACAGTGCTCCGGTATAAATGCCTGAGGAAATAGAAGTAGAAGAACTACAGCAAAAGTCTGCAGAAAACATCTTCATTATTTTTCACCTGTTTACACCAATTGCTGTAGCAAATGATGACACTTTACTTTTAAAGGAATAGTTTGCTAAAAAAAAAAAGAAAAAAAAAAGATGTAATTTACTTACCCTGAAATCATTCCAAACCCAAACTACTGTGTTTCTTCTGTTAAACAAAAAAGAAGTTTGGCAGAATGTCTGAGCTTCTGTTTTCCATGCAACAATATTGGATGGTAATTTACACTGTCACATTCTGCAAAATCACATCTTAAAAGAACCTTAAATTGGTTCTAAACTCAAAGAATACAAGAAGTGGAAATTCACTGCATCTATTTTCTAAATGCTTAAAGGAACACTCCACCGTTTTTTGAAATAGGGCTTATTCACCTTCTTTCCTACATTTAGATAGGTGGGCAAATGCATTTTTGTCTCAGTGCATGCATTGTTTTAGTTTGACAGGGTCGGCGCTAGCTTAGCTTAGCATAATGAATGGAATCCTTTGTTGCCAGCTAGCATGTCCTGAGTAAAAGTGATATAAAAAATTTAAAAAACCCACCTAATTACTTCTTGTGGCCTGCGTATTCACAACAAGTACAAATAGCGATGCAGATTAACACTAGACGATTTCCTATGCAGATATTGACTTGGGACTATATTAGGGGGAAGCACAGGTGAAGCACTGCTACTTGGGCGCAGAGATATCTGCCTAGGAAATCGCCTAGTGTTAATCTGCATCACTATTTGTACTCGTTGTGAATACGCAGGCCACAAGAAGTAATTAGGTGGGTTTTTAAAAATTTTTATATCACTTTTACTCAGGACATGCTAGCTGGCAACAAAGGATTCCATTCATTGTGCTAAGCTAAGCTAGCGCCGACCCTGTCAAACTAAAACAATGCATGCACTGAGACAAAAATGCATTTGCCCACCTATCTAAATGTAGGAAAGAAAGTGAATAAGCCCTATTTCAAAAAACGGTGGAGTGTTCCTTTAATGATCTTATTATGATTGATTCATCAATGCATGCTTTATTTTTAAGTTCATTCTTCTGCCTCCATTCAATCGACAACCGATGGATAGAACAAACAAAAATACAGCAACACAGCAACAAAAAAATATATAATAATTTGTCGCTATTTTTGTTACATCGCAACTTTAAAAGTAAAGGTTCTTTATTGGAATCCTTAATGTCAAGGTTCTATGAACTCGTATTTTGATATTCTGTTCATGTTCCTTTAGTCACTGTTTCCCTACTCTGTTTAGTTTAGATTTCTCTGGTTACACATTATGTCCTCGTTTGTTTCTACCCATAGTGTTAGCTGTGTCAAGTTTGGTTTCCTTCATTTTACCCCTGTATTTATAACTCTCTGTTGTTCTTTGTCAGTTCTTATTGACGAATACTGTGGTTTTTGTTTTCTAGCATTTCTCCTGCGATCTCCTGCCTGTTTGTTTGGGGTTATTAATAAAGACTGTGGGCCCTATCATACAGATGGCGAAATGCAGCCCGACGCACTTGTCATTTTCACGTCCTGCGCCACGTTGTTTAAATAGCAAATGTACGTTATAAATAGCACATTTAAATAGCACGTTGTTTAAATTTAAATAGCACGTTGTTTAAATTTAAATAGCACGTTGTTTAAATAGCAAATTGCTATTTAAACGTTGTTTAAATAGCAAATGACAATAGCAAAATGTCTGAAATAGACTGTGCCATTGACCAACTGAAACCTGGTCTAAAGTCAATGGCGCAGGATATATATATATTTTGTTATTTAAAGAGCACGTTAGTTATGTGTGCCTAGGCGGGTCCACACTTTGTCCCGTAGATGGTCTGCTTGCGCTTTAACCTTGCACACAAGCAGATCCGTTTCCTCGCTAGCAAAGCATTCAGTTTTTCCGCTTGCAAATTTCGCCATGTAAATAGTGAATCCGCCATGGCGCGAGCGCAACTGGCTTTTAAAGGGAATGAGAGATGAGACAGACTCTGATTGGTTTATTACACGTTACGCCCAAAACACACCCATTACTCATTAAGAGAATAGACCAACCTTTTAGACCATGCGCCGGGAGCGCCGACCATTTTTCCCGTTGTTAAACTAGCAAAAGTGGATTCAGACACGACCTACTGTAAGTGCACTTGGGCCATGCGCTTTAGACCATGTGCTTAGATCCTTAAAATAGGCCCCTGTGTGTTGTTGGACTCCTTTGTCATTGTGTGATTACACTTTAACATCCATTAACTTTGTCATACTTAAATCGTCATCTACTTTGCCTGTGTAAATAACAAGTATTTCCAGATAAAAAAAAAGCCAACAAGGTTGTAATGCACAACATGGTGACAAGGGTCCTGTGTCTCCACTGAACTTCTATAACAAACTTTAAAAACTGAGGAGGAGAGCGGAAAATGTAGGCTTTACATGGATGTGGTCTGCTCTGAATTGTGGGTAATAAGATACAGTTCAGATGCCCTCGAGCGACAGATCTGCAGCATGTCTAAATCCACAGTCATTTGCATCTTGAGTGCTGCCAGACATGTTCACTGTGGTGCGGTCCTCATGAATACAGAGCAAGTTTAAAAATGCTTGCTTGCCTCAATTAGACTGCTAACATTATGAATTTGGACCAAAGGGATAATTATAATTTGTGAGGATTTGAAGGGAAAATAATGAAGTCACTGATAGAGACTGGCTAATCTGCGAGCAGTACACAATTTCAAAAGTATCTCATTTCAAGTGCATATATGAACACAAGAAATGAAGTTGGTTTCAATTCAAATTTATTTGACCATGTAGCTTATTAAAATGCTCCTTTGTCATCTACAGCTTGATAATCTGTTTTGTAAGTCACAATACAGTCTTAAAAATAAATGTTCTTTGTCCATAAATGTCCATTCTCGGGCCCAGAATTCTCAGCACAGCTGGTTAAGTGTGCTGGCATAGACTGGCGCATTTGTATTTCATTCCATAGAGCTCGATTATCAGCCGCACTGTGAAAACCAAACCATATTTGGGCCAGTTTTGCCCAATGGTTGAAAGCGGCTTATGGTGCCATGAAGACCCTTTAACATCCATGGAATTATTCAATTGCGCTAAAGGTTCTTTGCTGTGGATTTTTTTATTTAATTATTCTATATATATATATATATATATTGTTGAAATGTTCTTCAGAATAAGAAAACCTTGTTCTTTTAAGGACTCTTATGGAACACAGAAAAGGAATTGTACTGATTGCTCTATTCCATGCAATTATTCCCGCATTTGGACGGAGGCTTTCAAGTTTCAAAATAAAATCACAAGCACCACATATGTTTCATATACATAGTCCATTTTACTCATGCACAAGCCAATGTTTGTTGGAAATATTATTCTTACTGAATAATAGTGTGCACCCTTCATGTGTTTTTTTGCTTGTTTATATATAGGCCCTATTATGGGCCAAAAGTTTGGAATAATTAAGATTTTTGGTTATACTTTATTTGGTAACACTTTATTTTACAGTGTCCTTGTTACATATGTTACATGTACTTACCATAGTAATAACACTAAATTACATGCAACTAACCAAACCCTAATCCTACCCTAACCCTATAGTAAGTGTAACCCTTTATTTTAAGATGTCATTGTTACAGTGTAATTATATATTTAAGTACTGAGTAATAATAATTAACAACATATACTTACTATAGGGTTAGGGTTAGGTTTTGGTTGAGGGTTAGTTGCATGTAATTATGTATAATTTACTGTTATTACTATGGTAAGTACATGTGAAATATGTAACAAGGACACTGTAAAATAAAGTGTTACCAGATTTTTTTGGTAACACTTTATTTAAAGTTACACATGTTATATGTACTTACTGTAGCACCAAACATTAAATTACATGCAATTAACTAACCCTATAGGGTAACTCTTTATTTTACAGTGTCATTGTTACACGTTACATGTAGTTACTGTAGTAATAACTATAAATTATGCATAATTACATGCAATTAACCCTTAACCAAACACCCATCCTAACCTTAACCCTATAGTAAGTACATGTAGTTAATTATTATTACTCAGTAATTAAATTTATAATTACACTGTAACAGTACACCTTACAATAAGACACCTTACAATAAAGCGTAACCCCCCATAGTAAATATATGTTGTCAAATAATATTACTCTCTACTTACATGTACACTGTAATAAGAACACTGAAATAAAGTGTAACTTTTTACTGTTTTTGAAATAAGTCTCTTATGTTCACCAAGGCTGCATTTATTTAGATGACAAATATAGAGTAAAAACAGTAACATATTTTTTACAAAAATAATACAATAAAAAAAAAAAAAAAATGGTTTCTATCATATCAGAATGATTTCTGATTTCAGCTTTGATCACAGGAATAAATTACATTTTTAAATGTAATAAAATAGAAAACAATTAATTTTAAATAAATGCAGTTGGTGCAGAAGATGTAGGTTTTTTTTTGTATGTTTCCGAACTTTAGACAGGTGTGTGTGTGTGTGTGTGTGTGTGTGTGTGTGTGTGTGTGTGTGTGTGTGTGTGTGTGTGTGTGTGTGTGTGTTTATTATTAATATTAGTAATGTTTGCCACACTCTCAAAAATAATTCTTAGAAAAAGTAATCCGTAAAAGCATGACGATTCTAATCTCCACATAAACCCATAGACTGTTTAAAAGGCTATTTTTATACTGCATCTCCTCCATTGTGATTATCATAGTGCTATTTGTAGAACATAAGCAACACTAATAGTGTTTTTGACCTGCAACTTTTTTTCTTTTCTTTTTTTCTTTCGTTAGACCACAAATCTATGATTATTGCTTTACAAAGGTGTCCTTTCCCAGATTACACACTGATGGTCATTACAGTAGCCAAGCTGATGTTATATATCAAATCACACACATTCTGTTTTAATTACAAGCGGTCATGTGACTCCTCAGTGTTGAGCTGTTGTGGCATCAGAACTGCTAACCTTCAGGATGGTCTCTCAGCTACAATTATGTCCATGGGCTAAAATGTATCCATTAAATGTAAAAAAAATCGGCAGATTGGAAGAAACATAAACCTTCCTTTCCCTGCCGGCAAGGGGCTACTTTGTAGGTGTATCCATATAGCAGTGGATCAATACTAATGGGAGCATGGTGTAACTTACCCATTTAATTACACCTCCATCTCACTGCTATAAACAGACATGATAGTGCTCCCTAAAAGAGCTTAGTCTCCTGCAAGAAGATCCCCAACACATGCACACACACAACACATCTGTCTGCCTTATGTCTCTGGAGGCCTCAGCTGTGTCATACAATAAGGAATGCTGCCCCCTACTGGTACGGCACATTATTTTAAAGTCCGGTTCCACATACATGTATATACACATATGTGACCCTGGACCACAAAACCAGTCACAAGTCGCACAGGTATATTTGTGGCAATAGCCCACAATACATTGTATGGGTCAAAATTATCGATCTTCTTATGCCAAAAATCATTTGGATATTAAGTAAAGATCATGTTCCATGAAGATATTTAGTACATTTCCTACCGTAAATGTATAAAACATTTATTTTTGTGAGTGAATGCAGCTCAATTGTGAACATAAATGGACAACTTTAAAGGCGATTTTCTTAATGTTTTGATTATGTTGCACCCTCAGATTCCAGTATTCTCGGCCAATATTCTCGTATCCTAACAAATCATACATCAATGGAAAGCTTATTTATTCAGCTTTCAGCTGATGTATAAATCTCAGTTTCATAAAATTCCCATGTGACTGGTTTTGTGGTGCAGGGTCACATATTATTATAGTAATTACTCTAACTGGGTAATAACTAGGCACTGTCCCTGAACCTACCCGTAAACCTTAACTTAACCCATAACCTCATATGACCCACTACTTTCTTAGGTCTGTATTTAAGCACAGGTGTACTGTAAAATAAAGTACAACCATCAAAGGTCTTTTTGAAGTACCTTTATTACTTGTGTGAAAACTTGCCACCATCTTACATTTATTACTTTCATAATTTTGGTTAAAATCTACCTTTTTTACATAGTTGACCCCTTGCTGTTTAACATTGATTTACACACACACACACACACACACACGCACGCACGCACGCACGCACGCACGCACGCACGCACGCACACACACACACACGCACACAAACAAAATGGACAACCTTTCAGCTGTTTGCAATGAACAAATCAAACAAGTAACTGAAATGGCTCAACACAAAAAAAAAAATGTCAAGTGATTTCCCCAAATTCAACTGAAAATGCAACTTTTAAAGTCACAACTGTAGGGGAGAGCGGGGCACAAAGTAACGCTTTTTGACTTTCTCAGTTTGTGTAAATCTTCTTATGGTTCAGAGTATTTATTTTTTCCCACATTCATTTCCCACATGTCTAGTACAATTATGTGTTTTTGTTTTATTAATACAGTATATACTTTTTTCTTAATATACACCGAAAGAATGGAAGTGAAATGTGACAACATGCCCCATAGGTGGAGTACATTGTAATATGTGTGGGGCACATTGTAACATAACATATGACAGCTTAAAATGTTATCTGATCTAATAAAAAAAAAATAATAAAAAAAATATATATATATTTTCTAAATAAAATACAATTAAAAAACTTTTTCATATAAAATAATGGCAATTTTTAATAATTAAATATAAACTAATTTTTGAGTTTTGACTACGAACACATGAAAACACAGCTATACAACATAGTTCAAAACAAATAAATAATTAGTAATTTCTGAACATTGACTCTCAGTCTTTATTCACCTTTTTCTCACGTTTTCCCAATAAAATTAATAAAAGTATAGAATATAATAGCATATTTCTAATAGGGGCTCATTGTAACGCAGTGTTACAACATGCCCCCCGCCTGCACAACTGGGATTTAAACCCTGCTAGTGTCTTCTGCTAGTTAGCGAAGCATTAAATAACTATCTCAACTGTTAAATAAGAGATTAAAATAATATCAGATTTGTCTTATTTTAAATAAACACAAAAAATAGAGATGAAAAATTAACTGAAGTAAGAAATTTACTTTTGCTATGGTTTAATAAATGTCTATGGATATCTTCCAAAAAAAAAAAAAAATTGGGCGGAATTTTTTTTCTTCTATATAGTGTTGACAGGGTATCTGCACAATTTTTAATGTCAAATCTAAGGCTTTTTAAGACCTTTTTAAGACCTGAAGAAATCAAAATTAATACCGTACATTAGGGGTGCGCAATATTGACAAAAATATGTCTATATATTTTCAAAGTTTTGTTGATAATAATTAGATGATATTTTACTGATTGTGTTTTTGTACTGGTATCCCGGCTGGTTTAGGCCTGTTGTTGACAGCAGACCCACGAAGATATTCATATTTTTTATATTCTATAGTGGTCAGTTCACAGTAGTGACCGAAATTAACATTTTTATTAAGGGGCAATATTTTCCACCTTAAATTGATTTCCAGGGGCATTTTCACCCATATATGGACATTGTTTCTAAACGTATTTAGAGGTATGCATCACCTTTTATGTCAAATTCTAACATTCAAATATATTAAATATATATTCAATATATAAATATATATTAAATAATATATTCAAAATTATATTAGAATACCACAGTACCAATGTCAAAATAAATCATTCAATTAAAATCCATCCTTGCAGTGCAGAGGTGACACAGAAGCGGCATCAAAACTGGCATTAGCCTACTATATTTACACTTCATTTACAATTGCATAAATAAAGCTATTCAATATTTAAATATGAAATGATTTATAATTTTAACATTTTAATTAAATGATACTTTAAATATGAAACTAAAACCACCAGTAGGTGGCGGCAAGTCACTGTCTTAATAAGCGAGTTGTTGGAGTCAACGGCTGATTCATTCAGAAAAACAAGTGATTGATCATTGAATCGTTGAAATGATTCATTCAAAACGCGGATTTCAGTAAAAAAAAAAAAAATAATTTAATCAAAAAAATTAAATAAAAATCATCGCTGTCTGTTGGACTACGGCTTCACTATGAAATTCTCGTCGGTGATATAAAGTGAAAATTTACAATATTGTGTCCAAAAAGTAACTCACAATGTTAACTTTATTGTTAATTTAACTGTTGTATAAAATAAATAGCACATTTGCAATTGCGCACCAGAAAACGGCACTCTTGATCATGTGATATTCTAATATAACAACATAATATGATATAAATATAAGACAAAAACTCATTTGGGCACATCTATAACACTGACACATCATGCAGTGAAAGCAAGCATGAGAGACAAACGCGATGTCAGCTCACACTCGCAGTGCCTCATACATAGTTAAAACAATGATTACAATATCATCATAGTTCATAGACAATATCGCACACTCCTAAGCACATAAAGAATGAACTTACAATTGAACTGACATTTACTCGTTTTCTTCTCTCCTCTCACGTGCAGGAGACAGATGTAGGCTAATATACTGCCGTAAGTGACGCGAATTGTCACGTGAACAAGCAAATCCACGAGTATGGGGAGGCTGCAGACCTGGAGCCGGTAGATATACGCCCCAAGCAGTTTTACGCCCCAGGCAGTTTTACGCCCCTGCTGTTCCTGATGCGTCCAGTAGGGGGAGGCTGTACAGCGACACGAATTGAGGTATATTAAAGGTGCTCTAAGTGATGTCACGCGTTTTTTAGGCCAAAACATTTTTTGTCACATACAGCAAACATCTCCTCACTATCCGCTAGCTGCCTGTCCCCTGAACACACTGTAAAAAAACGCGGTCTCTCTAGACACCACAGGCTCCACAAACGGCAACAAAAACAAACTGGGCTCACCCTCACCACGAAACACAACAAACAGTGCTCCAGCCAATCACCGACAAGAAGCATTGGAGGGTGGGGTTTGGGGGTTAGTGCGCGTGGACATGAAGGGGGTGTGGAGGAGAGACGAGAGAAAAGCATGAAGAGGGAAGTTTGAATTATGGCCGACACACGACTAAAGAGACGACGTTCCGATGAACAAATTGTAAAGAAGAGGGACAAGGATAAGGAACGCGCGAAGTCCCGAATTTACATCGGAAAAACCCTCGAAATGTGGCGAGAACTCCGCCGGCAGAAGGGCTTCCAATCAGACATTCAGTTGCTCTGTTTTTGCAGAACAGGTAAATCCATTTTTCTTTCTAAATTGACGTTCATGTTCGCCAAACCAACACAAGGATGTAATTAGCTAGAACTATGCAGTCAGCGTTAGCTTTGGTGAATACAACATATATGTTTCAGCTAGCGATCAATCTCTATTGTAAATGGTCAAGCAAATTCACAGTAGGGCGACAATTTGTGTGAATGATTGTTTTCACCCACTGTTTGTTATGGATTTGAATGTTCATTTATAGGCTATTGACAACTTTGACTAAATTTGTTTACGCCGCCGCCGTTGTTTATGCTCACTGGGAAATGCGAATCTTGCTATTATTGCGTCCTTGTATGGGAGCTATAGTTATAGTTATAACCTCAGGTGGCGAAACGATTTTAAGACAATGTTTCTCTTTTTCTGCATTCTGTTCTGCAATATATAAAAGCATTTATCTAACTTGGTGACATTACACATTGAATGAAGTATCAGTAAAACTTAACTTTGTTTTTAGTGACTACTTTGACTTTCCTTTATGCCGGAGGGGAGGAGGGAGGAGACGGGATGAGGAGGAGGGAGGGTCTAGCTAGCCTCCGTTTTGTTTGACAACAATTCGAATGTCAACACTCCCGGCATCACTTAGAGCACCTTTAAATAATCCGCTAAAGTTATTGTTTTTTAGCAATGATGCAACATTTATTATTTATAAACGATTAGCTTGATAGAGCTAGGTAGATATCAATTCATTTTTATATATCAATGGATGGGTCTATAATTTATTTCGAGAGACAAAAAGTTCTGGACGGTCAGGTTGATGTTCTGTCTGGCTTAAATTTATAAGTTATAGCTTATCACGTGTAAATTTTAGCTGCCCCTAGTCTTCTCTACTCACTTTCAAAATTAATTTTCTTTTGAATTTTCTTTTGTTGCCTGTCTTTATCTTGCCTCTTCTGGTAAGACTCCTTTACTCCTTTCTGGTTTGAGTTGTTTCTTATAAAATGAGATGATCTAACTAATGTATATCTAAATATAATTTTTTCTTAAAATAGCTTACTGATCTGGATTAAAATGTAGGCTGTGTGCACTTAATGTGGGATTTATCATACTCTGTATTTGCCAAGTAACTTGCATGATGCATCCCATAAAGGTGTGTGTTTGCTTTAGCTACTTAAGGAAATGAAAATCTCTCTCTCTCTCTCTCTCTCTCTCTCTCTCTCTCTCTCTCTCTCTCTCTCTCTCTCTCTCTCTCTCGAAACTTGTATAAACTATAAACACCCATCTCTTTTTTTAACTGCATTCCAAACCAATAGCTTCTCTAGTAAATAAATGACTTACAGACACATATAAGGACATGTTTTTAATGTCATTTTCAATTTTCTCTGCACAGTCCATCATCTATGGCCAAAAGAAATCAAAGTGTCTTGACACTTTTTCCAAAAGTGTTCCACCAACAAGTGCCTGTGCCGTTGCTTTGAAGATCAGGAGCAAATTGATGCAATCCACACTCACCTGACATTAATTCTGGGCAGCACACAAACACACACACACTGTGACTAGATCAAATTCACCATGGATGTCCTTTTTACATTTTTTTAAAGTTTAGTTTTTTTTTATGAAATACCCACAGATATGAAACTCAAATTAAAAAGGCAGTTTGTGTTCTTGTAACACTTTCTTTGATGTGGTCTGTGACTCTTAGGGGGTCTACAGTGATTCTGCAGGGTCTCCAATAAGTCTTATAGTTTATCTCAGTTGCTTTGGTGCATTTCTCAGATCACAACTGAAATCACATCATCTTGTCACTTGTGCACATCATAAAAGCAATTTCTCATTTTATACAAATTGCAAATGCTTCGGTACATTCATGCAATTGATAATGTACAACTGTCTGCTGTTTCCTACATTATCAACTCTTTATGTCATGTTGATCAAAATATAGGCCTATTATACTAGTTCCTTGCATAAGTCATTAAATGCAAAATGGTTGACTTGTTGTCATAAACTGTTAAGCATGTTTTCAATACATTTCTATTACACTTTATTTTGTAAATTTGTCCTGAATTGATAAATTGTGGAGGTGTATTTAGAATTTCACTAATGAAGGAAATAATGAATTGATATAATGAATAATGATGAAATGTACCAAAGCAACTGTGATTAAAAAATTAAGGATTCAGGAATTTTATACAAAATGTAACAGTGAGTCCTGCTGCTTGTGAATTTGACAAGATCAAATTCACCATGGATGTCCTTTTTACATTTTTTTTATGTTTAATTTTTTTGTTTTTGTATCAGTGAGCAGAAGCACTTTGACAGGAGGATAGAAAAACAGTTAAAGAAGAGTGGCAAGCCATAGGGGAGTCATCTACAGGAGTCATCATAATTCATAAATGGTGTTGATAAATAATGTTTTTGTGAACAACAATATTGTCTCTTTCTTATAAATGGCCCTTGGAATTTTAGAAAAGGGATAAATTGTGTTTGTCTTCATAAAATGCTATGTAGGACACTGTTTTGTAGCTGTATGATGACTAAGTGAATAGTACAGCAGATATTTAATCGAGGATCCATATGATTACACGGTGCTGTCTAATGGGCTAAATATGGTTAATATCTAATTGTAACTTTATATAAATTCGCAACAACATATTTCACTCAGTCTCCTGTATAAAAACATACAGTGAATATTCTTTTATTAATTATTATTATTATTATTATTATTTATTCAATATTAATATATTCAATATTCAATTAACTATTCTACAGTAGGTCATATATAACTATTCTACAGTAGGTCATGTATCATTACTTGTCATCTGATCCAACTATGTGTGTTATTTTTTAATTCATAAAAACAAATAGTCTTCTGTATAGGCTGAGTGAAGAGAGTGAAGCCCAACCTAATATCTACAGATACTGTATTTTAATCCATAGTGCAGATTTATACTAAAACGTTTATATTTAAATTAACAAAAACCACAATTTCGGGCAAAATCTATGAACGGGACGGTTATGTGTAAGTTTTGAGCGTCGATTTAATGGTGTTATTTCGCAGTATATCCCCCTACTGGACGCATCAGGAACAGCAGGGGCGTAAAACTGCCTGGGGCGTAAAACTGCTTGGGGCGTATATCTACCGGCTCCAGGTCTGCAGCCTCCCCATATAGAAATCCACCAACATAGATTTAAAAAAATAATACGTAGGCCTACGCTAATTAGATAGTTTTAATTTCGAAAGCATTTAGATAAGTATAAGTCAAAGTGTCATCTAAAATTTAAGACCTTTCATAAGTAAAAATAAGACATTTAAAATATATATATATATTTTTAAGACTTTTTATGGCCTTAAATTTGAAAAATCTAATTTAAGACCTTTTAAGACCCTGGTTGATATGGCAACTAGTAAATACACAGTCATCCAAGCATGTTTTTGCCTGGTTTCGAACAATATATAAAATGCGGGACGAGAAAGGACAGAACCCTTGACAAGTGTTATGGTAACATTAAAAAGGCTTATGAGGCCAGAGCGAAACCACCGCTGGCTAACTCTGATCACAACGCTATTCATCTAATTCCTACATACAAGACTATGCTCAAACGTAGTAAACCACGTATGAAGGAAGTAACTGTATGGTCGGACGACGCCACTGAGAGACTTAAAGGTTGTTTCCTCTGTACGGATTGGAATGTTTTTAATGATATGGACATTGATACGACTACTGAGACAATAACGGAATACATCAATTTTTGTGTGGACAATGTACTCACTAAAAAGAATGTTATTATATACCCAAACAACAAACCTTAACTAAAGAATAACTAAATAACTAATAACTAACTATTATATATAACTATATAATAACTATATAACTAAAGAAATTAAGAATTGTATTAATAGGAAAAAGGTTGCGTTTAAGAACCATGATCTTGCTGGGTTGAAATTAATACAAAAAGAGCTTAATCGTCATTTAAAAGAAGCAAGGGGACGACAGAAAGATGTTATTGAGCGTAATTTCTCCACTTCAAATTCGAAAAAAATGTGGGATACAATGAAAGCTGTTACTAATATGGCATCAAATAGACCACCTATATGTACAAGTGACGATTTACAGAAAGCTAATGAACTTAATAATTTCTATCTGCGGTTTCAAACTCATGATTTCTCTGATAAATGCAGATCTGTTATAGGTTCTCTGCCGGATGATACGGGCACTAGACTGCAGGTAGACAGTTGTAAGGTGCAACTATTGTTTCAGCATTTATGTACAAAGAAATCCAAGGGACCTGATGGGATTTCTTCACAGCTTTTGAAAACCTGTGCTGCAGAACTTACTCCAGTGTTGTGTACACTCTTTCAGCGTTCATTGGATTCTCATATAGTTCCTGCGCTCTGGAAAAAAGCTGTGATTATCCCAATTCCAAAAAAGTCACATCCGTCCGAGAACAATGATTTTAGACCTGTAGCGTTGACATCAATAATAATGAAATGCTTCGAGAAGTATATTGTGTCCTTATTGAAAAGTGAAGTAATGTCGAAAATAGATCCATGGCAGTTTGCGTACAGACAGGGCAGGAGTACGGATGATGCAGTAGGAAGTATCACCCATCTAGTATCTAAACATCTGGACGATTCAAAAGCATATGCACGCCTACTTTTTATCGATTTTAGTTCAGCTTTGAATACGTTGCAACCATATTTATTATTGGAGAAACTAAAACAGATGGATGTAAATCCTTGCATTATTAAATGGTATTCTTCTTTTTTAACGAATAGAACCCAACAGGTCAGGGTTAATGGGAAGATCTCTGATTCTCATGAAATTAGTACAGGAGCCCCGCAAGGGTGTGTTAGCTCCCCAGTTCTCTTCACATTGTATACAAACAGTTGTGTGAGGAATAATAGTAGCAACTATATTGTGAAATTTAGTGATGATACTGCGATTCTGAGCTTATTATATAAAGATCAAGATATTTTGTCTTACTGCTCTGAGATTGATCAGTTTATAGAGTGGTGTGATGCCAACCATCTGGTTGTAAATGTGAGGAAAACTGAGGAGATGATATTTGATCCAAGGTCAATCGGCAACCATAGCCCTATATATATTCATGATGTTCCTATTGTACAAGTGTCCGTATATAAATATCTTGGTGTTTACGTTGACTGTTCTCTTACATGGCAAGTTCATATAGATACTTTGTGCACTCGGCTACAACAAAGACTGTATTTTTTGAGAAGGCTTAGACTTTATGGTGTTAGTAGTAAGATTATGTTGTTATTTTATCAGGCTGTATTGGAGAATGTGATCAGTTATGGAATACATCTTTGGTACGGTAATTTAACAGTGCATCTGAAATCTAGGCTCTGTCGTTTTGTTCGCACGGCCATGAAGATCATGGGTAGAACAGAACCTCTTTATCTCCAGAACCTATATGAAAAATCTATATTGAGGGAGGCAAATAAGATTCTGTATGATACAACACATGCCCTGCACTCTGAGTTTGTAATGTTGCCATCGGGGAGAAGATTAAGAATGCCTAGCTGTAGACTAAACCGGTTCAAGAACTCATTCATCCCTTCAGCTGTTAAGTTATTGAATAATATAAAGTACAAATAATAAGTTCTAAGTTTTTTTTTTTTTTTTTTTTTTTTGAGCCTCTCAAGTGTACAGAGTGGCGTGAGGCCTACTACATTACAGTATTCAGTGTATAGAGTGGTGTGAGGTTATTCACTTTACATTGTTTAGAGTGGCGTGATGCCAAATATTTTTCAGCGTATAGAGCGGCGTGATGCCGATTATTTTATTTTATAGTGTATAGAGTGGCGTGATGCCAATTATTTGACAGCGTATAGAGCGGCGTGATGCCGATTATTTTATTATTTTATAGGGTATAGAGTGGTGTGATGCCAATTATTTTACAGCGCATAGAGCGGCGTGACGCCGATTATTTTCCGGTGTATATTGCGGTGTGAAGCCAATTGTCTCCAAGTGTATAGAGGGGATTGATTCAAATTGCTTTCCAGTGTATTGAGTGGCAGGATGTAAACCACTTTGAGTGTATACAGTAGATCAATTGCTTGGGTATAAATGCGTACCTCTCTTCTCTATTTATGTATTGTGTATGTTTTTATATGTGTGGCGATGCAGTGGTTGTATTTGTGAGCCTAAAACAAATTTCCCATTGGGACAATAAAGTATACCATACCATACCATACCATGTGCGGAAGTATTTAAAACAAGCGTGTTACAACTAGCCCCGCGTTAGGTTGTGCCCCGCGCTCCCCTACTCATTAATTTTATCTCTTAAAACTCACCTTTGATCACCAAAATGACGTATTTAAACGTTTTTCCTTTACATTTTTGTTTGTCATGCCTTAAAATAGGTTGAATATAATTCTACACCCTTGCCTCATTTAGTATACGCGCTTCTATGAATATGCAAATGAGCACCGCCTCCACTCACTCACTCAGCTCAGAGATCCAAGTTGACGATCACACGTTGATCTGATTGGTTACAAGGTGTCATGATTCTTGTCTTGTGTTCCACTTGCTTTGTGTGTTCTTTTGTCATTTCCTGTCTTGTGCTAAGTCTTGTAGTCCTGTGTAGTTTTTCATGTTGATTAGTCTCCCCAGGTGTATCTTGTTTCCTCATTTCCTAGTTAAGCTTGTTTGCCCCTGTGTATTTATAGTCCTTGTGTTTCACTTGTTGCTTTGTCAGTTGTTGTATGTGTAATGGTTGCCTCTGTGATTCCCCTGGTTTTGTTCCTTTATTAAATAACCCTGCGTCTAGATCCTCGCCTTCGTCTGCCTTTCTCAGCAACGTTACACAAGGTAGTGTGTGACGTCAGAAACACCAGCGATTTCAACCCGTGTTTTTGAGACTGTCTTTGGTTCACTGCAGTTTTAAGGAGAAAATACTCAGCGATGGTGTCGACTTATGAATTTACACATGGTTTGCCTTAAAGCATTAAAAACACCACATAGACATAAACAACATTAAAAACTTGATTTTCACTAAATGAGGAATTAATAAGCAACAGGTGTGACGCAGGGCTGGACTGGGACAAAAAATCGGCCCGGGCATTTTGGCCCAGACCGGCCCACTATGATCATAAACACCGCCCATCTCTGCACGCCCTTAATTATATGCATACCAACTCCTATTCATTAAAACCACTAATGCCATGTAATGAGTGAGTATAGAAACGAGTAAAAATTTGACATTTATTAATACAGTTGAACTATACTCCACAGTGATGAATCCTAAAACAAGCTATAAGCTGCAATGGCATAGCAATACCAGTGTTTGGGATGGGGTCATAAAATACTGCCTGCAGGCATTGCCCCTGTCTCCAAGCAGGATCCCGTCGTAATCACTTGCACTTACAAAATGCAGTTCTGTTAGGATCAGCAAGTGTATGTGATACAGAGCTTGATATTTATATTTCCCCTAACCAGCTTTCCTGTAGCTCAGTGGTAAGAGCATTGCGTTAACAACGCAAGGTTGTGGGTTTGATCCCAGGGGATTGCACATACCTATGTATAAATGTATAGGATAATGCAATGTAAGTCGCTTTGGATAAAAGCGTCTGCCAAATGCATAAATGTAAATATATATTTCAAATAAGCGCTGTTCTTTAGGGGGTGGTGGTGGCGCAATGGATAAGTCACATGCCTTTGGTGTGAGAGACCCGGGTTCGAATCCACTGTGAGACACCAATGTGTCCCTGAGCAAGACACTTAACCCCTAGTTGCTCCAGAGGCGTGCGACCTCTGACATAGCAATTGTAAGTCGCTTCGGATATAAGCGTCAGCTAAATGAATAAATGTAAATGTAAAATGTAACCACATTCAAATAATGTGCATAAATGTGACTTTCATTTTAAAATGATTGAGTCATGCACAGATCCTGGCCATTTTGCTTCTACATTTGTGATGTCGTCACCTTCCTAAAATAACTGGACTTCCTAAAAGAAATTTTTTTCAAGTTTCTCGGAAAACACAAAAAACTGAACCAATAATTGAGGTTGAGTAGATTTTCGTTCTTCTTGACGCAGCTGACATCTTGAAAAGCTTGTAAAATTGCCTAGGTCTCATTGTCTTTTGACTAAGGCAAAATAAAACGACCCCCTGAGGTCTACGGTATCGCCGGCGATACCAGCTCGCTTTTTTTTTATTAGTGTAAAAGAAACTCATAAATACTCTGTTGACTTTGATTTTCCATAGGAGTTTCATACATCAATCGATTCTGTTAAATGTGTATTATTTTTGTGTATACTCACAATAAAAACAAAGTGTTGTGCTTTTTGCCAAATAAAGAAAAATAAACACGAAGCGAGTTCTGCCTTCTCTCTGCCAGTGTAGTCCATTCTGAAACACGTCCGAAAATTAACAATAACTCAGCGAATACTCAGTCAAACAGACATACAGACACACAGGCATGAAGCTTGAATTCTCTTCTTTTAAATGAAGTAATTTATATAAAAAGCTAATATTCTCATCTTGTGAAATCTGTATTAAAAGAGAGCGATTCCAGTCGAGCTCATCTCATCTCATTACGTTATAATCGGCCACGCCCACGCCCACGGAGAGCGCGCGCTATTCAAACGCAAATGGCTGAGGCAATCCTGTGAACGCCCCCATCAGCTCGAGAAAACACACAAGTTTATTTAGATCATTGTTTACACCGTCTTGCAGCGCTGTGAGGAATAATACTAATGGAAAATGGAAAACGAGCTGAGGAATACAGTAAGTTTTTTCCTTCTCACGTGAATTTCTTCACGTGGGTTTCTGTTTATGAATGAATAAACGGCATGAATGCGCGCTGTTTACCACAGCTGGCAAAGACAGTTTAAATTTAAATCGCGTGTGTGAATGAATGATGATGTTTTAGCAAACTGCATTGCTATACTGAGATAAGTAAACATCGACTGAATGTTGAAATAAAATGTAGGCTATTTGTATAAGCAACGTATTAAACTGCAAATTAACAATATGCCCTAATATTTCATGAAAACAACGTTACAGTCAGACGAAATATGAAAGACAACATTTTGTTGACTAGATTTGGGTACAGTTTTTACTGTAGAATATACCGCCACATCAAATAAGCTTTTGTTTAGCAATTTCTATATATAAAATACTATTTTTGTCAAAAATAAAGTCATCAACTAAGATGTTAGCTGTGCCAATGTTGGTTATATTCAAACTAATGAATACATAGATAAAATGTAGGCCTATAATCATTTTTTTTACAAAGAAAGAGTACACTTGAAATATTGTTGAAATTGTAATTATTGTTGTAATTGTAACCGTTTTAATAAAATAGCAAAACATATTTACAAGATAGATGTAAGCAAAATCTTAAATGGTCAATATAAGTCTTCTTCTAAATATATCTTTTGTCCTTGCATTGTGGCTCAGTCAGTGTCACACCTGAGTGAATGGCTAATTATGCAGAGTGGGTGTATTCTAAGGTGTAAACCACTCCTCGTTCACGCCCCCTCGCATATTGGCTTTCCAAGCAAAACCTGTTTTACATCAATTTAAATCAATGTATGGTTTTATGTGAACGATAAAGCAAGACTATTTTCACATAATTTTGAAGAAAAAACTATAGGCGACGACATCCATTAGTCAAAAGTCTTATTGCCACATATTTAGTATGTGTTTTGTGGCCTTATTTCAAAAACTTAAATTTTTAGTTTTTTCGATAACCACGCATAAACATTATTCTCTCAAAAATGAAAACATGTACATACATGTGGCTCACATATTATTGTAGTCCTGTTTGTGCTATATAGAGTGAATTTACACCTTTGCCATTAATATGTTTATAAGCAACTGAAAAAAGCACAAATGTCAGAGCATGTCAGAACACCCCCAGGGCCCAAAAAAACGCTCAGACTCCAGAGGGTTAATACAGTTGAACTATACTCCACAGTGATGAATCCTAAAACAAGCTATAAGCTGCAATGGCATGGCAATACCAGTGTTTCTCACAGGATTTTTGGTAAAACTGTTGTGGGTGGACCTTGGTTCCTCTAGGGGGTTCCTCTAGGGGGGTCCGGGGGCAAAAATAAAAAATAAAGGAAACTTTCATAATTAGTTTTGTTCCAATTTCTATACTTGAAAGAGATAAGCACATGATCTTTTATTTTGACGGAAACTGCATCAAGCTTTTATTTTGGCGGAAAACATGGTTTACAAACGCCTCTCATTAAATTTCTAGTGAATTGCGGTAATCGTCAACTATGCAGATGTGGAAATAATCTGTAACTGGGTTATGGGTTCCTACACTCATGACATAGCTTAAGTGTTTTGAAAGTAGTTCTGCTTACCGCAGGCTCTACACTTTCTCATCTCTCTCCTGATCCTCCTCACTATCATCATCTGCCACAGGAGCTGATGAAGGTTAGAAAACATATATTTTGACACATAAAGTGTCTGCTTTAAGGGCCTGTTTCTATTTTTTCACGCTATTTCTCTGCACAATCCTTGCGTTTCTTCTCCATCTCGCTGACTATTTTGACAGATACACACTGACACTGCTGCACGCTCGCTAACTCGTTTAAAGTTGTGATTGGGCCAGCCCAGTGTCAATCAAGAAAAGAACCAATGGGCCGCTGATCTACGTGTTTCATGGGCTGGTCTGTCAGAAAAAAAAATGAACACTGACTTTGAATGGGCCGCCGATGTACAAATTTTATGGGCCGTAAAAAAAAAAAAAAAAAAATTATGTATATGAGTATGAGATGTATCGGCCCGAAAAGCACGTCGGCCCACCGGGAAAATGCCCGGTATGCCCAATGGCCAGTCCAGCCATGGTGTGACGGTGAACACATATGAGAATTAAGGATAACAAGTGGGAGGGGAAACGCCACAAAGACATTTCAAAACAAGGACATGTGCTCAAAAGTAACAAATCACGCAGACACAGAGTCAAAGACAACAAAACACAGCAGATCAGACTGAAGTCATGACGAGAAAACTCATTTGCTCTTATGACCTGCAAACGAGATGTATAACCAGACACCAGCTTCTGGCAGCGTTTCTAGGGCTGATATTATAAAGAGATCATACTATCCTTACTAATAGTGATATTAAAACAAATTTTAGGCTTAATATTAAGAAATGTGCATTGTGCAATAAAGAAGAACTCCAAATAAAGTTGAATTATAAGTCTCAAGTGATAAATGTCAGTTTGTAGTTGTTACATGTCAGCTTGTTTTTGGACTTTCTTCTGTTTCCTTCTGTTTTCATCGTGTTCAGTTTCCCGCCACTCCTTGTCTCCATGATCACCACATCCTCATTAGTTAATTTAGTTCAGCTGTGTCTTGTTAATTAGTCTAATCAGTTCCTCCCTGTCTCCTGTATATATATATTCTTTGTGTTATTCCTTAGTATCTGTCGGTTTTCATTAATGTTTGGTTGTGTTTCTCCTGTGTTATTCCTTGTTCCAATGTATTTGATAATTAAAGTCTTCCTTCCAAAGTTCCTCATCGTCGTATTTCTGAACACCACCAACCGTAACAGTAGTATACTTAGTATAAAATGTATTTTAAATATGTAGGTTTTATTCACTAGGGCCGCCTTCAAATCCCACTGGAGATTTTCTATGGAGTTCAGGTCAGGTGACTGTGAGGCCACTGTAGAATCTTCCAAGACTATTACTACAGCCAAGACTATTACTGCAGCCAAGCCTTGGTGGAATTTGAGGTATGTTTGGGATCACTGTCCTCTTGGACGGTCCAATGATGCCCAAGCTTCGGCTTCCTCACTGATGGCATGACGTTTTCTCCTAGGATTTCCTGATTCTTCAATGAATCCATCTTGCCTTCCACACACTGCAGGTTTCCAGTGCCAGAGGATGTAAAGCAGCCGCAGAGCATCACGAGCCCCAACATGCTGATCTGTAGACAGAGTGTTCTTTACAGCATATGCTTCATTCTTCCTCCAGACACACCGCTGATTCAAAGGGCCGAAAAGTTCCAGTTTTGTTTCATCACTCCACAGAACAGAATCCCAAAACATCTGTGGCTTATTTACAGTAGTCAACATTTGAAGTGGATCGAAACCTTTCAAAGTTATACATGAGTACCCGTTCTTGTCTTTAGGACGACTTTGATTAACTTTTTTTGATCCACTTCAAATGTTGACTACTATATCTATGATTTTGAGCAAATTGGATCTGACTTTTCTTGTGCTTTTGGGTCAGTAGTGGTGTACGTCTTGGAGTTATGGCATGTGTTTAGTACGCGCTTTACTGTGCAGCTGAACCCTCAGTGCCTGTTTCCACCAAGTCTTACTGCAGGTCTCTTGCAGTCACTGGAGGGTTTTTCTGAACCTGCCTTCTCAGAAATCTGGTTGCAGCCATTGATAGCTTCCTTTTTCTGTCCTCTGTCCTAGTGTTCCTTTAACTTTGAACTTGCAAACTATGCTTCCAACGGTGTCTCTAGGAACATTTTGTGCCTTCTATCTTTTTGTATCATGTTCCTTGTTTGTGAAGGGCGACGATATCTTCTCTTCATTTTTTTGGACCATTCTTTTGACTTGGCCATATTTCTAACATGCATTCAAACGTGATAGTCAACACATCTAGTCAGTACAGATATTTTGTGTGTTCTAGCTCAAGCACACCTGGTGCAACTAATGAAGCCCTTGATTAGTTGCATCAGGTGTGCTTGAGACAACACCTGTTTTGCTGATTTCTGCTGTTGTGAGGGATTCTATTCAAGGGGGTTGAATAATTTTGAGACTGCAGAAGTCATTAAGTTGCATTTTCAGTTTAATTTGTGGATAAAACTTGAAACATTTGTTATTGAACTATTTCAATAACTTTTGTTTGATTTGTTCATTGCAAACAGCTGAAAGTATGTTAATGTTGCCAATAAACCTGATTTGCAATGGGATTTGAATCATTTTAATATAATACATTTTTGCAAAACTACATGAATTCACTGAGGACTATCTTAGTATGATCCAGTAATATAACTGCTGTTTTGACAACCCAATCTCACAGCAATTCGCACGTATTTTACGAGGTGGCTAATTCGTATGAATTTGTACGAATGACCTACCCCTTACTCTGCCCTGAAACCTACCTGTCACTGGGGTTTAGACAAATCGTACTATTTCGTACGAGTGAGGTCATACAAATTCGTACGAATTAGCCACCTCGTAAAATATGTACGAATTGGTCGTGAGATAGCGTTGGTTTTGACAGTGGTTTGTCTTAACCCCCTGAGGTCGGCAATCACGCCGGCGTGATCTGCTCGTTTTTTTTCATATCAGTGCAAAAGAGACTCAAAATACTCTGTTGATTTTGATCTTACATACTTGTGTTGTACACCATTCAAAACTGTTAAATGTCTTCTTTTCTTTGTGTACACTCATAATAAAAACAAAATGTTAAGCATACACACTTTTACTTTTAAAACTACGCATTTAATTAGACACATCTTTTCCAGAACATCAAAGAGAAATCACAACTGACCACATTAGTTTAACTGGATTCTTTCACAACATATTTGGAATGACCATCTCCCAAAAAACAAACAGGTCTGGTATGTTTAAAATGCAGTTGATTGCTGTTTGTGCAGAGTAGTGAATCAGTTAAATGCCACTAAACAGTGAGGTGTTGTTCGTTCACCATACAAGACAATGGTAATGTTCTTTTCAGTAGCTTGGCACTTAGACTATACCTCCACTCAATCTTAAGTCTGAAATATACTCTATGCTTCAGGATACAAAAGCATGATTTCATTACACCACTGCATTCCAATTCATAACACAAGTGTAATTAGCGCAAACTGTCTTCTTCCATGGGTAGTTTTCTGCCAGCAATACAATGGTTCCAATGCATTGGCCAAGCACTGACCTCTGTGTTTAAGTTCTTGTGTTAAGCATTTGTTTCTTGTCTCAAAGTTTTTTATCACTGTAATTTGTTCTCTTGATAGGGACTGTTGGCATGTAATAAGTTGGGGCAATTCCAGACTTTAAACAAATAACCACATGAATGTTTGCTTTGTAAGAATGTACAGGGAGACCTCAGATATAAAAATGCTGACTAATGTTTTCTCATTAAAATCAGATGATTCCTATTAATTCAAAAGAATGTGAGGGAATCATATCAATATGGCTATGCGATGGCTTAACTTTATATGACGTCATGAGTAATCCAGTCATTTTTATAGAGCAGTGGTTGGCATACAAGTCATGAATCAGAGCACTGAATGTACTGGGAGTAAGTTTTAAAGTCATTAAGCATGCTGTGCAAAACTACATCAAAGCTTGCTCTAAAGGTGTTTTTTGACTCGCTGCATTTGGTGTCAAACAAATATGAAACATTTAGGATTTGCTTTGGATGCCTTGCACAAAGCGCTTCTTAGCCATTCTATTTGACCCAGAAAAGAGTGTGATGTGTTCAGCTTCATGGTCCCAGCTGACTTAATTAGAGGAGCATAAACTCCTGGTTGAACTCCATAACCTTCAAATCATCGTTTGCTTTCCTAAGTTCTCTTTTCTCCCGCTACCGTGTCTGTTTGTACTCAGGCTCTCTCCTCCGCCGTGAGATTCCACATTTCTCATGGTTCTTAAGTAGTGACGTCTTAATCTAGTCAGTCTGGTCTTATGTGAGGCGAATGGTGCGCTCCAGTCAAACACCACTGAAATGGAGCAGCCAATTAACAGACGCTAGGGCTGCTCTGAGGGGAATAACTGCATAATGAAACGCTGGATGTGGCGTCAGCGTAGTTCATTCTCATATTGTGAGGTCTTTTTCCCTCTTAACTGTTACACGAGAATGCAACACATATAAGGAATACAGAACAAAATGTGTTTTCTCAGTTTTAAAGGAGACTGACGCTGCGATCTAAAGCAGAGCTCGATGTTCCATCCTTCAGTTCTGGGAGTTCACCATAGGGTGAGATACTTGAAATTAAATATGTCACAATATTTATATTGGCTCTCAGTTATTTTGAGATCCGCAGGCTGCAGCGAGAAATATTCATTGCTGCTTGAGGTAACGTCTTGCCAAAGACTACATACTGTCGGTGGATTTCACTTGGAACGTCAGGATGTGCATTCTCTTGAAGTACCAGACAGCATATGGTGGATGAGTTTAATTAACAGTATATACGGAAAATGCTGGATTGCTTACACAGTACGCCCACCAAAAACCTACCTAAATATTCCCAAAAGGCCTGAAAATTCCCAAATGCAATTCCTCAGAGTAAAGAGAACATATTTTTCCACATGAAACTACTCAAATACCTTCAAAGCTTCAAATATCAGAGTCTCAGAGCCTTATATTTTGACCTTGACAAAAAGTACCAAGCTCTGGGAAGTGAAAGTCGGTGAGTTTTAAATATGGTGCACCAGCATATGGTATTCAGCTTATTAGAGTCATAAAGCTCCAGTGGGATGTTGGATCCCAGCTGCTCCTGAGGTGTTTCCTGCACTGCTGGTGTCCTCGTCCATGATCTCCAGCTGACCCCGGTGATGATGTGCTTCTATATTTGCAAGTGATTTAATATTGCTTTAAAATTTTAGTAATATAATTCATATTTGCATTTATGCATTTAGCAGAAACTTTTATCTAAAAGTGGAAATCAGAATCTATGGATATAAACAGCTGGTACATGTCATTTGCTAAGCTGAGATCAATGCTACAGTAGCATTATGGATTGAGCAATTAGCTTTCCAAGGAAACAAAATGAAATATCTGTTAGTGGTTATGTTGATATAATTACAGTACAGCTTTAGTGGCCAGGGGTACTGACACATACTGGCCAGGTGACACAGATGAACAATGAAATCACATTTAGGGACTGTTTACACGAAACCGTTTTCAATAAAAAACGTAAAACTTTGTATGCGTTTTTGTCATTCGTTTACATGACAATGGTGTTTTGGGTGCCTGAAAACACAAACTTTTGAAAACGGGTGTCAACGTGCACATTTTTGAAAACGGTCACCGTGTAAACAACAAAAACGTAAACCTCTGAAGACGATGACGTCATTACGTGTTCAGTATATAGTGTTTCATCGCCATCTAATGGCCTGGCAGCAGACTATGGCGTTTTTAGTCGTTTTCGCGGATCCGTTAGCCTGGCAAGCCAGACCTACATCAAGATGTTGGGTCTGGCAACTCACCATAGACACGCTCAATCCGAGGGGCGGGATAAACGGCTGTCTTTCAAATTGCACGCACGCACGCAATAGGACAGCGCTTCAACCAACCAGAGTGTTTTCCCAACAGCGGAGCTAGTTGATAGATTCAACTTTTACCATATCTGGCCGGCAAAATTACGAACACATCTTCCTTTTTTTAAGAATGACTTCAGTGCTGTTCTATGCTCTTTTCTCAAAGAAAAACTTAACTCCAAGTCCTCCAGAGTCACGGACAAAGCCGATTTGAAAGATGTTCGCCAGCAGCAGCCGCCATTCTTTGTTTTCAAGTGGCAGGTAACCGTCGCAAGTTCACTCTGTCGTCATATGTTAAGCCCGCCCTGCCTACTCTATACACGATGTGATTGGCCTGACCCAATTTAGGTTTTTGCAGCTCGAAAGTCAATGGAGAGTTGCTAGACTGCCCTGGCTGCAAAATACATTTTGCTGCCGCTAGGGTGCGTCTAGATTTCTAGGCTACGGATCCGTGTGAATGGTTTTTTTTGCATATCGATGTTGTGTAAATGTACTCTTAATAAACACCAGCATGAAACGTTAACACAAGACAAAGAACAGAAGCTAACTGAGGGTATAAAGACACAGGATGATGAGGAACAGGTGAGACACTAATATGAAACAATGAGTAACTATGGCAACCAAGGAAACAGTGGCTGAATCCGAAATCGCCCCCATAACCTCAAATACAGCCTCATTTGACAGGACAGCGATTTATTAGTGGTGTCCGAAATCATAGTGGATGTTATTGAGTGCACTCATTCAATCCCATAATGCACCACAATAACGGGTGTACAGCCGATGTGCGTTCAACGGCTGTCCGAGTTCGCTCACTCGTTTTCATTCACTCCTTCAAGTGAACTGTATTAGTGGACTAACGTAGGGAATAGTGATGGAGGGTTTAGGGGCCGATTTCGGATTCAGCCAGGGACTAAACACACAGGAACTGAACATAGGCAATACAAGACAAAATAATATTAAAATAAAAGTCACCGAACAAAGAGACACAGGGATATTGTCACAGGTACAGATGAAGTAACACAGCATTGGTGAGCCTTTGAGTCTTTCAGAAACATAAAAAAAAACACAACAAAAATCTGGTTACACTTTACATAATGCATTATATAATGTAGATTATAATGCATTATATATTTTCATAAATAATAGCAACTAAAGTTAAAATGCATTATGATATTTGAAAATTCCTTGTTATGTCTGAAATTGCTTGTTTGTCATGTGTTTTAATTCGCTACACTTTATAAAGGTGTGTTCAATTATAATGTATTATAACTGTGGTTACAATTATTCATGAGACCATTATAAGGTGCATTGCATTGCATAATTAATGCATTAATACGTTTATAGTGCATTATATAAAAAGGATTTAAGTAGTTAAAAAAAAGAATATTACATACACCAATGTTTACACCATTTTTATTTTAGTATATGAAATAAAAAAAATTTTTAATTATCAACAAAATATTCCAATAGCTATACTTTCCACATTAATTATAAAAATAAAATATACTGCTGTGTATGTCAACAATATTATATTTATTTTCAGTTTATCTGCTAAAATTCTTGGAAAAAATTTAAGAACTCCATTATGTCACCTGAGCCATGAAAGAGCAACATCTGAACAATTTTCTGAACTTTATTTGGGCAAAAACTTAATTATGAAGCACAACTGGGGGAAAATAATTAGTAAAAATGTACAATAAGGTCTCATCTGTTGACATTAGCTAACAGTGTGAGCAATATATATTTTTACAGCATTTACTAACCTTTGTTAACATTAGTTTATATTAACCTTCATAGATATGTTAGTTCACACTGCATTAACTAATGTAAAATATACAATTATTATAAAAAATATACAATAATGAAAGTGCAATACAAGTGGACCATCATGCGGCATAGAGGATTATGCCATATATTATAGAATATAAAATATGTAAAAGGTAAAATAATGTATGTAGAATATAATCAGACCAAAATAAATATGCTAATACATATACACAGTGTAATGTACAATGAAATATATTCTGGAATATGTTTGTGCTCATATTTGTATGCAAGGAACAATGGACCAATCACAGTTGTGCTAGGCCTGTTTGATCCACTAGATGGGGCACAAAAGCAGGAAGTGTAGCATGTGTGTGTGTGTCATGTGAGTCAGCCTGAACTGCTCTGCAGGATTATTACGCAAAATATGCAAAAAAAAAACTCACTAATACTACATGTGAGAAACCTGATGTAAAAAAGCATTGCCCATTATTAAAAAAAAGATCTGAAACATCTCATTAAATCTATGTGCATGTTTAAAAAGAAAATGTTCATGTGCTTTGCATTAGCTGTTCCCAGATTGGCCATGGTGCAAATTTGAAAAACATCTTTCCTCCTGGTTTTTACGATCAGCCGTGTGCGCTCATGCTGATCGGGTCACAGGAATGGCGTTTCACCGAGGGGCCGTATAAAAACAGCCGTCCCAGGGAACTCCCATGCTGCCTTTCTGCAACTCCCACCCTGAGTTAAATGATTCTGCAGGGTGTGAATCAGCTACGCAGGATGCCAGAAGGTCTCGGTGGGTCGGTTTACGCCACTTGCCTTTGTTTTAACCCGCGCTTGCAGCAGGAGCAACTGAATTGGTTATTCTCTGAGGCATGTGAATATTAAAAGGTCACGTCCTTTGTAATACAAAGAAACAGTGGCTATCACGTCAACACAGTCTGGAGTCGCTGTCCATAAACAAACCTGAATTATTTACTGTCTCGACCAAGCCAAGTGTAACTACATGTTAGTTTAAATGCTCTAATGAAGCATAAAGTTTGTTGTGTTTGGGGAACTTTCTGGTGACCTTGCTTGGAGGAGACTTTTGCTGTTATTTTCAAGATTTCTTGTTAAAGGACACCTTCGCTGGACGTTAAATTGACGATAAATACCCCTGTCTGTATTCAAAAAGGTTTTCAAAATGCGGCCACGTATACCTATGGGAAAGGAAATCACTTGGTAATGTCTTAATTTACACTTTTTGACAGCAGTGACATTAAACTGATTAAATCCTGCTACTTTTCTTTAGTTTTCTAAAAGTCATGTCATATAGCATACAAAAAACTTTTTAAATAAATAATTTTGTTCAGCAAGGATGCATTATTGATCAAAAGTGAAAAAGTAAAGATGTTTATATTGTGACAACACAAATCTATTTCAAATAAATGATGTGACGATCACAGGAATACAAAACACTTTACAATAGAAAACAGCTTTTTGAAATATATTTGAGCTACAACATTTCATTTGGGCAAAAACATTATGATGAAGCACATCTGGGGGAGAGAAAAAAAATCCCATGAAGACACGCTAGTTTGGTGGTTTGTGGAGAAGACAGCAACACAATGCCATTATGGGTGGTGGCGTAAACCTCTTGTTCCAAAACACAGACTCCCCCTGGCTAGATCTCTTCAGGACTTCACTTAACAACATGGGTCAGTTCTTGGTTGTCGAAACATAGACATTCTAACTTGAATATGAGCCAGTTTAGACTATCACCCCCCTGGAAAAACACCAAGTGGAAACAGGATGTGCACGTAAATTGCAAATGTGGCCCAAATACACATGGAGTGTTTGTACTGGTTGAGAAGTAAGTCAGTTTCTTAATAATATTCACTACATGGCTGCTTCCTTTAGAGAACAGCTGATGTTTAAACTCATAATTACACATTTGCCAGTGAGATCAAATTCATCCAAGGCAAGTTTTATTTTTAAAGGAACCGTATGTAAGATTGTGGCCAAAACTGGTACTGCAATCACTTTCAAATGACTGTAGAGCGGTGTAAACAGCAAAAACAAAAACATCCAAAAACAGCATACACTCGATTTCCTCCATTGTCCTGTGTGTGTGGGTAGCGGGTGTGTCTCGCGCATCTCGCGTAAAAGATTAAGTCACGGCAGTTTCCTGCGGCGTCGCTATGACGACCAGGTACTATTGTGGAGGTACTATCTGCATTGGAAAACGGAGCGAAAAGCGAGCCGAGCCGAGTCGAGTCGAGTTGAGCTGGTACTGGTAATGGAAAAGCGCCTTTAATGTCTAGTGACATATCAGGGCCATTTTATGATTAATTGAAATACATTTCTTACATACGGTTTCTTTAAGTTTTATTATCCAAAATGACTTACTGTACAAATCCGAAACTGCGTATTGTCTGAGTGGGTACTACATTTGAATTGGACTTTACTTTGCAACCGTTAAAAAAGTATGTTCTATATAGTATGAATGGGTGGTATGAATAAAATTCGGATGCATTACATCCGCCATGTTTTTACTGTCACGTGACCAACCAGCGTCAGTTGCATCGTTTCTCTAGAATATTTAGAAAGAACCAAAATATTTTTAAGGATGGCCTCAGTAGGCATCGCTTGGCACTGATTACATTTACACCATCAGCTGTCCAATGCTCTCTGTCTTTCAGAAGCAGACTGCGGTTGTGTTGCAGCATCTTCCATCTCTTGTAGTTCAATGTCTGTGTATTCTGGTTCGAATAAGTATGGTTGGTTAAAAAAAAATCAAATCTTCATCTACATCGAAATCTGCGGACATATTTACGAATACAGTTTTACATACAGCGCGCGTCTTCAGCTGCTTGTAAACAGACCGTTTTGCGCTCCCGGCAATGTCGGGACGTCATCTTGTACAGTAGATGGCGATAATACTCCTAAGGAGTGAGCAGCCAGTAACAAGTAGTAGTAGAAGAAGAACGCCGTAATCTCAGTTCTCGCGCATGCGTCGTGGCGCTCCCGTGAACTCTCGTCAGAGGCCCACATTGAAGAACACTAATAGTTGAATAAAGTCGTTATTTTTGTTGTTTTTTCGCACAAAAAGTATTGTCGTCGCATGATAAACTTAATGTAGAGCCACTGTAGTCACTTGGACTATTTCAACATTTTCTTCACTGACTTTCTGGGCCGGCGAGTTTCGGTCCCTCTGGAAGCCTATGGAGGAGTGAGATAAGTCTCAGATTTAATCAAAAATATCTTAATTTGTGTTCCGAAGATGAACGAAAGTCTTACATGATTGGAACAACATGAGGGTGAGTAATTACTGACAGAATTTTCATTTTTGGGTGAACTAACCCTTTAATGGTGACTATGTTAAATGTTTCTATCACATATTAGGCCTACAGTATATATATTTTTGTATTTTAATTTAATAATTACTTTGCTCATTGTAATGTCAGAGCCACCACCCACTAGAACATTGAAACAAGTAAAAGTAAAGTACAATAATATTCTACAAAATGGTAATCTTTACTAGGCTACTTATACTGTTCTTAGTCTCTTTTTGGCACTGTTAAATTATGTGCATGTCTGTTTATAACAGCAACCAAGAAAAAGGCTATAACAAAAATAAAAAAAAATTGTTATACCCTGTCAGAAGAGCTGGCCCTTGGGTTGAATGTGAACCGACCCATTGTGAAGGGCATCCCTGGGTTCAGCTCTTCCTTAGACCCACAGCCAGGGACCAGGGACCAGAAGCAGCAACTCCTTCATTACTGGTAAATGAGCTTTAAATTATCTTAGTACACTGTAAAATAATTTGTTGCTGCATTAAATTAGGTAGGCCTATAATCCAAATGGCTAGTCCAGTCATACCAACTGTTAAATCTTGAGTAGTGATGAATTACTTTGACTTATGAAAGTGAGCACTGCATGTAGGCTAGTTAATGTAAAAATATGTTGCCAAGAGTTATTGATCACATTTTTTCTCCAGTGTACTTTATTATAATGAAATTGTGTTTTCCTCTTTTTTGCAGTTTTACACAATACACCAACACTTTTACCTGTTCCCTAGCAAGAGGTGGATGAAGCATGTGTAGTAAGTGGACTTTTTCTAACTTTACATAAAAAGGGAAGAAAGTGCAACACTTGTTCCCATTGCACAGGACAGTGAAGAAACCCTCTCAGATGACTGTCCTTTGGAGGAAGTACCTGTAAGTGCATAACTAACTTTACTTAATTTATACTTGTGTTCCTATTATTTGCAATATGCAATATGAGTTGCAGAAGTCCACATCTACAGAAGAGTCTGCACAAAGAAGTGATACTTGGTTTTGTGCTTTTCCTTTCTATTTTTGCTGCATGAGGCTTGTGTTAACAGGTTTTTCCCCCCAACAAAAACAAATAAAATGGTGTTCCCCAATTCTGCCCCGTGCAGCTCTGCCACTAGATTGGTCCAAGTGCACGGGCTGGAGGTCATCATCAGGCTGCACCTCACCAAACTCCTCTGGCTTTTCAGGCATTGAAATCTTCCCTTTAGTTTCCCAAAGGTCATTTCAATGCGTGCCCTTGTCCTGGCTAGAGCTGCATTGTAACGGGTTTGTGGTCCGGGGTTTGGGTCAGGGAATGGGGTCATAAAATACTGCCTGGAGGCATAGCCCCTGTCTCCAAGCAGGATCCCGTCGTAATCACTTGCACTTACAAAATGCAGTTCTGTTAGGATCAGCAAGTGTATGTGATACAGAGCTTGATATTTATATTTTCCCTAACCACATTCAAATAATGTGCATAAATGTGACTTTAATTTTAAAATGATTGAGTCATGCACAGATCCTGGCCATTTTGCTTCTACATTTGTGATATCGTCACCTTCCTAAAATAACTGGACTTCCTAAAAGTAATTTTTTTCAAGTTTCTCGGAAAACACAAAAAACTGAACCAATAATTGAGGTTGAGTAGATTTTCGTTCTTCTTGACGCAGCTGGCATCTTGAAAAGCTTGTAAAATTGCCTAGGTCTCATTGTCGTTTGACTAAGGCAAAATAAAACGGCCTAAGTCACACTCTTGACATAGTCCATTATACCACCGGGGTAGAATTGCATGATCTGTTCAACTGAGGATGTGGGCGTCTTTACCAGAGGCGGCCAGTATCATGAGGAGATGACTTATGCAAAATAAAAATAATAATAATTTTTATAAAAAAATGACCTAGGCAATTATTTTAGGAAGGTGACGATATGGAACATAATCCAGACTCCAAGACATTTTAATCAGTCCACTGAGTACTTTTTTGATTCTATTATTTTTGTTATAATTTTTTTTTTATATAATATGATTACTACTCTGGAATATTAAGAATCCTAATAGTAACTCCCTTTCGGTTAACACAATATCCTTCATTGAGGCCTTGATGGGAATGTGTGTGCAGTCTTCTAAGTGGCTTAGAAATACCACAAAAACACCTAAAAACTGCTTGAGCGCCAGGTATACTTTGCGAATGGCACAATCATCAACAAACAAATCATCAACAATCAAATCCAGCTAACTGAGTTAGCGATGTATGAAGAACGGACCCCAGGTGTAAACAGGGCGTTTGTTTATACTTGTTTGTTGAACTTCGTAGTCAGTGGATTCAGTAAACCCTTTTCCAGTAAGATCGTATTGTTTAAAAGTGCATTATGTTCAAATTCTCTTATAGTAACCTAAACGAAGAAAAGATTAAGTAGCAAGCACAACGAATTCAATATTGTGTTCCCATACACATATACAGCAGTCCATTTGTCAGAGGATGTGCAGTTGTTTCCAGAATTACATGGACAGACAATACTCCCCTATTCTATGGGCATACAACACATTCTTTGACTAAGTAGCTGTTGCATGGGGAAAGTCATGGTCAGCTCTGTGGATTCTGAGACAGCAGGTGTACGGCAATGGTGAATTACTCCTCTATTTGACACCACTCACATATTTTTTTCTTTTAGTAAGTTTCTGCCAAGCTTTGTGATTTGTCTTTGAAGCTTGAACTTTGTCAGGCAAGCTAGCCTCCCATGCTAACCTCTATCTTACTGAGTTTGAATCTGAGGTGGGGGGAATTTATGTGTAGTCTTGTTTAGCCAATATTCGAATTGAAACAGTCACATGTTGCTCTACCATTGGGCAAAATCCAGTCATTTCAATAGGAATCCGTATAGTTTCTTGTGTATAATATAATATATCTGGTTTGATAATTGTTGGAGAAATGAATCCAGAAGGTTTCCACCAAAGCACCATGATTATCTGTCTTGACTTTATGAAACTGTTCATTCTAAAGGCCCCAATATGCTTCAAGTGCAATTGAAAAAACAAACTGCTATGTAATTTCGAACAAAATCAAGCCAAAACGAAGTTTGTTTGGAGTTTGTTTCTGGAGTTTGAAACAGCTGGCCAAAGTGAACTTTCCGGAAAAGTTTGCTTCGACTGATAAACACCTTCAAACTCCCATTGGTCTGTGGTGATGATGTCATAGGTGGGTGTGGCTCTGAGGCTCCGCCTTCTTTGACGTGGAAATCTTCTGTTCAGTCTGTCGAGGTCAGACTCGACTAAAAACATGAACACACTTGAGTGCCGCTTTATAGTAGAAATGGGTGTGAAAGTTGTAATTCAATTTGAAAGCAACACTGACACTGTTTTTTCATGTTTAATTCTGTAAAGCTGCTTGATTTAAAGCAATCTTTTGTTTAAAGTGCTATATAAATAAATTTTGACTTGACTAGAGCGCTGAATCACAGAGCTGGTGCAAACATGTCGAGATCGATGATCAGATGCTTTCTTAACTGCTGTTTTCTCACCACTGTCATTTTCATTGTGCATTTATTTTGTTATTGAGAGGAAAGCGCAGCACATATTTGCATAATAATCTAAACGCGGCTCTCAGCAGGGTGAGTATATTGGAGCTTTTAAAGGGCAAATTAAAGCTTGACCATTTTGGGTTTTAGCATCCAATATTTTATGCTGGTACAAACTGCTATCATTATCTGCTTGGTGTTAGTTGTAAGTTAGCAGAACCTTAGGCAAGGTGTTTTACTGTATGTTCATTTTAAGAACATTTCCTATGGGACATCCTTCAGGGAGGGCTGTGCAGGACTGGGATGCTTGTTTGTGCAAGTTCATGAGTCACTCCTATCGAATTGAAGCTAAAACATTTATGTCAGCGGCCCAGATCCTTCATGGATAGTCTGCCACTGTACTTTGTGAAATAGTGTGTGAGGTAAGGGCAGTTAACTTCCCATTCTCTGCACGCATACCAAGTTTTCTTCAAATGCAGACGGGAGCTCATGGGAAAGTAGTTTGCTGTGTTAAAAACAACAGAACCAAAATGTTGCCATTTGTTTCGGAATAGAAAATAAACAAAAGAGAAGATCATCCCCTATCAAAGCTTGCCAACTCATTTTTGGATCTGCCAGTCTGCGGCAAATTGAACCGATTCTGTTTGTTTGAACTAGAGACGTCTTGCTAGCATCATTGCATGCTTAAGCATACAAGCTCAAATGGCATCATGAATGGGTGATTATTATAAATGAGATGATCTCAATTGGTGAGTCGTGAGGCAAAACTAACCACATAACTGTACATTTAGGACACCAAAATAAATAAATTAATCATTCACTTGTTCAGTATTTAAAACTTTGCAATAAGGTCTAGCACTAATGTAATGAAATGTGTGTGCAAAGATTTACCATTGTAGAGGGATCCCTTGTGAAAAAAAAAGTGTGCTTAATTGTATTGAATGTGCACTTGAAGTGTACTTCAAATCTTGTCAATACCAATGTGAACTTTATTTATATAAGCACCATTAAAAACAATGATTGTTGACCAGGATGCTGTACAATATATCAAAATTAAAATTAAAACCATATACAACATAACCGATTACAAACAAACAGACTACACAAATCAGCTATGATTAAAAGCCAGAGGAAATCGACATGTTTTAAGTTTTACTTAATCACTTAAAATGTACTTTAGGGGCAATTCTAATAAAAACAGGAAGGCTGTTTCAAAGTTTTAGAGCAGTGACGGCTAAAAATTACCTCTAAATTTCAGCCTAGCCCGAGGTACGTTTAGCAGTCTCTGGTTGGATGACCTTAGAGACCTTACTGGATTGTGAACAGATAGTAAATCAGAAATGTATGCAGGTGCTACTCCATTCAAGGGTTTAAAAACCAGTGACGACACTTTAAAATCAATTCTGTAGCGAATTGGAAGCTAATGCAAGAAATGTGCTCTTATTTCCACATACAAGGAGCCTATAGCAGCTGCATTCTGTACCATTTGCAGACGGGCAAGAGATGCTTGGTTAATACTCATATAAAAGGAATGACTATAATCAAGCCTTGTCGAAATAAAAGCATGGATCACCCTTTGAAAGTCCTTTCAAGAAAGAAATTATTTTACCTTTATTATTTTAACTAGGACATGAAGGTAAAACAAAACGGTTGTGATTAGATAACTAATCTGTTTGTCAAGTTTAAGAGCACTGTCAAGGAACACACCCAAATTCTTCTCTAATGGTTTAACAAATGAAGACAAAAGGCTAAAGTTTAAACAAGATGCGCTAACAGCTTCTGAAGATAAAAAAAAAAAATAGAATGTCAGTTTTGCCTTCATTGAGGTGAAGAAAATGTAAAGACATCCAGGCCTTTACGTCAGACAAGCCAACAGAGTATTCAAACCCCTCAGGGCAGATAGATTTGGTATCGAAAGCATAACAATGAAAAGACATACTGTGTTTCTTAAAAAATCGACTCCAAAGTAAACAAAGAAAATAAAATCGGAGCGAGAATAGAGCCTTGAGGAACACCACAACTAAGAGAAGCTGTGCCCAAAGTGAATTCACCAATGTTAACGGAAATGCTTATATTACTAAAATAAGATTGAAACCATTTAATAGCATTTCCAATTGTGTAAAATGCTGCACTCTAATCTATCAGCACTAACACAGCAGTCTTTCCGAAATCAACAGTCAATACTGTGTCCTTCAGAATGTTTACCAGTGCTGTTTCCGTGGAGTGGACCTGATTAGAAGAATCTTGTTTTCATTCAGAAAGCTATTTAGTTGGTGAAACACTATTTTCTCCAAGATTTTGGACATACATTTTTATTTTTATTTTTAAGAAGTGAATGAACTCGAATGGCATGCTTCGTGTCATCTGGTACAGTGGCCGTTTTAAGGCAGTTGTTCATAATCATTTGAATAGTGGATCCAATCACCTCAAAAAAATGTGGGGGAAGAACATCATGTGTATAGATCCAGAAGGTTTAAGCTGACCTACAATATAGCAGTAAAAAGTGCTCTTGCTAATGTGTAATTACAGATATATCAAGTCAGCCTTGGGAACCCTGGTGGGGGTTAAGGTCGGGAAACTCTTCTCTACAGTATTTTGGCACAGATTCATCTGAAATTCAAAACCAGTTGAGATCCACTGCTATAAAACATGTTCTGTCTGGTTATCAGGTATCGGTCTCATTATATAAACAGCTAAGATCAGATTAATGTAACCTTAAATGAACACAATCACAAGTGTAATTAGTTTCAGCAGCTCACAGCACACATCATATATGCAAAACAGTTATTTCTCTGACGTTTCAGAATGAAAGGCCACTGTTAAACTTAATTGTGTATTACCCCTCCAGTATTATCCATAACCTTTTCCTTGGAAAGGCATGATCAGACAGGCAGTAACACAGCTCACTTTGTGACTAGATTTTTTTTTTTTTTTTTTTTTTAGTTTCCGCTCAAATTCAAAGGTCTTTCTTATTTTAACAGATGTGGGCAGGCCTGTAGCCGATCATTCCCAAGTGACCCTAACATGCACTTCCTGTCCAGTAAGCTAACACCCAGGAATGGAACAATCCCACTTTGTACCTACAAGTTCAGTATTAGAAAGAAGGGCTTTTAGTCCCTTTTAACATTTTTCACTCATGCTTGATTTATTCCGTGTCTCTTGGTGTGGCCGAAAGCCCGTCATTTTTGAAGTTTGCCATAAGCTAAATCCTGTTGGAAAATCCATCTGGAAGCTGTGTTTTGGAACATGCTAGCTGGTCTTTAGCTGGCCCATTTTAGCAGGAATTAGTCTATTTCAACGGCATGCAATTATTTAAATATAACATCAATTAATTAATTCTTAATTAGAAATAAATGCCTAAAATGTTTTACAGAAAGTATTAAAACAGCATGTACGTACTCTTATGAGAAGGATTTGTGTGAAGTGTCTGAGGTTGATATGTGGTGAAATGGTACATGTGGCTTTACCACAAAAGGAAAACCCTTTCCACCATAACCAGTTGTTTACATATATTTGAAACATCAAATGCCCAGTTGCCAGCCTGTGGTGAACATTGTTGAATAATTCTGTCTCTGTCTGTATTTCTAATCTCGAACAGTCTTTAAGGTCAATGTGAATGCTATTTATAACCCATTTTATTTATTAGTGATTTATAGTCCAAATTTATGAGTGAAACAAGATTTTTGACAAGAAATAATATAGAGCTTGATTGTATACATCAGGTACTGATCATTAAAAAATAGTTGTCTGGGAAGGGTTAGAAATAAAGATCTATATCTATCTATCTATCTATCTATCTATCTATCTATCTATCTATCTATCTATCTATCTAATATATATATATATATATATATATGCAGCTAGAGTTAAACTCTAAATATATTTCTAAGAGATACAAAAATTAAAAAAGGCCATTTAAAGATGTGCAAACCATTAGTGAATAAGTGAAAATTGAGATGTCAGTTCATGAGGAAATTCAGTCTGGTTTCCTGAAAGTCTTAAAATTGGAGGCATATGTGAAAAATCACACACCCGGTTCCACACAAAGCTTCTTTGCCAAGGTGTGTTCACAACTAAAATGTATGAAGGTATTCCTTGTCCTCCCTTTTCTATAGACAGACCTTATATTTAGCCAGCAGTCACACCACACACATTCAGACTGAACTCTGCCTCCACCCAATCAGAGGAAAAAGAGCAGTGTTGATGGGTACGCCGTTCCCGCCAGAGAGAAACTTCATGGAAAACAGCAGTGCACGTCGGGGAACGCCTACTGTCAAGGGAGGATGATATGGCATTGGCACTTGTCTGCGTGTGTGCTCTCTTTATTACCCTTTGTCATGGGGTATCTATGACAAAACTACTTTTAACTTGAACAGCATTACATGTTCCATTCTTTACTGAGAGTGAAAACAGTGCTGTTTCGTTAGTGCTGCTTGTATTTCAAGTAAATCACCATTATTATTGATGTTTAATTTAGATAGTTGTACCCTCAGGCATAGGAGAAAAACTCAAAACTTATTGGTCACAAAAAATGGAGCAATGAAGCAATTGACATCCAACCATCTGTTGAAATTTTGACCCCAGTCCAAACAGCCTGGCTGAAACTTGAGAGATTTTTCTTTCACAATGAGATAAAGTGTTACAAACCCAACCCATGAAGCCATGTGTGAAGTCCAAGCCTCAAAGTGTTCTTCTGTTAGAGGTTAGGAGGTTATTAAACTATGAATGTTCCCTATTGCTCCTCAGAGGGTCTTTAAAACATTCAAATTTGGAACTCATGGTGCACCTGCATTCAGGCGAGAGCTTATGGTTCCTCCCTTCCTCTCAGTATATCTACAAGCAATTAGGTCTTTGTCTCCAAAAAAAGAAGAATAAAGTTTCAGTAGGGTGTTGTACTTTGAAGAGTCTAGCCCCACCATATCCTGAACAGATTATTTTTGGGGACAGCAAGATCTCTTTGTGTTCACCAAGCAGGAAAGGTATTCTCTAAAAGTTAAATAATTACAATACATGTGAAAAGTTCTCATAACAACTGTTGAAAAACAAGGTGATGTGCTCACTGGAGACTTATGGCCTTGTATTTCCAGTTTTTTTTTTTTTTTTTTTTTTTTATGGGACAGTCATTAAATGTGTTAGTAGATATAGTGCTGACTCACGGCTGACAGCAAAGCAAGTGCGACTGTGACTGCGGTTTGTCTGTCTGAATGTTCTCCGTGACTTTATAACCTCAGAACAACTTGTTTTCTTCCTTGACAATATAATGAAGTATCCTTTTGTTTTGAGGATAATGTTTTAGTCCTTCAAAAACCCCAAATTTAGTCTGACTCAAGTCATTTTCTCACATTCTGGCCATATTTTTTTTGAAAATTTACACTTGGCTAGGATTGCTCGGCTAAACTATATCACAAAAAAAAAAAAGGAAAAAAAAAGAAAAAGTAATTCAAAACATTAATGGTTTACTTTCTTCTATGCAACAAAAGCATTTAATTGTGTAGATTCTTTTCACAGTTTTTTTCCCCCATACAGTAACAGTTGTCGACAAATAAGCACCAAAAAGCAACACAGATGTTGTACATGTGACTTGTGCGCTATGTATAAAATCTTAATGGAGTGCTGCAAGAGGGATGTATTTTTGTAGGCCAAACCTGGAAATTAGTTTGCATTTTAGCACTTCTGATTCAATTGTCCAATCGTCTTTTTTGAATGGGATTTCTGTTAAATACAAAGTTCTGTCATGAAACTCTAGATGGCGCAGGCTGACAGGTCCTTAAATCAATCTAATTGCAATTACGTCCTTCACTATAGGGCACAGCTGATTGGTTCCTGCAGTATCAGTAGCCAATGAGCTCGCTGCTGGAGCGAGTGATTTCCATGTTAAGTCAATGCTCTGGAGGTCCTGCGGCGCGATAGACGCGTTTAGCGCGAAAGAGGCGAATTGAGCGTTTGGCGCGATATGCGCGAGTGATTTTATTTGGTGCTTTTTGTGCATTCACGCGTTTGAAGCGAATTCGTGTCTCACACCCCTACACCGCTGTTCTGCTCTCCAGAGCAAATACAGAGTGGTGACTCTCTCGATGAATGCTCGATCAACATCAGCCATCTTGCAAACAGACAACCGCCTAGCACTTGCCCCTCCCACAAGAAGCGGATTTCGCCTCGGACCTCGTTCTATTCGCTTTGGATTCAAAATGTTCAAGTGTCCAACTAGATGCGATACACGCGAATTTGACGCTCTATTCGCGTTTGGTGTGAACGCAGCATAAGACTTGTCATGACAGACAAGCTTATAATAAGGTCTGTTGGTAACAGAAGCTCTTGAAATGTTGACGTTTTATTCTACAACGTAAAATACATCAGTAATATCTCCTAGTGATTTTTTTTAAGCTTTTACTTTAATTTTATGGTGCTTTGTTTGCCTTTTTGACACTTGACAGCTTCCATTCATTTTCATTTTCGTATTCAATATTCCTTTTTTTTCCCCTTTTAACTATTATTTGAACTAATTCTTTCTAATATGTGTTTAAAGTACTTTTTATTATTAGTTCTCAAGTTAACTGACTATTCAGAGCATGTTTACATTAGAGTTATTCTCTTTCTTATTGCAATAAAAGCAGTGTAAAGGTTCCCCTGAAATTATTAATATCTATACACCATGGTGTTGCGTTCTTCAGCAAAAGCCACCATCGTGCCTCTAGAGCATTTTTACTTTGTATGGATGTGTGTGGTAGGGGTCGGCTAAGGAAAACAACACACATCACCTTCTAGCTCAGAGAAATTACACATTTCAAATTCCTGTGAAAGGCAAGAAGTAGCATTACCTCAGTCTTTCCACTGAATGCCTGCAGGAAAAAAAAAAGAAAAAAAAAACACTGCTTAAATATTCTCTTTTTCCAAGTGCAACTCATCCTTCCAAGAAATGTTATGCTCTTATCACTTTCTCTCTCTACTCCCCTCACGTTTTAGGAAATATTATTCTTTTTGATTGACATGTTTAAGGTGTTTTGGGTGATTACGTTTTGATTGAATTTATTTTCATTACTATAGTGATTATTGCAGTTGAGGATGGTGATGTCATTATTATAATAAATTACTTGAGCTTCTTCAAAAGTTGACACCCTTCTGTCTATATTCCAACTCTGCACAATCTGGACATTCTCTCAATAAATTTCATGAAGTGCATCATACTGGATGCTTTTATACAGGATTGGACACTTATTGGCTGCTTTGGTGTTTAACATCATTAGAAACAAATTCCGAACTGTCCAAACGGTAATAAATGTATATAAATACAAATAGTAGCATTTAAAGTGTCCCTATTATGCTTTTATCAGATATTACCTTCCATGTAGTGTGTAAGATGGCTGTTTGTGAATGTAATAGGTCTGCAAAGTTTCAAAAATCAATGTCCATATAAATGGAGATATTGTCTCCCAACAGGATGGTTTTTTTTTTTTCAGTTATTCCAGTCTTCATGAACACTAACCTATAAAGGTTTGGAACAAATTTGCATAATGGAAGCATATGGTCTTCAATGGCTAAACGTGAACAACGTCTACTTTGACCCTCAAACACTGTAGTTTTAGCTGAGACTGGAAGAGTTTGGTTTGTACTATCGACATGTCGAGAAGATACTCTTTCCAGCACTGCAAATTAAAGAAAATCAAATTTGCTTCCGAAGGATGAGAAGTCTGGCTTTAATTGATATGGTAAAACTGATGACATTGTTCATATCAGTGTGTATAAAGTGCTGAGTAAGATCCAGAGCTGAAATTCAGATATGGTAGACCAATCACAACAGACTGGGTCATCTGACCAATCACAGCATAGACCAACTACAACAGACTGGGTCATCTGACCAATTGGAGCAGCGTAGACCAATCACAACAGACTGGGAGCAGAGTAGACCAACTACAACAGACTGGGTCATCTGACCAATCAGAGGAGAGTAAACCAGTCACAACAGACTGGGTCATCTGACCAATTAGAGCAGAGTAGACCAATCACATAGTATTTGAAAAACAGTAGGTGAAAAGTACAAATGACCCACTATTTCCTCCAAGATTCTGGACTTTGCATTCAATTGACATTTTACTATCTACAGGAGAGGATTTTTGAATGGTTGTGACAGGTCATGTGACAGAGATAAAAATACATGCTTATATATTTGTGTTATTTTATTACATTTAACTACAATCTCTCTAGTCTTATTGTTGTAATTAGGTTCAAAGTATGGCAATACTTAAAATAAAATTAAGATTAACCACAAATACCACTGGCAAATGATTGGTTGTGTGTGTGTATTCATGTGTTCATTTTATTAGGTACATTTACAGTATTAGGGATTCAGGTAAACCCTACGGTTTGGGGACAAAATGTCTCCTCGAGGATTAGGATTTCGGATATTGACATCTTTGTGGGGACATTTTGTCCCTATGATGTACCTGAACCCCTTTTTGATCTCCATGAGGGAAACAGCTTATAAATCATGTGATGTCTTTATATGTAAAATGTAAAAAAGGTGGTTTGTGGTGGCGCAATGGGTAAGACACATGCCTTTGGTGTGAGAGACCCGGGTTCGAATCCACTGTGAGACACCAATGTGTCCCTGAGCAAGACACTTAACCCCTAGTTGCTCCAGAGGCGTGCGACCTCTGACATATATAGCAATTGTAAGTCGCTTTGGATAAAAGCGTCAGCTAAATGAATAAATGTTAAATGTAAAACATGAAAACCAAACATATACACACACACACACACGCACACTAAGATGACTATGTAATGATTTCAATCTAATTTCAGATTTTTTATTTGATAGCTACAGCATTACAGATGTTGAAACCAGTGATTGTGTTTCCCATCCACACACTGCGCTTCTCTTCTGTGTGCTCATTTCCTGTCTACCTGGCTGCCCAACCCCCATCCTGCTGGAGTAAAGGGAAAATCATTTGGTCTCCGCCAGTAGTTGTTTCCAGATGTGTCCTCCATCTTGGGCCTGCTGTGAACTGCTGCACAGACAACTTCTCAGACAGGAAAGTGCAAGACTCAGAAAGATGATCTCATCCTTCCCAGTCACAGCAACGTGAAGAAAGAGTGAGTAAGCAGCTTCAAGAAAATAAGGATAATGAGGATGAATATCATAAATGTTAGAGAAAATTAGCATAAGTGATATTTCCATCTCAATCTGTTTGAAGTGGATTATGCGTTATATGGTTGCTGTTTACCGCTTTCTCTAACGTTTAAACCATTCAAATAAAACCATCCAGCCAGAAATAAAAGCAAAAGCAGAAAATAAACTCTCTGCCCATCTCATTTCCTGTCATAAAGCATAAACGGTTTCACATTTCACCATGGTGAGAATATTATAGTGTGTGCGATAACCACGCAACAATAGGATGAAGGCATTAGTTTGACTTTCGGATTGTGATGTGTCCCACAAAAGCCACATCCTTTGCTGCACTTGACTGTTGTCCTTGGCAATGAGAAGAGTGCTTTCATGTTTATAGATAGCTTGAAGGGTCGCTTTCACAGGAAATTATGTAGACTGCTTTATTTGTTATTTATTATATCAAGGAAAAACTGAATGCCGATCTATTTGTTTCCCGTACTTTGATTTCAGACAGAATGATCTATTGTTCATTTGGCTTCTGTACAATATGTCGTTCTAGACACGGAAATATAATGTGCAGTAACAGCTATTAGTAAGCCACTAGAAGGCTGATTCCCTTGTTTTAGTTTTATTTATATATTATTGAAGTGTTAATTAATATTTTGAAAACGCTTTATGCTATTTCATTCTTTTTAGTTCCTTTTAAATATTTATATTTAGCTCTAATTTATTTGTATTTAAATTTGAGTTTAATTAGTTTAGTTTTAATTAGTTTTAATGTTCAGTTTAGTTTTTATTTCAAGTTAAGTCATTTTTGTACTTGTCCTCTGTACACTGTAAGGAAAATATCTGTAGAAAAAAAACAAAACAAAACAAAAACAGATCAAGTCCTGTCTGAAAATTACAGACATAAAAGTTTACAGACAATTCCTTTAACCCTAAATCACAACACAATGCAATGCGTAAATCAAAACACAAATAAAAAATAAAATAAAATAATAAAAAATCAGTGAAAAAAACTATTAGAAAAAATCCTTTATATTATAAGAGTACAATTTCTTAGAGTGTCATTTTTTCATTTAATCTTTATATTTTATTTTATGTCAGCTTTATTTCAATAAAAAACACACACACACACACACACACACACACACACACACACACACACACACACACACACACACACACACACACACATATATATATATATATATATATATATATATATATTCATACATACATACATACATACATACATACATTTTAGTTTTAATTAACAAGAACGACACGATTTGTGATTCTATGCCAAAATTTCCCAGTTATTTTGAACCTGAGACGTCAGCCAATGGTGTGATTTTGGGGCGGGACTATCTGTTTATCTCTCCAATGGAAAACAAGTTTGGAAAAGCTGTTTGAAAAATCTTAATACTGCATGTTTTATTACTTCTGTATGTTTTATAAGTGCAATTGCTATTATATATTTAATTTTGTAATTATTTAAGTTGCATTTACTTGTTTTGTTTCTGCCATCTTTGCTCATGGGCATGACTATTATTCACTTCTGACTACTGTTAATTTTATATATATTTTTCTATTATTGCTATGTTGCTTGACAGTATACACAGCTTATTTTAAGGAAAAGGTGACAAAATTGTGTAGTTCCGGCATCTACCAGCAGGGGAAAACTGGTCATATTAACCAGCCAAACCTAATAAAGTCTGTCATATTTGCCACCAGAACACTGCTACTGTACTAAACATTGATAATTACTTGCATACCATGAACAAATCATGCATTAATGCCAGCACCCCTGCAGCTTTTCATAGGCAAGACAAACTGTCTGCATTTTTCTGGGACAAACTCTTGATGACAGAGGACCACTGAGGAGTTCAAGGGATTTTAATGGTCTTACGGGTGGATCTGTCTGCCTGATGTGAAAACACTGAATCCTTGGAAATTAAATCAAATGTAGAATCTGCTCAGCAAGAGAGCTGGGGAAGAAACAGCAACCCACACATACAAACACACACACAAACACTCCTTCCCTGTGATGTGGTACAGACGTCACCCGCAGGCTCGCTGAGCGGCCTTTAACCAGAAGAACTCATAAAAACCCACATGTTGCCCTGCCTAGCACTCAACCACTCTCACATCGAATATGCCTCAGACTGAACAGACCTCCAAACCAATTAAGAAAGCTTTAGTACAAATGAACACAATGGAATGCCTAAAGAACTGTGCAAAAACACTTCCGGTGCTTCAATAATCAATACAGCGCTTGCAAGACATCACAGTATGGCATTCTTCTTCTTTATTCTCCTCAAGCTATCAAGCTAAATGTACAAACTCTTTTCAAACTTGATATAAAACAGATTTCACATATACGACAAAAAAAAAAAAAAAAAACATTCTGTCATCATTTAGTCATCTTCATGTCATTCCAAACCCTTATGACTTTCTTTCTTCAACAGAACACAAGGTAATTTAAAGAATGTTGGGAACCGAACAACATTAGTTGACTTCCACAGAAGAAAGTCGCACAGTGAACTGTCCCTTTAAGGGGAGGGACATTCTCATAGACAGTATTTGATTGGACAAACATTAGTACACACCCCTTAATGCAAGATGAGTCATCAATATTGTACACTAGTCTTCCTCTAAGAAAAATAATATTTTAAAACCATATTTATGGTAGATGTTATATTATTTGTTATATTATATCTGATATTGATTGCATGAGGCATGTAAGAAATTAAGGATTAAAGTTGAAAAATCTGCCATTGTTGGCATGCTTGTCGAATGAATGAATTGCAGTAATTTGCATACTGAATTTTCATTGATCAAATCATGACGCATTCTTGTGTGAAATGACAGCAGCAAATCAGCTCTGATCCAGCAATTAATTTCCAAAATTTCCCCCCAAAAAATTGTTTATATTAATTTTACGTTTATACTGTATCTTTCAATTTGGACAAATTTCTGAATCAGTATATATATATATATATATATATATATATATATATATATATATATATATATATATATATATATATATATATATATATATATATATATATCCTGAGACCCAGAAAAAAAAAGTTTTTTGAATTTAGTTTTTTTCCATATCATCATATTGTTTAGAGCACAATAAACAAATGGTAAAAAAACATTTTTGAAAAATAATATTTTATTCATACGTTATGCTATGTCCTCTGTAGTGGACGCCAGGACTAAGTTGTTTAAAAAATAAAATGACAAGAAATTATATGTATAGGCAAAAACAATGGGATTTTTTTTTCAATCACTAATACATTTTGGGGTTTCAGGATTTTTTCAACCAAAATTTGTATAAAGATTATTCTCAACTATGTTATGAAAGAAATAACGGAATGAATTGATACACCATTTTACTTTATGCAATATGTGGGTAAAATGGCCGTAAATTAATATTCCCATTCAATGCAATGTATCTATACACTGTATCTAATTTGCACATTAAAGTGTTCTTGGAGCAACATTTAATGAAAAAAGAAGTGCAATAATTGGAGTAATAATTGGCAACATTTTAATAATAATATCTAATATTTAATAGGAATATTGATGTATAATTTATTTCCATATTCACTTGTTGTGTCTCCTAAAATGCCTGATAAACATGATTTAAGTCCTGATGTCCTCTACAGTGGACATGTATGAAATCCACGCCCTGTTCTGTAACAGAAAATATTTTTTTTATTTGAAACCCCATAACATTTTCCTGAGATGTTGTTTTATGAAATACAATTTGAAAAGTAGTCCAATTTAAATTATAATTACAGTATATTATCATATTTCCATAAGAATGCTACATTTGATCACTAAATTAATGTCAGACATTTTTAAAGACCAAGGAGAAGTTGTTTTCATGGTGAAACCTCCAAACATTTGGTGTTTCTGAAAAGCCCTGAATGTGCTCTTTACAGGACACCCAGGTTGTGTCATGTGACATGTATGATGTCAGAGAAATTCACTAAAATATAATGTCCACTACAGTGGACAAAAGTCTATTCTTGGGTCCCAGGAGGTTAAATATATATATATATATGACTCGATATATATATTTCCGATGCAGAAACAGGCTTCCATATTTCCTTCTATTCATTCAAATTATGAATGGTGTATGATGACTTACACATCCAGTCCCATTCAGTTGTTTTCAACAACATCCTCATTTCTGATTTCGGTTCTGCAGTGGCACATCTCAATACTGTACGTGACATTATGTTAAACGATATATTTGTTATTTTAGCACTGCTATAAGATTAAGCTCTCAGCTCAGCAGTTCCTGATTCTTTCCAGCTTCACTGTATGCGATTCGTCAGAATGATGCAAAACTGTAATAGCTGAATCACGAGATTAAAAAAATGACAATGGCACCATCTAGACTGGCCAGGAAAGATTCTGCTCTAATAATTGCTACTCAAATGGACAAAACAAACACTAGAGCAGATGGAAGTAGGAAAACTGTCTCCACTAAGCGGGTTATAAACCCATCCAAAAGCTTTTTCACTGTCACTACAAAGTTCAGGAATAGTCCACGTTGAGTAAGAGCACACTGTTAGTGTCTCGTGTAATCTTCTGATTCATTGTTATTCGTTTAGTGTTTTTCCGTCATTAATAGACTAGAATCATCACACACTTATGTTGGTGTTGTCTGCCTGTAAAACCAACACGGTATGGATTTGGCTGATGTTTGGTATAGGTGTCTTTTTCTCTTTTCCTAACCCGACGTTGAGCTGGAAAACTCCACACAAACAAACGGATGGGAGACGGATTTTACAGCACATTACTTTATTTGTGTCCTCTGCCACCCTGTCTACTATCTGAGTTTCACTGTAATTACATATATCTTGTGATCTTCCTGAGGTTTCTAAATCCAAACTTTCAATATTTAGCATGGCTGCTGGCAGAACAGTGTGGCAGATTTAGTTGAGCTTCTTGGGTAAATTTAACCCACGTAATCTAAACAAGGAGGAGGCAGATTCACATCATGAGGTCGTTCATATCAGACACTGAAAGGAAAATGAAAGCTTAACAGTGTGATTTTGATTTATTAGTACTGTCCTTAGGCCTATTTTAACCCACTTTATTCCAGACTTTTACAGTAAATTCACAAATATTTCCTTGAATTGTGGACTTTTATCATGAACTAAAGGCAGTACAACTTTCTTTTTGTCTTTCTTACATTCTTTTGCATGACAATAATGCAAATTGTGTGTGTGTTCATGAAAATAATGTCCCAATGTAAAAGAAATCTTAATGGTTTTGGAAGTACACATATATGAGATAATATACACAAAAGTTTGGAATAATTAAGTTTTTTTAATGCTGTTGAAATAAGTCTGATTTGGTGCTTAACTCTTTCCCCTCCATTGATAGAAATTTCCGTCATTTATGACACAACGTTTGACGGAATTTTCCATGTTTACACTGTTATTCTGTAGGGGGCGCTGTTACGCATCTTCTGCAAGAGGACATTTTAGGTGTGTTTGACTTCATGCAGCGCAGACTGATCGGCGGGATTTTCCGCTTGCTGTCGGGGGCGGAATTGAAAATGGAGCTGTCAAGTCTTCCCGTAGTGACGCTTGCATGGTGTTTACGTACTTTATCACAGACAAAGTGGATTAGTGCAGTATTTGTCAAATACACAGACGTTTCAGAGGTTTTCATGAAGCAAAGGAAACACTTTTCATGTGATGCTTAATACATCGCCATCTGTACAAGAATGCATTTCAACAAACGCCTATACTTCTATTTAAGTAAGCAATAAGGTACGATAGGCTGTGCTGTATCGTGAATAAGTCACAGCTGAAGGGCGTTGTTAGGCACAACGTGAAAAAAAGCCTTCCTTCCGCTGGAAAAAATAGTCCCTGACGGTAAACAGCGACAGAAATTAAATTATTTCGCCAAAGACTCTCTTTATGAGTCAGTCAGTCAGTAGAGAAGACTTTTATATTGAAAGGACTGACACTTGTAAACACGGAGAAGCAAGACACAACTTGGACGCAACTGACAAATGACATGCGTGTCAGAGCACATGAAAAACCCTCAACTGTTAAAAGGTCAAGATAATGCAGCGGACATTCAAACGGATTGTTTATTATGAATATAAGACAGACCTGAAGGAAAATGCTATATCTACTGTAAATGCAGGTACACTCGCTCACTCGATCTCTCACAATAATCTACTCTATGAGCTTCAATGAACAATATCAATGAGAATATATGTTTGCGTTGCTATGAGTGGTTGCTAGGGGTGTTGTGTAGTGACACATAGAACCGTTTGGTGAAGCGGTCATAGCCGTGTTTTATTCACGAATATTGACCAATCAGAATCAAGGCCTGGAACTAACCGTGTTATAAATACATAATTTACAAAACAAAATACAAATATACATATTATAATATAATATGTATATTTATATTTTGTTGTGTAATATGTATTTATAAAACAGTTAGTTTCAGTCCTTGATTCTGATCAAGGTACTTTAATGTCGTTCATCAGTGATGTGGCGTCGCATGAAGTCGAACACACCTAATCTCTTAATCAAAACACAGGCAAAAAAGCAAACTTTTTTTGTTTTGGTCATGCATGATTTCCATATCTACAAAAGTTTGTTTTGGTCTTCCTAAGTTTACCTAAGACTGAACGGCGCAGCATTTCACACAACCTCTGTTAACTACATAACCATTTGTTCTTCTTGATTGTTGACATTGTCAGTGGGCAGTATGAAGGACTCTTTCAACACTTCTAGTATTGTTTTGACATCAAAGCTTTGCTTTTAGCACCCAGTTGCTAATAAGCCATCAGTGAGAGTGAAGACATCCTAGCAGCTGCTGTACTGGAGGAGTGTGAAGTTTTACAGGGGGATGGGATGACCGAACACAGCTCATTGTGTGCAAAAAACTGACCTCCACATAAACCTTCTGAATTCAGCATTATCCTTTTCACTTTCTCTTGACCTAAAGACAATTTCCCATTATTTTTCTTCTCTTATCATTTAACTTCAGATTAGATAACCAATCTTGCAAGCAAGAAGTTATCTCCACTGTAGAAAACAAAAAAAGTCTGATGCCATTAGAGAACTTTACAACCTGGTTAGGATAAGAAACCTAGTCTGCATGACCCAAAAATGTATTAATGATTAACCTTTAATATAACAAGAATAACATGAATAAATGTTCTATATTTGGAATCTCCAAACTCAAGAACTGTACACAGTTAAAATGGGTATTGATGAGAATAGTCTTTGCTGGACCAAAGCTGCCACAGAGAACCAACGATGAACCTTTATCTATCATCAGAGTTCAAAAGATTCAGAATGTGTGTTTTACAGCAGCTTTAACCGAAGCCTTACTGTTATTTATGATGCAAACCATCATATCATCAATCTCACAACAGCTGAACGGGACATGTTTATATTAATTATCTTAATTGTATTACACTTCCAGTTAATAGTTTGAATAAATATGATGTCATTATTTAATGTTTGTGAATGAAACGCCAAGCACACCAAGAATGCATTTATTTGGTCAAAAATACAGTCGAAAATATCTGTTTTCTATGTGAATATATAGTAATATGTAGGCTAATCTATTCCTGTGAAAAGCTGAATTTCCTGCATCATTACTCCAGTCTTCAGTGTCACATGATCCTTCAGAAATCATTATAATATGATGATCTCTTTGTGGGTTTAAACTATGATTGCCTTGTTATTTTGCATGGGTGTCACATTGAATTAAAGTTTGCAAAAAGAAAAGAATAAGAGTATAAATACATTAGACATCTTTTTTATTAAATAAGATTCATTAATAACTACTGTAAACTGTGGTTAAAAATAACAGTCCCCTAGTAAAAGAAAGTTGTTTTTGCTCACAATGTTCCCTTTTAAAAACCTGGGACCTTCAGTCGACCGTTTGATGTGTTCCAAAAGCGTGTGATGTCCACATCACTGAAACGGGCCACATTTTACAAAACCTCAGACTGCCAAGATCTCCATTTATGAAAAACCTGAGTTTGCTTTTTAGTGCTTAGCAGCACAACAAGGCTTTCCTTTCTCTCCCGCGAGCGGAGTCCGTCTGGCTAATGTTGGAGGAGCGTTTGGGAGCCAAGGGTCCTGCAGTCACTGCTGACTTCAAAGCCGTAACCTGAGTCTCTCTGCAACTCCACAATAAATCAAATAAACCATTCACTGGGTGTTTGGGGGGGTGTTTGGGGGGGGGGGAGTTAGACGGGCCAAACACAGCGACTGAGAAAACAAGCAAGTGAAATAAGGGAGAGGAAGAAACAGACAAACCCCAATGAGAAAAAGAGAGGGACAACAAAAGCGAAAGGAACCATGCAAAATATTTCAATTTTACGGTAAAAAAAAAAAAGGCAGCTGTGGTTGCCAGAAATTTACCGTAAAAAATATGGTAGCAACATTTAAGGTTTTACAGACCTTAACTTAAGTTGACTGTAAAAAAAATAAAAAAATAATGTATTTAATTTCACACCATCATGGTAACACACATGAAAACTTTAAAAAGCCATAACCATTCATTTAACATCATTACATGTAACATAAAGCCCTAATGTACATAACTGATTAGGAAAAAAAACAACTACGAAAACATAGTTATTTCAACAAAAATACATCATGTGAAGTGTCACGCAGGGAATTGTGGGAATTTTTTCACTGTAAATTATACAATGATTTTTCACGTCCCGTACATTTTGCGGTATTTTACTATCTTATCTATCACAGTTATTCACCGTATATAGTATGGAAACTTTCTGTTGACCAATTAACAATTTTTCACCGTAGCATTTTTACAGTCTTTTACCATTAAAATCACGATTTTTTTTTTTTTTTTGTGTGGAAATAAAGAATGTTACAAAGTAACAGAGAAAGCCTTCACTGACAACAATTATAAGAAAGAAATATTTACAACTGTAAAAAGCTAGGCCTAATCTCTACTTCGCACCATTCTCCTGGAAAGTTCTAGAAGAAACACCTGATTTGATAAGTGAAAGTAAGTCTCCTAAGCTATAAAAGATGAATTCTGAAAAGCGTCTGTCCAACTGCAGAGCTAGTCTGAATGCTACAGGTTGTCCTCAAAGACCTGTATGGTTGGGGTTCACGGCACAACAACTGGAGGCCACGAGGCCGTAAGAGGTTAAGGAAGGACATCTCAGCGAGGGGGAGAGCTTCCCGCTGAGCCTGCTGGAGAATGCTAGGTATTTCTCGTCTTCGAGAATATGCAGGAATGCAAAGGGAGCTGACTTCCCAAAGATAACATCAACCTTATATCTAGTACATGGAGATTTACATTTACATTTATGCATTTGGCAGACGCTTTTATCCAAAGCGACTTACATCGCATTTCAAGAACACATTTTGTGGAGATTATAACCCTGTCAGCCTCATAATCATCAAGCCGACACTGAAGTCACTGTTTATCAAAGTCTGGACACTAGTCTTCATACTGAGTATTAAACTGATGGATGGGAGTGACCTTTCTAAGGTTTTAGAACAACACACACACACTCACAAAAACAGTGGCGAAAAAACGAAAGGGAGTCGAGGGGAAAGAAACTGAAGTGCTTAATATGGATTGCAAAAGTTGTTTGGACTCGAGCCTCCTCCGTTGAGACCTCCACCCTTCATTGGTTTGTTCCTCTTTCGCATGTCCCATAATTTTATAGCTCAGGGTAAGACTGCAGCCAACTTCTGCATTACATCACAACAGGTGGTTGGTCATATGCTTGCCTCTCACCCTCCCTAAAGAGACTCTAAACAAATACAGACACATGAACCGATTTCACTCTCTTTAATGTGCCTAGAATGTGGGTTAACACCCATTGGGGTTGTTACAAGACTGACTAATGTTATAACATCAGCACTGGCTAAATGATTGCAGTTCATTTAGCATTTCATTTAGCATTGAGCAGAGGTGGACAGTAACAAAGCATTCACTTGAGTACTGTACTTAAAGGGATAGTTCACTTTGAAATTAATTTTTGGTATGTTTTAGCTTACCTCAAGGGCATCCAAGATGTAGGTGTCTTTTTTTCCGCAGTAGTTTCAATTTTGATATTTTTAGGTCAAACCGTTCTTGTCTGTCAGTCATATAATGCAGGTCGATGGTCACTGTCTCAAAGAGCATGCACAGAGTCCAAATTAAAACAATTCCCCGTCGTCCAAATTAAACAATTCCCCATCGTTAGTACACATTGATGGCCTAAGACACGAAACGAGCGGTTTGTGTGAGAAAACGAACAGTATTTATATCGTTTTTACCACTTATACACAGCCATGTCCAAGTGATCTGATCTGACGTGTACGCAGACTGGTGCATAGATATATACACTAGATGTCGCCTTAAAGACATTCGTTCCAATGAACTGCCGTAGACAAGGCGACATCTAGTGTGTATATATCTATGCACCAGTCTGCGTACACGTCAGATCAGATCACTTGGACATGGCTGTGTATAAGTGGTAAAAACGATATAAATACTGTTCGTTTTCTCACACAAACCGCTCGTTTCGTGACCTAAAAATATCAAAATTGAAACTACTGCGGAAAAAAAGACACCTACATCTTGGATGCCCTTGAGGTAAGCTAAAACATACCAAAAATTAATTTCAAAGTGAACTATCCCTTTAAGTACACTTTTTGAGTAGCTGTACTTTACTTGAGTAGTATTTTTTCTGGAAACTTTTTACTTCACTACATGTGAAAGACAAATATCGTACTTTTGACTCCGCTACATTTCTGTCAAGGTCCTTGAGTAGAAAGTATAACGTCAGTCAGGGGATGATTTTGGTTGCACAACGTTGTATTGTGGTTGGAAATGAAAGTCGGGTTGACGTCAGAACAATCGTCGACCCAATTTTGATTTTCAACCACAATACAACGTCTGTCCAACATTGGAGATTAATGTCAATCTGGCGTTGGATTCTGACATCAACCTGATTTTCATTTTCAACATTGGGTTTGGTCTTCTAAATGCAAATTTTGTCATTGTTTTTGAGCACACTAGCTTATAGATAACAGTAAGGCTAACATGTTCATACTAAAAGCCAAAAGAACGTTAAATAGTGCACTATTTGAGGGAACAGCCATTTGGGTGTCCGAAACCATTGTGGACGTTATTGAGTGCACTTATTCAATCTCACATTCAATCCCACTACTGGAACTGAGGGTAGGCATAGATTCAGAGGCAAGTACTAAATACGTAAGTACTTTTAAAAAACGAGTACTTCTGTACTTTTACTTAAGTAAAAATCGGTCTTTACAACTTTTACTGTACTTGTAACGGAGTAATATTTGACTAGTTTATAAATTCAAGAAACTTTGCAACTGCATGTCAACTTACTCTCATTAGATTATTAGTTAACTGTCTGCTTAATATCTCCTAACACTTTATTTTGAAGCTCCCCAACACACATTCAACTGACTATAATTAATTTTGCAACTACATGTCAACTTATTCTACTAACCCAAACCCAAACAGTCTACTACAGTCTACTAATACTCCAATGAAAGTTACTAGTCAGTAGGATGTCGGAAGTGGACCATTGAAATGTTACCAAAAACATTTGTTGGTGTTACCAAAAAGGATGTTCTGCTTGAATGTGTGTAGTATGAATGTGATCTGGGCATATTACATTCGTCATGTTGTCTTGTTGTGACTTGCGGCGTCAGTTCCATTGTTTCACTGCCATTTACAAATCCTCTCTCATGGGATAGTGAAGTGTTCATTGAATCCACACTCAAGAATCTCGCAGTATTAGGTCATCCGGTAACTTTTTGTCTGCTATTTAATGAACACTGTGAATTACGACATACTTCTCTTCTCACACAATATTTTACACTTACTTTATAGTAGGCAAGTATCAGGATGTAGCACACGACCAAACCTCACTAATGTCAATGCTACCATATTTGATTTGTGAAGATATGCAGTGAATATAGTGTCTTAAATTTGGTTAATGTGGTCTCATATGGCTTCAGAACACTTTAGCACACCAACCACATGGACTGATGTGATTTTTTCAGTCATTATGGAGTTTGACAAAACAAGTTTCACTTTGATTATGTGAAGAAGAACAACTAGGATATTCTTCAAAGAAAGAAGAAAGAAGGTCATGTGTTGAATGACTTGAGTTTGGTGAGTAAATGATGACAGAATTTCCACATCTTGGCGAAAAAACTCAACACAGACGTCCATCTGAATGGATATGCATGACTCTGTCTTGGACAACAAGGCTAGATATCCAGCTGTGTACGCTTGTGCAACTCTTTCAGACAATCATTTCCCTGATGGACTGTGGAAGTAAACGGTCATCCTCTGTCTTGCACTTCAGTGCAAACTAAACAGGCCACCCAGGACATGAAAGCCTCCAACCCACACTGTCAAAGCCTTTACTGAACAGGCCTCCCATTCGAGATCGCTGGCCCGTCTCCAAACAACAAATTAAAATGTTCTACCCATCGAGCTCCCCTTGTCTCTATTATTTATGTATCAAATATATAACTGAGCTATACTCCCTCCCTGTAACATAATAGCATTCATTACAGTAAAGAGGAGTAATAGACCTGTTCTACAACTTTGATAAGCAGCCAAACCAACTGAGACAGCAAAAACTGTACAAAAGTCCCAATGTAAAGATTAGTCTAATAGAGTAGATTTGTGGTAATGCTCTGTTTCTTTGCAGTGATGTTGTACCGCATGCAAATGTCTCGCAGGGCCCAGAGAAGATGTATGTCAACTTTACGTGTGGAAGCCATGTGTATGATGGTCAGCGTCATCCCGAGAGAAAACCCTCAGCTGTACATCCTGTTAGTGGGTCAATGGGAGGTCTAATGCATCAATGAGCCTCTGGGTAGAACAATCACTTCCAGTTATGTAGCTAGCTAAATCAGTTTGGCACATGTTGATATGACATAATTTGAACTATTTTTTCCAGGCTAAAATTTGTTGCACATTACTGGAACCAAACACAATATCATCTCAATCATTTGAGAAATCCAACACAGGCTCATTGGAAAAACATGCCTCTATCTACATTTCTGCAAAACGCTTCATACAAATCATTGCACTTTCAGACTGAAATGAACACTAGAGGCAGTAAAACACCAAGTACTTTTATTAATTTAAATACAAATTATGATTTTGTATGTTTCCTAAAACTCCATATATGTATGATAGGACTCTATGAGGACTCTATGAGGACCCTATGTTATGACCCCAAAATACATTTACCATAGAGTGCATGATTTGTAAAACTGATACATTTTTATGTTTGCATGAAATAACCAGCTTTATATGTTTGGCTTTTCTGACATATTAAACTAGCTCGATAGCTCACCTGGTGCAGCATTGCACTTGTGATGAGAAGCGCTCGGGTACGAGTCCTGTCAACATGAGTATAAAAGAGCTCAAAGACTCATAGAGTCCTATCATACACCCGGTGCCAGGCACGACGCAAGTGTTTTTTGCTAGTTTCAGCCCAACGCAATTATCATTTTCACGTCCTGCGCCATGTTGTTTACATAGCAAATCCATTTGCGCCCATCTGTTCACCCATGGGCTGCTGGTCTGAAAACGAGGTATTGGCACGTTGCTATTTTGAGGCAACTGAAATAGTCTGCGCCACTGACCAACCTGGTCTAAAGTCAATGGCGCAATACTTTTTTGTTATTTAAAGGGCGCATTAGTAATATGAGCCTATAGGCGGGTCCACAACGCACGCACACTCTGCTTATTACACACACAGGGTAGCACACAAACATGCCACATATTAAAAATAAAAGGATTACAATGTAAAAGATTATTATTGTGTACATAAAGATATGGTTGAATCCGGCTTGTCCCGTAGATGGTCTGCTTGCGCTTTAACCTCACGCACGAGCAGATCCGTTTCTTCTCTGGAGAAGCATTCAGTTTTTCTGCTTGCAAATTCCGCCATGTAAATAGCGAAACCACCATGGCCAAAGCGCAACTAGCTTTTAAAGGGAATGGGAGATGAGACTCTGATTGGTTTATTGCACGTTACGCCGAAAACACACCCTTTACTCATTAAGAGAATAGGGACAACCCTTTTAGACCATGCGCCGGGTGCACCGACCATTTTCCCGTTGTTAAACTAGCAAAAGTGGATTCAGACACGCCCAAAGTGCACTTGCGCCGTGCAATTTAGACCATGTGCTAAGATCGTTAAAATAGGGCCCATAGAAGCAAACTAAAATGGGATGGTTGCTTCAGCAATAAACCAGTTAGATTTAGGGTCAATTTTAGTGTTGGTGCTATGTTATTTTTTAAACATGTTAGAGCATTAACCTTTTAGCGCCACTCACCGAATATTTCATTTCAGAACTTCTGTACAACAACCAACGCAATAAAATGTTGTCAGATTCACATTCATCTGTTTTTGGACATGCTTTTAACGCAACTTACTTACTAAAACATGCAAGAAGCAACATAATATTAGATTTTTTCAATGAGCCTGGGTTGATTTCCAGGGTAAAATGTATTCCACATTACTGGTACCAAACAGAAAAACGATACCATATCAATCATTTGAGAATTCACAATGTGTCCCTGACTTTAGGCCGACAGTCAAAATTCTGGCTTTGTGAGTCCAGATGTTAGCTTGTGAGCCCAGATGTTAGCTTGTGAGCATGTTAGCATGTAGGCAAACACGAGGCTAACCACATGCATTTACACTAGGGTGGGTCTACACACAGCAATGAAGTGCTACAAGCTGTTAGTACAGCCTGAAATTGACAGACTTAACCAGAGCAAAATATGACGCAGCAAGTGCTTTGGAGGGCCTCCTGTCAGGACATTTTACTTGTTAGGATTGAACACCACAAAAAGGGCATTTAGCTCCCTTTTTCTTTTCACTCTTTTTTTTTTTTCATAAACTTTATAAGGAGTGTGCTTTGTGTTAAACCATCTGTATAACACATGTCCAAGGGTTAAGAGCGTGATTTTATACAAAACACACCAGTTCCCATGCAAAGGCTTTTAACATTCTTCTTCAACTATTCGCATTAGGAATAGAGTATAACAAAGATGAAGTGTTATAGAGGCTGTTAAAGAGACCAATACATAATTTGTTTTGAACTGAAGAATCATCTTAATGGAACTTATAACCGTATCTGTAACTTTGGAGATGATGTGTATCAAAACTGGCTTGTATAAAACCTAGTCACTGTGACTTATTCATGTTCCTTTGATCTGACCTTGATTGTGTGAATGGACAGGAAGGTATGTGTGTTTGAAATAGGGATGTGAGACAGAACTCTCCTGAGAAATCCAGAACACTGTCTGTCAAACTGACTTATAGGATCCAGAATGCATCCTCATGCACTAAGACTGAACTGAAAACTACAGATAATTACTTGATCAGATTATTTTTTTAAATCAGTAAACCATATGCTTTTTTTTCTGCTGACTTTGAAAATCTCAAGTAGTGTAAACATAAAATAACGTTTTTTATTTTTATTTTATTAATTTAATGTGTCATAATAATCATTAAGTTGTTGAGTGTTACACTGTTTGACAACGCAGGTGTTCTAATATGTCATGAATGCCTTTAAAACAAAAACATTTTTGATGATGAATGATTCTAAAAAAAAATAAAAAAAAATAAAAAACTAGCTAAACTGTGTTATTTTTAACTGAAATAATAATTAATTGATTTTAATAATGCTGAAATAAAAAGTAAATATTAGATAACAGAGTATAACAAAGTTTAAATACTTCACTAATAATTAGAAATGTGGCCTTGTCAACTACCGGAAATAAAATAATTATTAAAATGACTAAAACTGAAATAAAAATATAAATAAATGATAGCTAATTAGAATAAGAAAGAATAACAACGACAAAACCTAAATATAATGATAATAACAATAACAAATATTTTTTTTAAAGAAAATGATAATATTAATACCTAATATATATATATATATATATATATATATATATATATATATATATATATATATATATATATATATATGAATAAAAAAATACAAATAATTTATACAAATAATTTGTGTATATAGCTCCTTTAAGGCTTTTAATTTGACGTAAAAGCACGTAGAAGTACAAATAAATAAATAAATACATAAATAAATAAATAAAATTCATAAATAAATAAATAAAATTCAAGCTGCACAAAAAAAAAAAAAAAAAAAACATTAATGTACACAAGTAGACAAGTACATTGTCCATTGTCTTTATAAATGTTAATAGTTTAGTCAATATGGACACAAAATTTGCATTGTGTTATTGAACAATATATATAGTTTTCTCTATCATAATGTAAAAAACAAAAGAGGGTCATATGTTGTTGTTATCAGGCTGTAATACAAAAACGCAGATGTTCATAGCCTGGTGGTATGTCTAATGCCAACAAGTTCCTCTGCTCTCTCTCCAGGACGGCCGAGACAGAGGTAGAGTAGGGGGTTGGGGGTAGAGAGGGGGGTTAATTGGTTCCTTATGTCCAACTACACCACGTTTTCCTCTAAATAACAGGGCTTTTTTGTTTCAAATAATGGCTTTTCCATCCTTTTCCATTTGCGATGGTAGAGGGCAAAGCAACAAACTCAAGAATTAAGTGATCAGTAGTTCACATTGCTTTTTTTTCTTCTTTTTTTTTCTTTTTTTCGTCAAGTTAAGATTTTTGGTATTACACATTACTAGACTAATGGATATTCTTAGTAAAATGTGGGTGTTTATTGCCTATGCAAAACTCACTGCCACAATACTAGGATTTTCTTGACGGTTGCCAGGGCATTGCTGTGTAGTTGCTAGAGGATTGCTAGATGCTTACCTACTGATCCAAGTTAAAAGTACCATTATTCAAGGATGTTTTCAACCATTTGATAGTCTGATAGGTGAAACCCATAAGCATGATTGCGTCAAAGTATAATAACTGTGTAATTAATATAACAACTTTGTTAGCGGTACTCTTTGCACAAAAGCAACAGTAGCTTTACCCAAAACCAACACTGGCAAAAGACATTTTATTTGTTGGCTGCATAGCACCTGTTTGCTCAGCTTGTGAATTGACCGGTTGATCAAAACCATGTAGATACTTGGGGTAATACGGACCAGACCTCAGATGTCTTTGAAGATCCTGTTTTATGTTTTTTCAAACAAGCGTCTCTCTTCGATTTTTCCCCTACGGAGAGAAGAAAGCGTTAGAACGGTAATATTGAAGCACCCCAGTTTATGTGTGCCTATATGGAAGGCATTAACTCAGAAATTCCTTTGAATCTGTGAGTAAACTGACAAGATGGTGGGATTTGGAGTTGCAATTGGCTTCAAAGGGATTCGCCAATCCTGCCATGACCCCCAGGACACACCCACGGTGAGGTATCGCTAACACGCAGTGAAAATGTGATTACTGACCTCACTGACTCAATAACAAACATATGTAAAGAAAGAGGCTCGGCGAGTCACTCAGCAGTTCCTTACAACCCTCATGTAGAAGATCTCACATCCTGCAAGGAATGTTAAAGTGTGATAATCTGGTCGTTTTGACAGACAGAACCAACATTTCCTGTTTTAGCGGATTATATGTTGTGGGTCGGATTCTGGTCCACAATGCAACACTGCTATTCTGGTGTCCCCACCAGGCTTTAAAGACGGTCACACGCCAGATGAGAAGCACTGCACCACAGCAGTCCAAAACAGTGAATCTAATCACCAATAAGGCAAAACTTCACTTCAACAAAGTAGTGTCGATGACTTCGATAAAAAAAAAAAAAAAAAAAAAAAAACGTGAACAGAAAGAGAAAGGGAAATTGGTAACACTTTATATTAGGTGTTAATTACTACACACTTACATCAATAAAATAATAATTGTTTGGTGAAATTTAGTTAATGTTGTATTTCAATTGCTGCTATTGAGGCGGATACGGTTACGGATAGGGAAGGGTTGGTGGTATGGGTAAGATTAAGGTATGGTTAAGTTGTAAAGGAAGGGTCAACAGGGTAATTATACATGTAATTGCAGAAATTGGATTATAGATGTAATTGCATGCAGCTATTTTTAAAATATAATTACATTGTAAAATCATACAGATACAAAATAAGTGAATTATATGTACATTGTATGAATTTAAATCTATATTAATCTTTTCTTTATTGTATTTATATGGCACACTTTATTGCAACTACAGTTGCCCAATGTGCTGTGCAAAGACAACACAAAAAAAAACAGAAAACAAATACAGAAAAATATGATGCCCAGAGGAATTAAAAGCCTGAGTTAATAAATGAGTTTTTAGCAATGATTTAAAATTCGAAATAGTCTGAGCCAATCTGATGTGAACGGGTAACAGATTCCACAGTTTCGGGGCAGCGATCGAGAAGGCGCGGAAGTGACTGATCGGAAGACCTCAGAGATCTGTCAGATGTATGACGTTTCACTAAGGAATCAAGATATGTTGGTGCCAAACCATTTAAGGATTTTAAAACAAACAATAGAAGTTTATATTCTATAAGGAAACGAATCAGCAACCATTGGAGAGAAGACAAAATCGGTGTGATGTGCTCACGCTTTCGTGTACCTGTCAATAGCCTAGTGGCCACATTTTGGACTGCCTGCAGACGCGCTAACGCTGTCTGGCTAACTCATGTGTAAAGGGTATTACAATAAGCGAGTCATGAAAAAATAAAGGTGTGAATAACTTTCTCAAGGTCATTAAAAGAAAGAAAGGTCTTTACCTTGGCTAGAAGTCTCAGATTAAAAAAGCAGGATTTAACAACATTATTTATTTGCTTATCAAATTTGAGTTTTTTGTCAAATAATACGCCTAAGTTCTTCACAAACGCTTTACTGTACACAGCCAGGGGACCAACATTAGAACTGAGAGAAACAGAATTTTCAATTGGTCCAAATAAAATAATTTCTGTTTTATTATCATTAAGTTTCAGATAATTTAAATTCTTGTTATTCTTTTTGAATGGCAGATAAATCTGCGTGTCGTTGGCATAGCAGTGAAAAGAGATGCCATGTTTACTGAAAATAGATCCCAAGGGGAGCATGTACAACAAAAACAAAAGGGGAGCAAAAATAGACCCTTGAGGTACCCCACAAGTAAGTGGAGCTGAAGTCGACAAACATTCACCAAGTTTAACTGCATAACTACAGTTCGTTAAATAGGACTTAAACCACTGAAGGGCCATTCTTCGGACTCCAACGTGGTGTTCCAATCGAGAGACCAGGATGTTATGATCCACGGTATCAAATGCCGCACTAAGATCTGATAACATCAAAATTGTTGAGGATCCCGAGTCAGCACTTATATAGAATATCATTATGAACCTTTAAAAGTTTGTGCTATGTTGTTCCCTGAATCCTGATTGAAAAACTTCAAAAACTGATTTTTTTTTTTCTAAAAAAGTTTGTAATTGAATAAAAACAACCTTCTCTAGAACCGTAGAGAGAAAAGGTAGTTTCGAAATTGGTCTAAAATTAGATAAATCTATAGGATCCAAAATTGATTTCTTAATTAAAAGTTGCACTATAGCATGCTTGAAATAGTCTGGCATGGAACACGTAGCCAGACAGCAATTTATTAGAATCAAAATACTAGGGCCGATAACATTATAAATCTGTTTAAAAATATGAGTCGGAATAATATCTTGGGGACTAGTAGTGTTTAACAATCTCTGCCAGGGTCGAAATGGAAACAGGCTCAAACTGGTGAAAAACAGCAGAGCAAGTCGACGGAGGAACTGATGGATCATGATCAGATGGCCGAAAAGAAGATCTAATACCAGCAATCTTGTCCATAAAATATGTACGAAAATTTTCACAGGTTTGTACAGAAACATCAATACCATCAGAGGCAGGAGGATTCATAGCAGCATTCAATGTACTAAATAAAACTCTAGAATTACAACAATACTTTTCAATAAGATCAGAAAAATATTTGGCCCTCACAGTTTTGACCATTTCCTGATAATTTAACAACAGACCCTTAAAAATATCGTAAGAGACTTGAAGCTTATCCTTCTTCCACTTGCGCTCCGCACGTCTACACAACCGATGGAGAGCACGAATGGAATCGTTTAACCATGATTCTAATTTTGGTTTAACACATCTGGCCTTCAGAGGTGCAATATAATCTAAAATATTGGTGCATGCAAAAGTAAAAGAATAGAGTAGCTCATCCGCACACAAATGTGATGGTGAACTTTCATAATACAAGTTGGAAGAGGCAACCTCATTATACAAGCTACAAAAATCATCAATAGTTTCAGAGTTCATAGTACGACACCTGCGAAGGGGACATGCATGATTTCCCAACAGGATATGTAAGAGAAATGTTGAAAGCAACAGACTTATGATCAGTGAAAATAGTATCAGTTATTTTAAGATCACATACAGCTAAACCATAAGATAAAACAAGATCCAAAGTGTGTCCATGTTCATGTGTTGGGCCTGTAACAGACTGTACAAGATTAAACAAATTAATAAGTTTGAAAAAATATCTTGCCAGAACATTTGATGGACAACAAACATGAATCTTAAAGTCCCCGATCATCAAGAGTCAGTCATGCTTTGTCATGATTCCCTCTAAAAACTCAGTAAACTCAGGAATAAAGTTCTTATTTGTTTTGTGTGGCCGATACACCAACACACACAACACCGGATTGCGTAAGTCAATTTGCATCAACTGTACTTCAAAGCTTGAGATGATGTCAGTCTTCATGCTTCGACAGTCAAATTTATTTTTAAAAACTGATGCAATACCTCCACCACGACGACCAGTGGTACGAGGTGAACTAAACAAATCACAGTCCGGTGGTACAAGCTCTGTGAAAGGGCTGAGGTCACCAACGTTAAGCCAAGTCTCAGTTAAAAATAAAAAAATCCAAACATTGCGTGGTGAAAAAGTAATTCAATATAAAAGTCTTATTTACTACCGATCTCGAGTTTACCAAGGCTGGCCAAGATCGATTCATAAGCCGACTGTGAAGCATAACACAGCGGGTGAAGATTCATTGGATCTACTCTACCTCTACGGAGACGAGGCAAAAATACCTGAAGGAGTTGGGTCGAGAGCAGGCACAACAGGCTGAATCCAGCCGCACCACGGCTCCAAGCAGTGCCGGGAGGAACAACGATCCAAAACCAGCTCACATCGGCGACCAAACGAATAGGAACGAGGCAACGCCAAAGACACCAGGTACAGTTTCCATCTAGTAGAAATACCGCCTCGCTTTCCTGTGTCGCCGTTTCCTCCTGGGAGCGACGTAAGACAGCCGACGTAAACTTTCCGGTATTGAAAACTCAAATGGAGGAACAAAGGTACTTGATTCTCTTAGATCCTGTTTGATCAGTTTTTCAACAGAGTTTTGAATAGTGTGTAATGTTTGCTTGTCGTAGACCAATGCAGTTGAGACATGTTGAAAGATCAGAGAGAAAACAAAACAGAGCAGAGTAAAACCGAAGGCTTAAATACACAGAGGGAAGATCACGAATAAGACTAATAAGAAACCATGACAACAGGTTAATGCCTAGAACTCAGGCAAATTGTGAGGGAGGGTGGGGGCTCTGGAGGAGGAGCAGGAGCAGGCTGAGGAAGACACAGAGGATACGACGGCCAGGGAGGAGATGAAGGTAGGTAAAGTCAGGGCAGGAGACTGACCTAAAGCCATGACATAAAGGTCATGGTGGATGAGCCAGTAGAGGTAGAGCTTGACGTGATGGTCCATGGTGGAGCTGAAGTAGCATTGAGCCAAGGTGGAGCTGATGGGTTGGAGGGTCAAGGTGGTGTCTGGGGCTTGGAGACTTGAGTCAGAGCTGAGGGATCAATTTAGCCAAGTGGGAGCTAATGACTGGGATGCCCTAGGCAGATCTGTACAGCAGAGCGGAACCACTGAAGGAGACAGCAGAGGCCAGGCCAAGGGACTGGATGGCTTTGGATGGAAGAGGCTGGATGGAAGAGGGAGAGGGAGGATGGGAGGGATCATCCACAGTGGAGACTTAGTGCTGGGTTTAACCAGCGACGACTTGGTGCTAGGCTTAACCAGCAACGATTTAGTTGATTTGAAACTGGATGGGACCACCGTTGATTGTAGCATAGAAGAAACCTCCTCATCCAGCTCATCATACAACAATTCCTCAGCTACCAAGCTCAGTTTATGTGCCTCTGGCTCCGGTACGAAAACAGCTTCTGGCTACCACTCTGACTTTGTGGTGAGCTCGGGCTCCGAGTCAGCAGTGGACTCTGGCTGTTCCACGGCGGGCGTGGCTGACGGCTGGCTGGGCTCTCAGTCTGAAGTGGGGCTGGTGATGTCCTCATCGGCGAGGCAGATGGTAAAAGGTGAGTCATTTCGAACCAGCACCCACATACTCGGAGAAGCTCTCTCGAGGACCATCCACAGGCAGGCGTGCCTTCGACTGTTCACTGAGGCTGGTGTTAAAGAAAAAAAACATAAGTTGTCGGGGTAGTGGGTGAGGCACACCAGATCAAGAAAGTCCCTCTTGTAATCCTGTAGGGAGCAATCCCCCTGATCAAGCAGGAGGAGATGGACAGCAGGGATTTTTTTTTTCTTTGCTGTGAAAATCTTATTTAATGGTCTTGTGTTCTGTCAAGGGATGCAGTGCATTGATAATTCAAGAAATATGTGTGATGCTGAATGAACAAACTTGAATAAACACAGAGCAATAGCATAACACAAGAACCAACATAACATTAACTCAAGATGAAGAACAGAGAAGAAGTGAAGGCTTAAATACACAGAGGGAAGATCATCAACAGAACAGGGAACAGGTGTAGACTAATAAGAAACCATGAACAGATTAATGACTAAAAGTCAGACATATGGTGATAAAGAAAATGAAGACTAAGAAACTAAGCAATACAGTCAAACTGAACATAACTATGACAGTGGCGCTCTGTGGCGTGGCAGGATTTTAAACAGCCTCCGGAGACTTAGCTGGGTGATGTGGACAGATGCCTCTCATAGAAATCAATGGCAATCAATCTTGTCCATGAAAATTAGCCAGTTCTGCTGAACTTGTTATGTCCTCAACAAATGCCAATTTTTATGAAGCATAGACTGTTGGGTGGAAATCCCTAGTAGAGTCTTCTTGGACAGTGTTCCCACCAGTACACAATTTGGATGTCTCCCTCATCTGACCCAAACATTTTTGGTCTTAGAGTCCCAATGAATGAGTTGATGAGTTGTTTTGGGTGTGTTTGATTAGGAAGAGCTCAGAAATGGGTAGATTTGGGTTCCAACAGGAACAGGGTGGGAACTAACAAAGTGTATGTAACTGCACTTACTGGCTGCTTCTAGGAAATCTATTCTGCAGAGACAGTGAGTGTTTTATGGACAGCATGTCTTGACTGTGACCTGTTGTGTTTTGCTAGAAAGATGTAAGCGTCACTTCTTGTAGCTTGACATACTCATTACAGCATAGATGTGGGAGTCGACTCATTAGTCTTGTTTGACCCAGTTAATAGCTAAAGTGTGTTTACTACAGACGCCAGTAAAATGGTTTTCAATCAAATATGCCTTAAAGGTCCTCTGTCATTTGCTAGGAAACTAATAAGACACCAAAGCTCATTCCCTCTATCTCCAGTTTATTTAATCTGTCTCTGACAGCAGTCCGGAAGGTCGCCAGCCCCTCCACTATATGACCTCCTGTTTCCTCTCACTCTCTCACCCTCATGTCCTGAACTCTTGTTCTAACTGTTTCGCCGGCCTGTTATGGCAGGAACAAGAGACACCGGGTCTCCTGTCAACTCGCCTGGCCTACATGTTTAGAAATTTCCCTACTCCCCCTGAAAAATATTGAGTAAGAAGCAAGTTGAGTTATGACATGCCTGGAAGAATGAGTAAAATGTGGCTGTGATTTCAGTGTCATGCTGGCGCTGTTATGCTAATAAAATAATGTTGTCTTTTTTCAGACACTACAAACAGTCACTATTTAAAAGAGATTTGTTTTATGAGAAATCTACAAATACAGACTTTCTTTACTGATTGAATTATTTTTCTTTATTCATATAGGATGAGTAGTTCTTGAACTTTTCCTAATGATTCCTTCCATGCAGTGCAACATGAATGTTAAATTTAAGTTTGGCATTTGATGGTACAAATACTGTTAAATAAATAAATAAATAATGCAATTACAGACATTCCTATTTGTAATTTTGCAGTCACTTTTAGAGAGAGAGAGAGAGAGAGAGAGAGAGAGAGAGAGAGAACCATAACACTGAATGATCAAACATACAGCCAGCCATGAAGGACAAGACTTGACAAGAAAAAGTCTTGCTATATCAGTGCAAGTCAAAATTGTGAAGTTAGTTTATACAGTTCATATAGGTATTGAGAGAACTGAACTTTTAAGCTCACATGTAGTCATTTTATAGCTTAATCTGTTGATTCTAAAGCGTATTTATATTACCTTTATATATTTATTCCTTTAAACTGTGTGTAAAAATAATTGATAAACTAAAATTGTACGTGTGATCAATTAATAATTGCATAAATAATATCTAAATCATACAAAATTATTATTCTAAATAAGTGTTACTAAAAGCCAGACGATTTTGTCTTTAAAAAAATTATTTGCTATGTAGTGACCTTTAATTTGGAGTAGAAACAGGTGGAGTGACTTTATCCTTTGCTCACAGCTGATTGGTCCAATTTCGTTTTGAGTTCGGTTTGCAACCTCTTACCTGGAACATAACCTGCCCCGGACCAGGTTAGCCGTGGAGCGTAAGTTACTATGGCAATGAACACTGCTAAAAGCCAAACCAATTTTATGGTGCCTGGGTTGGCACAAACTGAACTGAAACATAGCTGGCTAGCCACCTAAACCGGCTTCATGGTATAGGCCTCAGGGAACACAGGCTGGGATCATCACAGGTATTTTACAGGAAAAAGATTGTTTGTTTGTTTGTTTGTTTGTTTGTTTACAGTGAATTACCGGGTTAATTACTTGTTTCACAATATAATGTTGATATCTTACACTGGGCAGTGCAGGACACTCCAAGGTCATTTGACATTTTCATGTTACGAATGCACTGAACAGACAATCTAACAATGTTTACTGCAGGAAGAAACATTGGTGCTATTGGCTTGAAGCTGAACAGTTTATAATAAGAAGAAAAGCTTGTTAAACCCAGCTGTAAGTCAGATGTTGCTTCTTGGTATGCTGTTTTGCAAACTCTAGAAGAAATTTAACCTCAGTTTCAATCAAACAACTGATTACACTGTAGAAGTATCCATATCCATGTGAAGGGCTCTAATGGAAACATGTTGGACCACAATTTGGAGTAAAGGTAAAATACATTTTCTACTTTTATGCAACGTGACAGCATGTATCCCAAAAAATAAGATTTGAAGTTTGGTTCACATGCCTAGCATTGCTACAGATGCATTTAATGGCTCGACTCAAAACTGCATTTTACATTTGAACACAAATCTGAAAATTACTCTATAAAACGTGCAGCTCATGGACCCTTGAACTGCACATATGAAGTAGTTAAGGACTTCTTTGCATAAAATATTCCTCAGACATTGACACGTTTGCCTTGTGTGAGATATACTACAGTATGTGTCCCCATAAATATAATGCAAATATACTTTATGCATTTAATCTCACTTTATCCCAGTGTCTTTGCTGTTAACTTTCAATGGTCACACTTCACCATACAAATAACTGCAATTAACTGATTTCAACGTCCTACGGAGCCCTGCAAAAATATTGTAGCCAATACATTGTTTGAAAATATAGATTTATAAAGAAAACAGAGATATTCCTAATTCTAAGTAACTGGATTTTTAGTCCACTGGTAGTGTACAAAGGATTTTACTCTTTCCCCGCCATTGATGGAATTTTTCAGCGATCCATGTTTTCACTGTTATAAGGTAGGGGGCGCTATTACACATCTTCTGAAAGAGTGCAGGATCTCCGGATCAAAACACAGGTGAAGAAGATGCAGAAACAAGTGGTTGCTTAAACGAATGTAAAATAACGCGATCATCAAATATTAAACTGCGTATAAATAAATAAAATGCCAAACGTTACAGAATGAAATGTCGAAAAAGGGACGTTTTGGGGGTGTTGATGGACTCGATCTACTCCATCTGTGTTTTGGTCACCAATCTGGATGTAGTCTTTGACAAAAATGTAATTTTTCTCAGCTTTTTTGCTGAAAATTTTGCTTTTTTTATATTCAAGTTTTGTTAAAAAAGGATGCAAAAAGGAAAAATGTAAAGGTATAAAAAAATAAGTCCTAAATAGGAACATAGTATAGCCTACTTAAAGTGCAAAAATAATATGTAAAAATATACTATAAGCTACTGTATGATGTTATGTTCACTTAAAGAAAACTTAGCCTACAACTATATTTGCAGTATAAAACTACTAAACTAGTAGTTTACTGAGAGTATAACAAAGTGTACTTTTATAAACAAAACAATTTACTACACGTACACTTATAAGTTCACTTGTACAGATGCAGTACAAATAAGAAACGTAATTATGAACTAGGCCTTCTAGTTGTGCACTAAAAGTTTACTTCTGTTACACTTGTACGTAAAAAGTATAAAAAAAAACTTTTATACACTAAAAAGTGGGCCAATTAATTTCCAAGCAGTATTGAAACAGAACACTTACAAGTTTACTACTAGTACATTGACATTAGTATATACTTACTACATAAAGTAAACTTAAAATATATTTGAACCTTACTTAAGTATACTTAAAATTAACTTTTAGTAGACTTCTATTTCGTAAGGGTTGGCATTTTAGATTAGATTGAAATACTGCAGCAGGTGCTGTATGGATATGGATAACAAGTGCCCAAAACTTGCGCCGGTCGTGTGACTGAAAACTTTATTTTAATTATAAGACTGTGAATTTGTCTTTCCTTCTGCTTTTCACTTTTGGTCTTTTATCAGCGATTTCTTTTTGCATCACGTTTTTGTGGACGTGCTCAATGTGTGTTGATGTACAATAAAGAAGAAAGAAAGAAAAAAAAAGGTGTATAATACAAACCAAAATAGTGATTCATACAGTAAATGCTTGAATATGCCAATGAGATATAGGGTGGATGTCAATATTATCAGTGAACAACTATTAAAATATTCAGCTGATTTGATATTATGCATTTGGTAATAGTGTGTCCAGCCAAACGGCCTATAAATCTAGATTTTAAACTATAAAGTATACTTAATAAAATTAACTTTTAGTAGACTTCAATTTCGTAAAGGATGGCATTTTAGATTAGATTGAAATACTGCAGCAGGTGCTGTATGGATATGGATAACAAGTGCCCAAAACTTGCGCCGGTCGTGTGACTGAAAACTTTATTTTAATTATAAGACTGTGAATTTGCCTTTCCTTCTGCTTTTCACTTTTGGTCTTTTATCAGCGATTTCTTTTTGCATCACGTTTTTGTGGAAGTGCTCAATGTGTGTTGATGTACAATAAAGAAGAAAGAAAAAAAGTGTAAAATACAAACCAAAATAGTGATTCATACAGTAAATGCTATACATCTCTCATGAATATGCCAATGAGATTTAGGGTGGATGTCAATATTATCAGTGAACAACTATTAAAATATTCAGCTGATTTGATATTATGTATTTGGTAATAGTGTGTACAGCCAAATGGCCTATAAATCTAGATTTTAAACTATAAAGTACTCGCGCTCTCTCTGAGAGGTGATCTTCAGTCTGTGCGCGCTCAACCAAAGCGCGCACACACAGCCGCCTCTCGTGAGAGGCAGATTTACACGGTTTATTACACATAAAGGTTCAAATACACACGGTTATGTCAAAAATGCCTGGCGAATATTTGCGTCAGTTATGTGAATGAGAACAGCATGTGTATGTCAAGTGACAGCAGCCTTTAAAACCTGCTATTAACTGTCTGTGCCTATTAATAATGATAATAAAACAACAAAAGAAAAGCTATAGGTTTTCTGTGGTATTTTTACTTGAAAACAAGGCTTTGATGACAAGCATTGTTTAATCTGTATCTTTATTCTATGGTAGCCTATTCATTTATGTATGCTACTTCCTCTGATGTGTTCTGATTCATTCTTGTTTTATTACTGACTATTGCAACAAATTACCCAATAAAAACACAAATAGCCACATTGTGTTTATAAAGTTAACATTTAAGTAGGGTTGTATTATTTTTTTTTATATATACTGTGTGTAACCCCCGTCAGGCGATTTAGGGGTTAAATCACAGTAAAAGGGACAATAGCTCACTAGAATTAAGATGGTTATTTGTAGGAACACTGTAGACTAGATTAATACCAATCAGACTTGGTATTTGGTACTTGGTACTTGGAATTCGCGCCTAGAAGCGCGAATGGCGCGAATGGCGCGAATTGGGCGACGCTTTTGCCTCTACGGTGCGTGTCCACTACAGCGGCAAAACTATTAGCATGTATGCTATGTGGCCATATGACATGTAGCTCAATCCTGCTACTTTCAGTCCTGTTACTAATATGAAAAATAACAGGAGTGAGTTAAAGTAACAGGAGTGAGTATAGAGTCCTGTTTTTATTTTTATATTTAATACTGTAAATATTAGATGATATACTATTCACCTGAATTATAAGTTTTAAGGTTGCAATTACTTATATTGTAGACATTAACATTTATTTTTACAATGTGAACACCATACTTTAAGCCAGTCCACCACGAAGTGACTTAAACGTTTTGTCTTTATCTTTCTTCTATTTTGTAGAAGATGGAGAAAACCCATACTATAAACACCCACTAATGGCATATTGCAAGGGAAGGAGCGAAACACACCCGCAACCGTCTCTTTTCTCGCTTTTTTGTCTTAACTTCCCTGTTTCTCCCTCCCTCTCACTTCTTCTCTCTCTCCTTCTTTCTCGTTCCACCTCCTTTGCTGTGAAGCACTTCAACACATAAACCTTATGCACACACAGTCATGTACACTGTCTCTCATACACACACATATATACACTCATTCCTGTTACCCAATGTTCATTCATGTTACTATTTATTTCTTTTTTTCTTTTTCTAATATATATATATATATATATATATATATATATATATATATATATATATATATATATATATATATATATAGTTAAACCTCTGTTTTAATCAGTTTTGTTTGGTCCATCATTTATACAATTGTTTAATAAATTACATTATAAAAAAATATATAAACTTGAGGCTTCGGTCTTCTTTAAAAAAAAAAAAAAGTTTTTTTAAATTAAAATACACTTTTTTTTGTCACAAATATCAATTATTTGAACGTATAACCAACAATTTCTTTAAAAATAAACACTTTCTTGTGGGGAAAACAAAGATATTAATTGACATGTTTTTAAACATGCTTTTTAAATGGCACACGACTTTCGGTAACAGGACTGAGAAAACATGCGTCCATCTTCTGCTTAGAAACCTTGTAAAAATTAAATTCAAGTTGCCTGAGATTGACCAATACACATTTTGAATAGTTAAAAATGTGTAGTGTTAGATTAAGTGTTGGAAAAATAAATCTAGCCTGTGTGTGTAGACACTTTTGACCATTTATTTTATTTTTTGTGGACCATGAGGTCAGTTTAAATCATGTTCATCTTTTAAAACCAACCAACCGTATTTATTAAAAGTGAGATAGATAGATGGCTATATGACTATAGTCAACATTTAAAAAAGTTATCATCATGAATCGCAAGCACATACACTGTAAGATAGGTAGTTCCCTCACAGCTTATAAAATTTACTGAGTGAGCTGACAATGTGTTTTCAATTACGCACCACGCCAGCGCGCCTACAGTGAGTGTTTGCGTTTGCGTGCGTGTGTGTGTGTGTGTGTGTGTGTGTGTGTGTGTGTGTGTGTGTGTGTGTGACGTCACCCTCACATCTCTCTCTTTCACTCTCCTCTCTGTGAGAGTGTTGCTGCTGAGTCTCAGTGCTGCAGTTGTTCTCCGAGTAACGGGACAGAGGTGAATTATCCCAGCTCACATGCCGTATGCGCGCGACTGCGAGGGAATAAAATGAATATTCACAAACAGCCGTGGACTAAACAGCGCTGAACAACAATCGAGCCCTCTCTCTTCACCAGACGCCAGCTTTTAGTACTTTTTTTGAGGAGTTACTATTCAGTTTTGGAATAACTTTGTTGGAGTTCACTGTCACTACTGCAAGTAAGTATTAAATCTCAAGCTTTAATATATGAAAATGATACATGAGATTTGTTTTTCCCCGTATAGTAAGTATGCATATGCAGCAAAAGCTAATTTCGTATCTCAGAAAAGTAACACGTTGCAGTGTTCGGCAGAAGAGGCTGAGGAACTGGAAAAAAATATATATATATTTTACTCTCTAATAATTAATGCATCCTCCATCATATAAGTTTAGTGATGCATAAATTAGAATATATAAATCAGACCTTTTTTTTATTTTTATTTTTTATAAAGCTTTTTAGGGGTATGCATAGGTGCCACCCTGTTCCCAAAAGGTGTCAAACTTCAGTGTTTGCCCCAATTTACACTAATACCTCCCCCTCACTTCCACACAGACTAAACACTCACAAGAAGATGATAACATGTAGGCTACCTAACAAAAGGGGAATTGTTTCATACTGTGTTGTGTGTAGGTAATGTTGTACCAACCAGTTCTGGTTTGAAATTCAGATTGATAGCAGTCAAACATTCCTGGCCCTTCTGGCCGGCTCCCAAAATACACGCCTTGTAGTATCTTATTTTGCAGTAAACAGTATGAGTAGGTGTGTTTGGTCCCGATCTGAGTGGACTGTGTAGGATAAAACGGAAAATCCTGTCAAGGACTTCATTTATTTTCATTTCATTAGCCTGTGTCATGATGTGGTCACACTTAGTTGTAGTGAGATTACACATGAATCCACAGTTAAGCTGCCTAATGACTGTACATTTGATGTATTAGGCAATTCACAGAGTGAACGGAACCTCATCAAAACTATCAAATAACTTAAATGGAAATTTAAGGATAAAGTTTAGACCAAAACAAAGCAAAATCTTCTATTTGACGTTCCTGGGATGCACTGTAAACCCTAACGCTCAAAATATTTCATTCGTTTGAGTAGGGTAAACTTAAATTAAACAAATTAGTTCAATCAAATTGACATGAGTTTCTTTTTCTTTTGAGTTCATAAAACTGACACATTTTAAGTAATCTGAATTGTTTTGTGTTTTATGATCTTGTTTCTTTTCATTTAGACAAACTTAAATTTAGCTGAAACTGGGCTGGGATTTGAGCATTTACTGAACTAACTAGTTAAAGCTATAGCCAAGTTTCCTCTACTAAAAATATTTAAGTTGAGATCACATGGTCATTTTAAGTTCAATTTATGAATGATAAGGCTTACTCAAATATTTCAAGTTAAGAGCAATTAAAATACTTGCTTGCTTAAACTTTTCTTAAACTTAAAGGAATAGTTAATTTCAAATTCTGTCATTATTTACTCACCCTCAAGTTGTTTCAAACCTGTATGAGTTTCTTTCTTCTGGCGAACACACAAACAAGATATTTTGAAGAATGTCGAAAAAGATACTATGGAAGTCAATGGGGTCCGTCGACTGGTTACGACATTCTTCAAAATATCATCTTTTGTGTTCGGCAGAAGAAAAATTCATACAGTTTTGAAACAACTTGAGGCTGAGTAAATGATGACAGAATTTTCATTTTGATGTGAACTAATCCTTTTTTTTATTTTATTCTTAGCTTATACAATTCCGATTACCTATTTTTTTTTTAGTTTTGTCAACTTATTCAGGTTTACATTGTGCAGTCAGGTGTATCTCAGACTTGTGATTGGTAGTATTTGTTTGAACCTAGTGTCGACTGTAGTGTTTTCTTTTTTTTTTTTTTCTGCATTGTGCTCTTTTAAAATGGGTAGACTTAACATGTTTAGTGCCAAGGTTTTTGGTCTGACGCAAGCTAGACAGAGACAGGAAAGCCTCCCCTTTACAAAAAACACACATGGTACTCCATGGCCTCCCAGGTCAGGACTGGGAGCAGCTGTGGAGCCGATCGGAGCTGGGATGCCAGTGCTGGTTCCTGCCCTTCCTGCTGTGTGTCAGAGCTGCTGAAGGGAGATATCAAACTCCAAAATGTGTTCAGTGGCCTTCAATTATAGATGCAATGGCGCTTTCTAAATAAATAGGTCGAAATGGGCATGGCTGGGAGGTCCCGTGACTTGTTGCAGGTTGTGCTTGATGGTTGTGCTCTATTGTGTGCTATTTTAATGGCCACCCAGTCAGTGGTATAAATAAGATATTGTATTTTGATATATGTGATCTTTTGAGATGTGTGGTTTGTTGCTTTGAATGTTGTAGTTGCAGATGTCAAAACAGTTTAGCTCAGCTATAAGGTTTATTGATTTCTAAACTGTTGGTTATCTTCATAGGATAATGATTTGTTGTGGTGTTGGTGTCAAGCTGTTATCTTTAGATTGTTTTATGTCCTTACTGGAGTTTATGGCGTCTAGTCTGGTTAACTTCAAAGACAAGCTCACTGTATGTATTGTGGTAGGCTGTTGTAACTTTGTGATGACTTGCTTACTTGTTGGGTGTATCACATACACACACACACACACACACACACACACACACACACACACACACACACACACACACACACACACACACACACACACACACACACACACACAAATGGGGTGTATTCTATACAGTATATAAATATATATATATATATATATATATATATATATATATATATATATATATAAAGCCTTTTGTAGGTGTAAAGAGAGATTTTTGAATTTTTTTTAATACAATTTTACATTATTTTCATGAAAATGTGTTAATGTTTTACAATTTATTTTAACCACATTCAAGTAAAACATTTATGTAATACAATGATTTTTTATTTTTTTTTATTTTTTTATGTCAGCTTGAATTAAAAGCAGTAAAATACATGATATATAAAATCAATACAATAAAATTATATTTACTGTAATATTAAGTTGCATCATAGTAATGAAAATATGATTTTCCTGTGGTAGAGAATTATGAGAGGGGGTGGGGAATGGCTTACTTAATGTTTATGAAAATAATGGTATAAAAGCCTAGAAAATGGAAATAATTATGAAAATAATTGCCTTATGCAAAACAGAAAAAAGTAATGGTCTTAATAACGATCTTAATTTAATATTCAAAATCTTTTCTGAGAGTCAAAGACTAATCAGTAAAACTAGTTTTCTAATAAGTTGCAAGTTATTTGTTTGTATTAAAATGTGTGTCTCACTTGGCATAATAGTCTATACAAGATGCATTGTTGGAAATGTGTGAGTGTGCAGCCCATATGAATCCAGGACACACCCATACACAACTGTGACACAACTGTGATCTCATCCAGCCTCATGGTTATGGAGTGCATTCAATCACCTTTTGGCTTCTTCCTGAAGTTTTAATACTTTGATGTCAGTGAATACTCTATTTAAATGATCTGTCATGCTTGTGACAGCATATCAAGTTCATTAGATCACATTCATTTGTGAATCCAGCTTATTCATCTATTACCCATTTAAGTAATCCTCGTAAAGCTCCAAAAGTCAAGATTATAATTGTTACTGCTAGTTAGCATGTTATAATTCGCTCAGTTCTGCCAGTTTAATGAGACCACGTTTAACTGGTTTCAAGTTGGGTGTTCTATAAAACAATGAATGACACAGGAAGTCCCTCATCTCACGCGGAGATGTTGCCAAGAGAGTTGAGTCGAGAAGATTAACAACATAGAGTAACTTGCGTTGGGTACACGTTTGACCCTACTTGTAATATCCTTAAGAATGAAAACTGAGTAAACAATTTTGACATATAAGGGTGTTTAAAATAACAGAACCACGTCATAAGGGCTAAAAGTAACTACATTAGAATAACAAATGCAGCTGCGGAGATGAATCACTAAGTTTGACTGCCAATTAGCAGTATGTGTGTATAAAATGTCTTAATAACAAAAGAAAACTCACAGTTCAAAGCAAACAGAGTTGTGGCTCCATGATTCACAACACCAAAATTGCCTCATTTGTGAAGGAAAATCTAATAAGAAATCTCAAAAATAAACATATTTACCCTCATATTGTTCGAAATGACTTTCTTCCTCCATTTAACCCAAAAGGAGAGATTATGAAGAAAGTTCAAGCTGCTTCTCTGTAATGGTTTACAACATGTATTGATGACACCAGGTTTGTCAATGATGACGGGTGACAACCACTGATGTGTGGTTGACGTCAAACCTGGTGTATTGGATCTTGACCATCTCATATTTGGTATGTTCCTCATGCAAATCCATTATATGGCTTTATACGACTTGGAATACAGTCATATAGACTTATTTTATGATACTTTTATGTTTTTTGTCATTTGTTTGAGCTTGAAAGCCCCTATATCCATCCCAGGGTTATTATTGTCTACTAAAACTATTCTTAAAACAAAAATGAAACACAAATAAATTAAACCAATAGTAATACTAATGACAAAAGCACAAGAAAAAAACAACCACAAATTAAACTCAGAATAAGACAAAAACTTTAAGAAAAAAATAAAATAAAAAGCTAATCAAAAAATAATATTATTATTATTACTATTGAAACTATAATATTATAAAATAACACTGAACATCCATTCCACTTTCATTTAGATTTTTAAGAGTAGTCAGGGCATTTCTATATTCCTTTTCGTTTCATTAAGAAAGATAGTCATATGAGTTTTGAATAAATGAAGACATAATTTTCAATTCTGGATTAACTATTTATTTAATGGAGACAGATGGATATTTTACAGGATTGGTTATGAATACCACAAAAGTATAACCTCAAACTTACCACAAAATTGAACCCCCGTGACCCACTCTGAGCAAAAACTGAGCAATGTCATGTCAGGGAGTAGTCATTTGGAAACCACTATAGCTTTAAAAAAAAGAAAAAAAAAGAAAAAAGGAGCACAAAACAATTATGTTTGAGTGATGGGAAAAATTCGAAATAATCATTTACCCTATTTCCTTCATCCAAGTGAATTTTCCAAATGTTAATCATTGTGTTTCATAATGATTTTGGCAGCCATCTTGTGGGAGTCATTAGGTCTGATGATTGTTTTGCAAGGTTTTATAGCTTCCATGGAATATAAGAGCACTTTAAAGGACCAGATGCTTCCTATCCAGGTTTAAACACTGTTCTGCCATGACATTCCTATCATTCAGGGAGATAATGCCACCATACACAGCTTAGTTAACTTATAGGTTGATTGCATTGACCAAACAATTCCCTTGTTCAGATCTAAAAATTACTGAACCATGAAGATCCAAATGAAGATTCCATCATCTAGACTTTCTGAAGAACTGGAGGATTGTATGCTTGAATTGTGTGATATCTCACTATACACAGTACAGGGCTTTCATGTCAACATTTCCAAAAACAACTGTCCATGTTAAGGTTGGTTTGTTTTGACAGTGACTCACATTATGCCAGACAAAAGTTATTTTCGAGTCAATCACAAATCGGTCTGAACGATTAGACTTCAGCAAATCTGTCAGAATCTATGGAATTGATTCAGATTGGTGATGCATTTTGAATTGAGTTTGTTGAAAACCATATTTAAGGGTGATTTTACATTTGGTTTAATTGTCATGGTATGTCCCTGTTTAACTTATGCAATGCAATTACAATTGTAACAGTTTTGATTGGATTTGGATTTTGGATTTTGATTATTTCAAACAGTGATGCAATGTAAACACAGCAACTCTGCATCAGATAATGCATGGATTGTGTAAATTATATTGCTCTACGTTTGTGCATTTGTGTTTCCTTTATTTTGTTACGTGCTTTAGTCTGTGTCACTGTGTTTTACTGGTTACCATAGAATTGCGATCAGTCAGTGCAAGTCAAAGTGTTTCGTTTCTCTGGGTTCCAAAATGAGTTGATGACATTGTGTTTTTAAATATAGTTACAAAATTAACTTTTAGCTGAGTGCACTCCAGTCACCGTGCCACCACAGCTGACCAGTCAGGTTTCAGAAATAGGATCAGAAATGGAATTAGAGGAAGTAGTTAAAGTACTGAGAGCTCTTTCCTTCCACCTTCCACAAGACAAACGAATGGTGACTCTCCAGTAGTTTTCTGATGGCGCCATACGATAAGTCAATATGACATGAAGAGTACCTGAGGATGTAACAACGAAGAATTAGACACAAACAGTTGTGTAGGACATCCAGAGCTCTCCGTTGCCCATGGACTGGCTCTACAGATCCAGATATTACAGATTTTTGCACGCCAATCATGCTCTATTTATGTGGCTTCTTAACTTTGGGAGGTGCCACTGCCTCCCTTGGATCCCTACGTCTTTTTGGCGTGGTGTGCCACCAGACTAACCAACTCCATTCTCCAGTGGAGTGCCGCCACCAAGTGTTGCAAAGAGGCTTTAGATCAGGGATGTCCAGTCCTGCTCCTGGAGAGCCAACGTCCTGCAGAGTTTAGCGCCAACCTGATCCAACACACGTGCCTGGAAGTCTGGTTCAGTGTGGAAGTCTGGTTCAGTGTGGCCATCCAGGAGCAGGATTGGACAACCCTGCTTTAGGCAGATGGATAAAGCCTTTACCACATTGAGCCATCAGAAATTGCTTTGTGCAATGTTAGGATGTCCTTCTGTGATTTGCACATAAGAAAGACTCTCTTCCCTTGGGATAAAAATAATTTTGAAATACATTTGATCTCCAGGGTGTTCATGATTTCAGTCGAGTCTGACCTCGACGGACTGAACAATAGAAATGAACCGCAGAAAATGTCCACGTCAAAGAACCACACCTATACGTAATCGCCACGGAATCATGGTAGTTCAAGAGTGTTTCCCAGCTGGAGTGAACTTTTCTGGAAAGTTTGATTGGGCAAGCTCTTTCAAACTGCAGAAACAAAATGAAAACTAAAGGTTCTTGGTCACTTTGCTTTTTAGCAGTTTGGCCATTTTGCGGTTTTGCTTACTTCTGTTTGAACCATGTTGTTAAGATGCTACTAACTAAATGGCTATTTAGCAGGCTGGTTGGGTTTCAGGTTTAGGTGTAATCCGCTGGTTGGTAGAAGTGAGCTAGGTTATGTTTTCCCATTTTCTCTTTTCTTGTGTTTTAGATGAGAATTCAAGGCCACCTAACTTCTAGTACTGAACTAACAACTCAAGGCCAAAACAGAAAACTACACTGAAACTGTCCAGAGTTCTCAGCAAACTCTACTGAACTTCAAAACGGTTTTGTAACATTTGTTGTGCAGATCAAACCCTTTCTTTAGGGGGATTTGATGCCTAACTTTAAACACATTGTGTTTCAAGACTGATGTTTCCAAATAAATTAATCAAGTTGTGGCTGGTTCTTTGTGATAAGCAATAACAAAGTAAGTTGGCACTGTTTTTGTGTCATTTATGCAGTCCATCTGTAATGTTGTAGCCTCTTCCTGAGGCTGTACGCAATACTTTTGATACTTAAGTATATTTTAAATCATTTTTTTTTTTTTCGGATAAGTACCTTTAACTTTTACTTCACTTTCCATGAAGGCATTTTTACTTTTACTCAAGTATGACAATTTGGTGCTTTACGCAACATTGCGCTTCCCTTATTTATTTATTTACACAGTATATGTATTTATCTGTTTTCATAGACAGAGGCTGTCTGAGAATTATGTAATATAGGGACACTGTGTGTACGGTGTGCACTCCAAACCAAATATTTGGAGGCTTGTATGAGCCTAAGGGTGCTAGAGACAGTAGGTGAAAGAGACCATCAGCACATCTGCAGCCGAGTCCGAGAGAAACCTGAGGTTCAAGTCCATGGAAGAACATATCAAAACAGGTTTTTTGACACTGTCTTGTTGTCTTACAGAGTTTTGCTCCAGGGGAACAAGTGTGGTTACAATGTTCAGACTGAAACAAACAACTTCCTCCCAAATTAGAAGTGTCTAATGGGGTCAGATGGATGTGGTTTTTTAAATGAAACAAAGCAGAAGTTCAACTATTGCAAAGCATATATTCGGCTGGTATAATAATATATAGTATTGTATATATTTAGTTAGCATATAGAACAGTTGGTTACACTATTCTGATGGTCCACTTTAAACATTCTACTAACTATAACTAACTTTGCAACTACATGTCAACTAACTCTCATTAGAGTGTTATTTAGTATACTATTAGGTTAGTTATAAAAGTTATAAAGTTACTTATAGTCTGTAGAATGTCTGTTAAGGAGCATCAAATAAAGTGTTAGCAGAAATTAAGCAGACAGTCTACTAATACTGAGAGTTAGTTGACATGTAGTTGCAAAGTTACTTATAGTCAGTAGAATGTATTAGGTGGACGATCGAAATAAAGTGTTACTGAACAATTAGTAAATTTCTGCATTATCCAAAGCAACTTGCAAATAAGGAATACAACAAGCATTTGGTGCATTACATTACATTAATTGTAATCGAGAGCCTTGCCTGTAGCCTATATGACACATTATCTTTTAATACTATAGCCTATATCTTTAGTACAGAATTAGGTTTCACTTTATTTTAAGGTGATAGTTTGTACTTACTCAAATAAGTTACTTACTCAAAACTACATGTACTTACTATAGAGTTACGGTTAGGGTTTGGTTTAGGTTTAGTTACGTGTAATTATGCCTAATTTACTGTTATTACTATAGTACATGTAGAAACGTGTAACTACGTCACCTGAAAATAAAGTGTTACCTAGAATTGCCCTCAAAAAGTCGATTTGAATCCACCACTACTTTACCTGAGTTCCTGAGTTCATCCTCCTCGTTGTTTACAGCTTTCACATGCCTGCCTAATTATGGCATAAATTAGTAACATTTGTGTCTGAATCACATTGGAGTATTGCTTCACAGAGCCTATGCACTAATGCGAACAATTTATTCTTTGTAAAAATCCAGTTTCATTGTTTTTTTTTGTTTTTTGTTTTTGATAGGATGGGTGCAGAACAATGCCTGCATTGTAATTTCAGTCAGGCAAGGGACCAATACTGAAATAATTCAAGACTGGTGCCGTTGCTCGTTCCCTAACCTCATTCTCAGAAAGTTTGTAGAGTTTGTACTGTGCAGAGTATCTATTTTGCATAGTATTGTTTGCTTGTGATGCTATTCAATATTGAGGATTAAGGTCTTTGTCTCATTTATTTAAACTCTTTATTTTTATTTTATTAATTTCTGTCATTAATATGTCAGTGTTGTGTGTATTGAAACTACAATGGTGCCAAAAAGTATTTAGACACTTTAAACCATGTTTTAAAAAAAATACTGTATGAATGGTCAAAAGTAATTACAAAAAGGCATCATTGCAAGAAGTCAAATTATTTCTGTAGAAAAGCTCATTTGGGTGAATCAACTGGAAAATTAGAGAGTGCAAAGTGACTGGTAATTTTTTTTTTATTAATTAAATTATGTAGCCCTTCTAAACACTGTTTAGAACAACTGTTTACTTTCACATAATGTTTCCTTGAGTTGCAGTCTTGCACTGTTGTTTTAGCAGGAGATACAGCCGAACTGTGAAGATACAATGTTATCAAATGCACTCAGCCAAGGCCGTTCTGGAATTTCCTTTTCTCTGTCTTTATCCATTGAGGATGGGTTCAGCAACAGTGCTGAAAATGTGGCTTTGAGCATTGCTGCAGCTGAGAGAGGAAGTTCACAGACATTTGTGCACAGACCACTCTTGTTCATTGCCTTTAGTTTAGCGAGATCAGAGGCCTGAGGCTATATGATAAAACACATTGACACACAATGACAGGATCTGTCTGTCTGTCTCCCAGCACTATGGACCAATGTGTGGTGATGATAGCTTTAGAAGTACACAATAACTGTGGAAAGGTCATCCACTCTTGCTTGGCATTTGAATTCTAAACAATTGATAGCATGCTGAGCCTGAGATAGCTGCATGTGAGCTCAAAGAAATGTCTGTTTTGAAGTTTTAATAGTTATAATAAATGGTTCTATTTAAAAGTGTTCAATGTTTCAATGCAACCAGGTTTTCAAACACAACCTAAAACGCACATTGTTTATTCAATTACATGTTGTTCAACTTTCTTCTGTGGAAAACAAAGTGTGCATTTTTGAGAATACCTTGGTCACACTTTTCAATACAGTGAAAGTGAGTGAGAAGGAAATTTCAATACATCCAAAGTGACTAATAACTAACATCACATGTATGGCTTTTTAAGGATTAAAAGCTCTAGTCCCTATCCATTGTAATTGCTGGTAAAAGAACAACCATTGGTAGATTACTCAATTTATGTGTTGGTAAATGACCAAATTTTCCATAAAGTAATTCTAAAGGTTTAATAACTTCATGAATGCAATTTAAACAAATTTAGATATTGAGACTTTAGACAAATGTTACCACAATGATTCTTGAAAAATAATGAAGCCCTGCTGAACTTTATTGATTACTTTCTTACACATAATAAGGGTTAAATGATCTTGCAATGCCCAAATGGGGCCTATTTCCTGTGTTTGGTGTTTGGAGAGGAAGAATCGCCCAATTCAGTCCTGCATTGATGTGTTTAATAATTAGTGTTGAGAGTTAGAATCCCATGCTTCAGACTACCATTTTCCCCATTTGTGTGTTTATGCAAGCTGTAATTTTTGTTTCAGTGTTTAGTTGGCCTTTCCTGGTCAACATTATGCGTTAGCATGCTAATAAAACAGGACCAGATGGAAACTGCATGCTAAAAAGCTGATATGTGAAACATTTGACTGTGTTCTGGACATACTGTTGAATTAAATAAGTGCACGTTGTTGAGAGGTTTATTACCAGTTAATTTATGTGGATGTAACATGCATTATAAATGTTCCTCTGCACTGTCACAAAAACCAAAAAAAAACCAAAAAAAAAACATCAACACTATTTCAGAATTATGATCATTGTGCCTGTGGCTCTAAATCAACTGGCATCAATGCATGTGGGTGGCAAGTCTACTGTGTATGGCATCAATGTGAAATTACATGCCATAAATAATGCAAGCCTTTAAGCCATATGTGACCTTTCATTAGATTTCAAATAATGTTGAAGCTCTAACACCTTTTTTGATATTTTTTTCAGAAACATAACCTTTCAGGATGGACGACGGACAATGCTACTACAATGAAACCATTGCCTTTTTTTACAATCGTAGTCACAAGTATCTGGCCACAGAATGGAACGCCGTAAGCAAGCTAGTGATGGGACTTGGGATTACAGTGTGTATTTTTATTATGCTAGCTAACCTGCTCGTGATGGTGGCCATCTACGTCAACCGCCGATTTCATTTTCCAATCTACTATCTAATGGCCAACCTAGCAGCTGCGGACTTCTTTGCGGGACTTGCCTATTTCTACTTGATGTTCAACACGGGACCCAATACGAGAAGGCTTACAGTCAGCACGTGGTTGCTTCGCCAAGGCCTCATCGATACAAGCCTAACAGCCTCAGTTGCTAACTTGTTAGCTATAGCCATTGAGCGCCACATAACTGTGTTCCGCATGCAGCTCCATACCCGCATGAGCAATCGACGAGTAGTTGTAGTTATCGTCATCATCTGGACCATGTCTATCATCATGGGCGCCATTCCTAGCGTGGGCTGGAACTGCATCTGTGCCATAGATACTTGCTCCAACATGGCCCCCCTCTACAGCAACTCCTACTTGGGCTTCTGGGCCATCTTCAACCTGGTGACCTTCGTGGTGATGGTCGTTCTTTACGCCCACATATTTATGTACGTACGTCAGCGAACCATGAGGATGTCCCGGCACAGCTCAGGTCAACGGCGGAACAGGGACACTATGATGAGCTTGCTGAAAACTGTTGTGATTGTATTGGGTAAGTTCTGCTTTCATTCAGGGTTTCATCATTAGTACTTTAGGCTTGGAGGGCCAACACCCCTGCTGAAAAATCCAGCATAAACCAGCATGAATTCCATGTTGCTTGTTTATTAGAACTGGTATAGTGCTTGTTCTTAAGAAAGCAGAGCTGGTGTAGCAGGTCCAACAGCAACCAGCATCCCATGCTGGTCCCAGCATGCAAAACCTTATTCTGTTGAACAACAGTGCTGGATTTGTCTGCAGGGGTCCTGCATAGTTTAGCACCAGCTTTCCCCAGCATGGGATGGTGGTCCTTCAGGGAAAAATTGTACAACCCTGCACTAGCATATAGACCCTGATTCCAACCCTGCTCTTGGACGGCCACCGTCCTGCAGAGTTCAGTTCCAGCCCTGCTACAGCACACTTCCCTGTTATGTTCAAGTACTCTTGAAGAACATGATGAGCTGGTTCAGGTGTGTTTGATTGGGGTTGGAACTAAACTGTGGGATTGAGGCACTCCTGGATCAGGGTTGGACACCCCTGATATAGTCTAGATGGCCTAAATGCTAACAGACACAAACTAAAAAGTGTAATTTTGTTGGGCATTTGAAGACATTTTCATTATTTTAGGACAAGATTTAATAATTTCTTCCTTTTTCTTCATATAAAGCAATTTGAAATGGTGCATCCAAATTCGAATACAGCTAATGCTGTCTGAATAGATGAATCAAACAAACTTTGCGACCATTAAAAAGTGTGTATGAATGTGTGTAGTATAAATTAAATATGGATGTACTTCATCCCTCATGTTGTCATTGTCATGTGACCAACCAGAATCAGTTTAATTGCTTCACTGTCATTCACAAATCCTTTCCCATGGTGTCATAGTAAAGTGTCCACTGGATGCACACTTCAAAACCTCTGTTGAATTAGTGGGCCATCTGAGTACTTTTCCACCTACTTTATAGTGGGGAAGTAGGTATAGCTGAATGCAGTGTGGGTCAATTCTCACACTCTTTTACTTGCAGATAGATCTACATCAAAATAGCTATCGTATCCTTTGGTGCAATCATAAGCAGATGGCCAAAAACCACAATGACTTGATCAAAAAACAAACTGTCCTCACTGATTTTTATCTCATTTTTAAATGTTGGGAAAAAATCATAAAGGTCAATACTCTTGACCACTAAATCCTTGCAAAAAAGCACATGAAACGATCTTTTTTGGTCAACCACGTTGTGGATATGAACATCATGGAGCCAAATTGCATATGTTCTCTGAGAATCTGTCCTTTAATGATGTCACTATGACATGGAGATTTGCTCTGGGGATCAATTCGTTCTCTACAATTGCTGTTCACACTCATTGTTTATTTTTTTTTGGTGCGATTACATTTGTCCACTTCCTGTCAAGGGAGGTCCTTTAATGATACAAATTTACACACCAGGCTCCAAGTTGTGGTTCAAAATAACCAAAAGCCCATAATTATATATATATATATATATATACACTACTGGTCAAAAGTTTTAGATCGGTACGATTTTTTATGTTTTTAAAAGAAGTATTCTGAGAAGCTTCTGCTCACCAAGGCTGCATTTATTTGATAAAAAACAATCAAATAAACAGTATTATTGTGAAATATTATGACAATTTAAAATGACTGTTTTCTATTTTAATATATTTTAAAATGTAATTTTTTCATCAGATGAAAGCTGAATCTTCAGCATCATTACTCCAGTCTTCAGTGTCACATGATCCTTCAGAAATCATTCTAATATGATGATTTGATGCTCAAGAAACATTTATTATTATTATCAATGTTGAAAACAGTTGTGTACAATTTTTTTTAATAGAATAGAATAGAAAGTTCATCAAAAGAACAGCATTTATTTAAAATAGAATATTTTCTAACATTATAAATGTCTTTACTGTAACTTTTGATCAGTTTAACTCATCCTTGATGAATAAAAGTATTGTTTCATTTTATTTATTTCCCCCAAAAATAAAATAAAAATTCTTACTGACCCCAAACTTTTGAACGGTAGTGTTTAATGTTACAAACGCTTTAGATTTCAGATAAATGCTGTTCTTTTGAACTTTCTATTCATCAAAGAATTTTGAAATAAAAAATTAAAAAACAGTTTTCAACATTGATAATAATCATAAATGTTTCTTCTAATCATCATATTAGAGTGATTTCTGAAGGATCATGTGACACTAATGATGCTGAAAATTCAGCTTTGAACACATGAATAAATTACACTTAGCTATATATTCACATAGAAAACAGCTGTTTTAAATTGTAATAATATTTCACAATATTACTGTTTTTGTTTGTATTTTTAATCAAATAAATGCAGCCTTGGTGAGCAGAAGAGACTTTTTTAAAAAACATTAAAAATCGTATCGATCTAAAACTTTTGACCGGTGTATGTGTATATGTATATATATATATATATATATATATATATATATATATATATATATATATATATATAGCAGCTTTACTTAAATGCTACGTAATATGTTACCCTTCACTCTATTGTGCCAACTTCAAGTCGACGAACAATGTAGCCCTTGAGTAGGCTGAGGAACCGTCACAGTGGTCTTGCGGCCAGTTCCACTGTTTGCCTTGCACTGCTTCAGTGTCATGCCTCGCCGGCTCCCCCAGCGAAGCCTGGCCTGGATGAAAAGGAAGCCAGTCATGGTGCTGTGCAGGAAACAGTGCTGTTGTTGTTTGGACCAGGCAGAGCTTGTCTCGAACCTCTAGAGAAGATGGATAATAAGGGGGTCTGGATGAAAGCACGGTTTGTAGACTGTGATCTCACCCTGGAGATAATAGATGTATATGTGGTAATTACAGTGTGTAATTAATGTTTAAATAATAGAATCCTTCAAATTATACTATGGCACAAATATGTTTGTTTTGTTTTTTTGGTGTATATTGTAGCTATATAGTTATAGCTATAGGCCAAATAGCACTTATTCTGACTTAAGTCACACTTTATTTTAAGCTGTCTTTGTTACAGTGTAATTATATATTTAAGTACTGAGTAATAATAATCAACTACATGGATTTACTATAGGGTTAGTATGGAAGCTTGTTTCCGCAACAGAGTAAAAAATAAAAAAGGTAATTGTGACTTTCTATCTCACAATTATGACTTTTTTTTTCATCTCGCAATTCTGAGATAAAATAAAGTATGATATGATATATTTATGATTTAAAGTTGCAATTGTGCGTTATAAAGTCAGAAATGTGTGATTATAAACTCGCAATTCTGACTTTTTCTCAGAATTGTATGTTTATATCTGTCAGTTCTGATTTTATAACACGCAATTGGGAGATATAAAGTCAGAATTGCATGATATAAAGTCGCAGTTGCGTGTTATAAAGTTTATTTTGTGAGATATAAACTCGCGATTCTCACAATTATAATTGACAATTGGGAGTTTATATCTCACAATTCTGAGAAAAGATGTCAGAATTGCGAGTTTATTTCAATTGTGACTTAATATCACTCAATTCTGACTTTATAACACACAATTTCGACTTTATATCATGCAATTCTGAGAAATAAAGTCAGAATTGCAAGATGTAAACTCTGTGAGATAAAAAATCTCAATTATCTTTTAAAATGTTTTATTCTGTGGTGGAAACAAGCTTCCATAGGTTAGTGGTTAGGATTTGGTTAGGGTTAGTTGCATGTAATTATGCCTAATTTATAATTATTAGTAACTAAATGTTTCATATGTAACAATGACGCTGTAAAATAAAGTGTTACCCTTACTATTCGGACTAATCTGACTAACTAAATGTGCCCTGGATCTCTGAGGATATTAGTAATGCTCGTAAACATTACTCTCTGCTTTAGTGAACGTGTGTCAGGCTGAGAAAAAAAGAGAAAAGGAAAAAAAAAAATCACCAGCTGCAATGTGTTTTAACAAGGTTATTTCAGTATTTGTTGGGTATGTTTGTATACTTCGTTAGGAAAATAAATGGCTTTGGTCTGATCAAAATCCCTAAAACGGGATTTGTTTGTTTGCCTGTTTGTTGCCAATACGTCAGACAACAAAACAAATCATTGATTGAATTAAGTTAAAAAGATTGAGGTTATCTAGTCTTCCAGTCCAGTGAGACATTTTCACTATAAAAGTCTTAAAGGTACAGTAGCAGTTTGTGTATTGTGTAAACAGGTAGTGTACATTACAACAAAATACCATACATGTTCCTCACCTCTGTCATTATCCTGTGTGCAGTCCATATAAACTGTGAATGCTCCAGGAACTATGGAACAACAGAGATGTAATATAAACATTTGCTGGAGTTAAAGGTGGACTTCAGGAAACAAAATCAAAGGCTAAAGTGTAGAATACAGCCTCTTTAAAATAAAGCCTCTATTCCCCGGCTTTGTCTGTATATTAGAGTTCATTGTAATTTCCAAAAATTCTCTTTTGTGCACTACATTCACCATATTGCATTAATTATAAATGACTTGAGCTTGTTCTGTCAGACCAGGTGCTTGTTTTTCTATAGTGAGATCTGCTGTCACATCACTGTGTAAAGCAATGATACCAATCCAGGGTTTCATCATACTGTATATCCACCAAAAAGAACTTTCCAGGAAACAATGAGACTCTGCTTCTCCCCACACTTACAAATAACTTCCACAAGCTAAAATGAAATCAGTTTTTGTTACTTCTCAAAGGCATGATTCATCCATTGTTGAGAGTTACTCAAGGGCGTATGAAGTATATTTGAATAACATAGTTACAGTGATGATGAAATCATTGGATCGGTTTCCGCTCCTCAAGTAAACGAGACATCGGGACTCGTGGGGTGTAGATCAGCAGGGTGTTTCATTCTGAACACATTTTGCCAGTGTTGAATTTTCATTTTCAGGCCATTGTTTCTTGCCTTATCAGCATTACTGGATCACATGACATACTCAGATATGCTTACATGGCATACAGATACAATTTTGGGGGGAAAAAAACACATTTGCTAGTCAATGTTATTTTAATTTTATTTTCCTCATCCTAGTTTCTTGAAGGAAGTGACCAGTTCTGAAATAAAAACATAGATTATGATTAGCTGACTGTTGCATCTATCGTGTAAAAATATTTAGTTGATTTTACTGGCATCTTGCCCCTTGTGAATCTCAGAAACTGCCATAATCATGATTCCTGAGAAATGTGAACATCACAGCCCATGAATCAGCAATGAGTTCATGGTTATGGAAGTATATCTGCATATCTTCTTATCAACCATCCATTCAAATGGTGTTGAAACAGATTTCTTCAACTTTGTCAGATATAAACAAACAACTGCCATATCTTGTTATGCAAGTGATGGCTTGAATATCAGCTTCCCATTCACAAATTCAATCATGAAGTCAGTATTAAATAAAGCTCAACCCGATTCTATTCCATATGGAAGCTTGTTTCCGCCACGGAATGAAACAATTTAAAAGATAATTGCGACTTTTTATCTCACAATTTTTTTTTTTTTTTCTCAGAATTGTGAGATATAAGGTCCAATTCGAGGGGAAAAAAAGACGTTATATTAACTTTATAACATGTAAGTGTGGAAAAAAGTCAGAATTGTGAGATAAAAAGTCACAATTACCATTTTATGTTTTGACACAAGCTTCCATACTTCTATAATTACTTTGTTTCCATTTTTAAAAAAAAAGAAAAAAAAAAGAAAGAAAAAATCAGCTAAATACTGATAATAAAAGTCATCTAATACTGAATAAACATAAAATATCAGGTAACATTTTTTTATTTGAATAAAACATAGACTTAATGAGCCGATTCCCCAGAAATTCCAAGGAAAAGCTAACTGAAGTGGGAGGGCAGAACAAATGCCCGTGCTCTTGGCAAGTCCTCCAGTCTGGAATCTGCTATGCAAAGCATGCACTAAGCACTTCCACAGGTGTCTCTGTCTCACTGAGTTCCCATCAGCCTCCTGCTAATGCTGCATATTTCTGACCACAAACATTTGACCATGTGTTGTGGTGTTTGCCATGAAAAAGATAGCACTTGTTTTGCAGAGATAGCTTTTACTCGTGGGTGGATAATGTTGATAGACACTGATTAGTTCTGCATTCTAGATTTTAAAGATTACATGATGTTTGTTGAATTTGAGTCAATGTTTGTCATGTGACAGTGAATCATGCAGTATTGCTGGAAGCAGCAGATAGAGGCTGTAAAATTACTACACAAATCAATATCATTTCTGACAAGTTGCTCAAATAACAATTCTATTTTTAGTCTCATAAAACATGGAAGTTAAAAGTTATGATGATGTGCAGTTTACATTTAGTACAACTTGCTGCTTAACCGTAGTAACTTTGTTGCACGTCTGCTGTTCGAACCACATTGGTTTAACAATAAAACTGTCGTTAATGACGTAATAACATCTGCTAATTAATCGGTTTGAGATCAAATTAATGTGGGGTTATTGTTGTAAATTACGAACACGGCATCTGTGGACTACTTAGCTATTTTTTGTTCTCCGTTGTTTGTTAGGCCGCATTTACATTACATGGTTGAGACCCAATTCTGATTGTTTTGTATATGATCCATGAACGTGTAAGCAGGAAAAAAACACATTGATGCCGATATTCTCAGATCGGTTTCAAGCCTCATTCATATGTGGAAATAAATCTGATATGCAATGGATACGTGCATTTGCGTCTGCCATGTAAGCGGACAGATCGTACGTCATTGAAAAAGTGAAAAAGCGATCACATGACTCTCTTCAATGGCACAATGGAGGACGAAGGTTCATGCTGAAGTTTTATGTCTTTTGAGCCGTTGGGGCGAAGAGACAGTGACTTTTAAAGATGGCGTGGAAAACATTTCATTTGTGTCTGTTGCAAATTGTGCTGTTTTTACTTATTTTTTGGCCTAAGCTTTTCCATGTCAGTATAGGAACTAGCCACCAGGGTGGCTCCCCGGAACTAATGTTTCCCTCAGGAACATTTTCCTGGTTGCATTCGCACCGCATGTAGGAACTGTGCGCTTGATCTTGTAACATGTATTTTGAAAAATAAAAATGCAAAGAAATACAAAATCATGTTTGGCTCTGTCCCCTCAAAGTTGTGTTGGATTTTCTCCTCAGCGTAAAGGTTAAGAGGTTTAATTTTCACTGTTTTCCATGTTTGTAGAGTTAGTTTCTGAAGTAAATATATAGGCTATATTCTGTGTGTTTACTCAGCTTTTTTTTTTAAATAGCGGGCGCTGGTGTTTCACATGTGTTCGGCCAATCAGCGTCACTAACGTCACTGGTAGTTCCTGTAGTGCTGGTTTAGACCGACTCTGAAGTAGGAGCTAAATTAGTTCTTCCAAAAGGAGTACCTAGAACTACATTTGTTCCTAGTTCCTGCGGTGAGAACACGCCAAAAATGGATACTTCTGCCAATAGTTCTAGGAACGAAAGCGTAACGAAAGCCCCTTATGTCTACATTGGCTTGTTTCGTCAAGTATATAGTGTAAATCCAGATGTTGGATATAGGTCACTTTTAAAAGAAGATTATAGTCAACCAATTGGAATTGGGCATCAACTGCAGTGTAAATGTGGCCTTAGTACCTTAAAATTACACATTAGTACCTAAATGGTACATATAAGAACCGTTTGAAAGGGTACCGTCCCAGTGACAGCTGTTGTACCTTTTGTGTTATTTTGCACAAGAAAGTTGAACTTCTGAGTGGAGAATGCCATGTCATGTGCAAGATTCTGCAAAAGATACGAGTCCAATTGTCCAAAACGTCTGTCTAGAACATGTTGTAGTGGAATGCAAAAACACATTCTGCATCAGTTGCCCCTTGACGAGACTCTAGAACTCTCCAGCACCAGTTGAACACGCTAAAAATATAAAGTGGCTATTATTGTGTTGTAGGTCACACTTTAGTTTAGGGTCCAGTTCTCACTAACTATAACTATGACTTTTCCTCAATAAACTCCTAATTCCTACTTATTAATAGTTCGTAAAGTTAGGTTTAGGTATTCGGTAGGATTAAGGAATGTAGAACATGGTCATGCAGAATAAGGTATTAATATGTGCTTTAATAAACAGCCAATATCCATTGATATGCATGCTGATCAGCAACTAGTTAATAGTGAGAATTGGACTCTAAACTAAAGTGTTGTAAACATGCTGAATAACCAGAAAAACAATAAATCTCTTGGCTTCTACTTTCCAATAGAATCAAGGCATGAAACCATGTTATCCTTTAGATATGGTCAATCCCTTGCCTTTGTCAAGGAAAGCCAAAAAAAAATTCCTAGACAAACCCAACATTCATGTGACTTGGCAAAGTAATTTCGCCTCTGAACCTGAATCTCTTGCAGTGTTCGCCTGAACACCCCAGTCATTGTGCCTGATGGTGTTAATAAGCATTTGCGGAAGTAATAAATCGAAATCCTGCTCTAAGATGAAGCAAGGCTTTGAGCAGCTGCCAATTTAAGCTGCTTATTCAGCTTGTAAGTGGAAGAGAGCTTTAATGGAGGGTGAGGGGTGTCTTTACGGCCCTGTTTGTACCTAAATACTGTAGTTACGACATACAGAATCTAGATCGAAATATCATAGCATTACCAAATAAGCAATACTCCTCAACTGGGTGCTTTTTTAAAACTGAAATGTTTGTTTGTAAGCATGAATCCATAAAGCATTTGGGGAATGATTCGTTTTTGAGGTCCAACATTCAAGGCTTTGAAGTCTTTCTAAACAGCAGTTTCAGTCAGCCTAAACTTGCTCAGTTTTACTCCGTTTTAACTCGTCCACACCCATGGTATTGGCTTTCTCCGTATGTCTGTGAAGCACTGGGAGGAATACTTACCCCAAACACACAGTTATCCATCAAACTAATTGTTATTACATAAAACGCACTTTAAGGATACAGTGCATCTAATTATTACATCTAGTTGTAAGCGGAAATGTGGTATCATATCACGATTATGTCACTTACAGAATCACTCAAAAGGGCTGAATTAAATCAAAATGGTGTTGTGGTGGATTCAATTCCAATTTAACCAATGTCGAATTTCATCCTAAATTAGATAACATAAATATTACTTAGCAAAATCTGGTTAAATGTTTCTGAGAGAGCATGTCATCAGTAGATTTACTGTATGCTATAACAGCAGGCTGACAGATTTGATATCGCAGTTCACCACAGTATAGTAAGCAAGACCAAATTATTTGATTTTAAGTCGGGATCGAGTCTGAATCCACATGATCCCGACTCCTGAGTCCAAGGACTAACAAGGACTCGGAGTCCTGAACTCGACCAAGACCATAACATTTCTGGGATTTTTCTCTCTTCCAAAACAAGCTGATTCTCTGTTTCAAATTAGTTTTCTGAGATGTTCGTGTAAAAGAAGCTCTCGATGCCGCTTCCTTTCTCACAGCTGAACCCACAGTGAAAGTGCTTGTGACGGAAATCATCTTCATTTCAAGTATATATTTTTATTTAGAGACTCATTATGGCATCAAGTTTCTGAGTAAAACCAACTGGACGTTTGGGTGTGGGGACCAGTACTGAGAAAACTACGGTTTCGTCTTTGACGTACAAAAGTATCAGAATCTCTCACTTCAAACGTGGTCTTCAGTCCCCCTCGTTCACGTCTCTGGTGGGTTTGTTCAGAGAGAGCAAAACATGTGGCAAAGCCATGCTGGAAACAGCTTGCAGTTTATCTAACGGCTGAGAGTCTCCACATAACTTTCTAGTGATGTCAACCATTCAAGAGCAGCTGCGTTTGCCTTAAAGAAGAGTAGTGCTTTTGCAAACGTATTTCTATCTTGCAAAATAACAACTGTGGCCAAAATGTTCTTTTTCAGTAAACATATTTTGTTTGTCGAAGTCATGTTAGGTTAGATTCATAAGGAAAGGATATGAAAGGAGAAGTTTGGCACAAATTAAATTTACTATAGGGATTTTTTTAAGCACTGGGATGCCTGCCTGCCCTTCTGTTAGTAATGGAAACGCCAGATATTCATTGCCTTATATTATGAAATGTAGGCTCTATCCAAAACTTAGTATATTGCTTATATTGAGAACTACCTTCTAAGACAGCATCCCTGAAAGAAACCTTAAAATCCCATCTTCACATGAATCACATCGGACACTTCACTTGCAATTGGTTTCAATTCCATTTACTCTAAAAAGTATAGAAATATATCACACATATATTGGCCAAAATAGATAAGTTTTAATTGGACTCTGAATACTTTTCAGCATTTAATAAATATATTTGTAAACAACATTTCTATCACATTGTCCCTTATAACAATAGCAGTATTATTCAAGTTAATTAAGTATATTTTCCTCATATTGGCTACTTTATGTATACTCACTTATAAGTGTACTATTTCAGTTCTCCTTGGGACTAAATTGGGCCACTTTTTAGTTTCTAAATGTACACGTTCAACTCTTTCCCCACCAGCGTTTTTTAAAAAGGTTGCCATCCACCGCCAGCATTTGATCATTATCACACAAGTTGCTTGGCTCCCAGAATATTTTGTTGTAGTAATATCTGAACATGCAATATATCAAAAGAAATAGCAGAGCCTCTTTATGGAACATTAGGCAGTCTTGATTTATGTATTGTTTAATATTGATGATCACGTTGGTATTGCTTGTTTCTGCTGCTGCTTCTTCACATGTATTTTGATCAGTACTCGATCAGAAGATGTGCAATAGCGCCCCCTACTGTATGTAAGCAATAAGGTACGAGAGGCTGTGACGTATCCTGAATAAAAGTATTATTCCTCGCTCCTCCCCCATCATGATTGTACACGCCCCCTACTGCTGATTGGCTACAAGTGTGTTGTACTGCTCGTTCCGATCCACTTTCAAAAGCATTTCTCAGAAATCTCTTAGTGCACAGCTAAAGTTATTGAGCTTGACTGTGCTACTTTCACACATTGTACTTTTTACAATACATCCTGCAATTTCCTCTTGCAAAATCCATTTCCTTTTGTTTTTCAGGTGCTTTTATTGTGTGCTGGACGCCTGGTTTGGTGCTTCTCTTGCTGGACGTGGTCTGTACCAATTGCAATATCCTGACCTATGAGAAATTCTTCCTCCTTTTAGCGGAATTCAACTCTGCCATGAACCCTATCATATACTCCTACCGGGACAAGGAGATGAGCGTCACATTCAAACAGATCCTGTGCTGTCAACGTCAGGAGAACGTGAACGGGACTGTGGAGGGTTCAGACCGATCCGCGTCCTCCATCAACCACACGGTCCTGAGCGGGGCTCACCATAATGACCATTCAGTGGTCTGAGCTTCTACAGGGGCCAGGATCCACATAGTATAAGCAAGCAGAGACTGTGAAAAAAGGCATTTTCATCAGCAAAAGACTTTTCCGTCTTCATAATGTTTTGTCACTATATTGAACTATTTAAAGGCTAATCCAAAAGGATTTAAGTAGCCAGTTTAACACAAATCATATTTGTTCCCGTAATGCCTTAAGTATGGTAAAAGGTTGGATTGAGTATATTGGCTAGCTGTAATTTTTTGGCCAGATTGTTGTAAATCGAGGAGTTACACGTTTTTGTTGTTTTTTTTTGTCTTGTACAGCAAGTGTTGAAGTGAAGGACGTAGTGAAGTATCCAGTGAATCTGCACTAGAAAGAAAGAGTGCATGTAAGGGACCACTGGGAAATAAATTTGGTAAACTATGCGAAGTACTTGATCTTTTTTTTTTTTTTCTTTTTTTTTTGCACTGCAGGTTCATCCCTTTGATACCAAGCTGGCACCAAATATAATACCCAAAAAATATTTCTTTCAGCCCATTGAATGATTAAGGGGTCCAAGGGGCTGAGAATGGAGATGAATGCTTGAAATTGAACATGATGAGGAGTATTAAATATTTATGTGAAGCTGGGTATTATACCTCAGTAACTTGAAACAGCTTAATATACGCAACTTGGCTTTATATCTTTCCTGACACAAAAATTGCCTTATCTGTTGGTTATATCATTCCCAGTAATTTTCAATAGGAAAAAAGCATCCATGCCTTATTGCTATATATATATATATATATATATATATATATATATATATATATATATATATATATATATATATATATATATTAATATCTGACACCTTTTTATTAATTATATTCAGTTTTCAAGGTATTCTGTTCACATTTCTAAAACACATAATACAAAAATAATAGTTCAAATGAAGATTATTTTTATGGATGTTCAATTTATTCCCACAGAGTTGACCGATTCATTGAAGTGATGCAACGTACCTTGTGTCATGGCCATAATCAAAATGATATATCATCATTTTTTTTTTATAATAATGGTTCAACATGACTGAAATTAAATTATCGAAAAGCGTCTTTACTTCATATACCAACGTATGTACGTATGTATATATTAAGTGTATATATTCATATGTTAGTCAAGAAGGGAATGTTTATTGTTTAAAGTTAAAACATTTGAACCAAGGTATAGCTATTTTTAAATATTTTTGGTTCTAAACTTCTTCTTTAAAATCTAATTTCATCATACAAAATATATATTCTTTTGGCCAAACATGGAATGACAAGTGTTTCAGTATACAGTGGCCCAAAAAAGTATTTGGACATTTAGGATACATTTAATGATAAATATGACACTTTGTTAGTCTTTGTTACACGTCACTGTCCTTATGTCCACATGTCCTTACTGTAGTAACATTATGCATAATTACATGCAACTAACACTAAACCAAAACCTATTCGTAACCCTAACCCTATAGTAAGTACATGTAGTTCATTAATGAATTACTCCATACTTAAATGTAAAGTTACACTGTAACATGGACACCTTAAAATAAAGTGTACTTTATTTTTAAGTGTACTTGTTACACCTTGTTACAATTTTACATTTAAGTACTGAGTTATTAATTAATGAACAACATATAGGGTTATGGTTACGAATAGGTTTTGGTTTAATGTTAGTTGCATGTAATTATGCATAATGTACTGTTGTTACTACAGTAAGGACATGTGACGTGTAACAAAGATGCTGTAAAATAAAGTGTCATCCAAAAATGCAATGAAACTAATTCATTGTAAATGAGACTGGTAAGTGTCCAAAACTTGTTTGGACCACTGTTCAGTTCATAATCTAATTCTAACATCTGTGAAGTAAACGTTTTTATATGTTGTATTGTTTATAAGAGGGAACGCTATTCGTGAAATAACCTCCAGTTTAAAACTGATGTAAAATGAGTGTTGTAGAAAAAGGATTTTCCTTTTGTACCCTATAACATTTTGAACTTAATGACAGTATTGCTTTAATGTGTATTAATGTTTAAAATGGCATCGTGTGTACTGAGAATGAACTTTCCACTTTAATATGGATGAAATTTGAAGATTTGCACTCTGTAAATGAATTGAGGATTTGGGGCTGAGATAATGTAATTTTAAAACATATCAGTATTACCAGTTGTCATACAAAAAAATAAAATAAATACTAACATTGTTATTATCAATTTTACACTGAATATATGTGTGACCATTTGAGTTTCTTGAGAACTTTTCATGTTATTTGTCTTTCCAGGAAAACAACCTATAAAACCTCTTTTTTTTTTCTTTTTTTTTTTTTTTTCTTTCAAGTAGCAAATGTTTCAGCATTTTTGCAAGTCTTACTCTGTTGCGCAAGCAAGTTTGAAGCAGTACAGTGCTCCAAATGACGTCCATCCAGAAGAGACAGCTGTGCTTGACGGGTCATGGGCCATAGGTTCATTCTAGGTTGAAAAACGACACTATGTTTCCTGTTCATTTCAGAAAATGTGACCATATTCCAAAAAAAAAAAAAAAAAAAAAAAAAAAAAAGATGCTTGGCTTTACTTGTTCTCTTAATGAAGTCTGAACTCTGAAATCCTGTATGATAACATTCACTTAACAATGTCATTCAATTAGTGAACCTTCTTAAAATAAATCTGTATATGAGTCAAATCCTCATCTGTTGTGCGTCATTTACACATACCAAGTTTCTTATTTCAAATTACAATGTTCACTTGCTTTGCTTGAATATCAACACAGGCTCATTGGAAAAACGTACAACGTTTCTGCAAGACTGGCATTTTAGCTAATTTTGTTCTTTTGCAAGGGAAAAATGTGTCAGTTCCCCCATAATGTCTTGGCTCACAGTTGACAGATATTTTCCAGAATTACAACAAAATGGAGCTTTCCACCTTTCCTGCAAACTGGTAGGAAATCCTTGTGTTCAGGCTGAAGAGTGATGGGGATATTACTCCGTCTGTGCTGATGTCACTAATACAATAACTATTATAAAACAAACCCTCACTGGCCTCATTTTTGGACGCTATACGGAACATGCCTTATATCTGTAAAAACAATGACTGGTATGTGCAACATACAGCCAAAGAGATTCCACAGGACAAATGCAGTTTTTGCTTGGAGATAGCCAAGTTTATAAACCAGAGCAGCTGGGGTCAGAATTCCTCTGTATTTGCGTTCCTCTTTAGTCATGTGTGATACTAGACATGGAGTTTTTCAAACGGCTATGAAGGAGAACAGTGTTCCTGTCACTTACGGGCCTTTTCAACACCAATGGCCTGTTGAATAAACGGCTTAGACTAGTTTTACAAGGCTGGTCATAACTTTTTGTTTAAGTCAGTAACTTAGATTGGTCTAATTTAAATCCAAAAAGTAAGGTCAGTTCTTAAGACACAGCGGCTATGGTTATGCAACTGGCCACAGATGCTAGTTTTTTTAATTTGTTGAATGTTGGGATCAAAAAGGTCACTATAGTTGAAATATTCGGTAACACTTTATAATAACTGCACGCTATTCTATTTTACATTATTTTCTGATTCACCCTTGTGAAAAAGAAGTGTGGTTAGTGTGCACTTGTAGTGTACTTCAAATCTTAAAATTGTATTAAAAAAACTTTTACAATACATCATTATTTCTTGTTGGTCATGTGTTGACTTGATTACAATTTTAACTGTAGTGTGTTAATCAATGTTACATTTAAAGTTCATATATTTTAAATAGGTAACACTTTATTTTACAGTCGCCTTGCTTCACATTGCATGTACTTAATATAGAAACAACAGTCAATTATGCTTAATTACAAGCAACTAACCCTAAACCAAACCTTATAGAAGTACATTTGAAGTGTAACCTTTTAATGTTCTAAACTGCAACTAAATTATTGTTGGTTTAACTTAAAATGTACTTAATTGAAATAAAAAAATTTAGTTAATACAATGAATGAGATTGGTTTAATAAACATAAACTCAGAATATGATGTTATCTGAACCACATTAATAAGTTGATTATACAAGTTGTGATAAGTCATAAAAATACGTTTTACAGGATACAGATGTGTAATACAAATATATTTAAATATCATGACATACAAGTTTCAATAGAAATTACATTAAAGTATGTTTTATTAAATGCCGTAAATGCTTCTCAGTGCATTATGTGTAATATAGAATATATACATAGTTGTAACTTTAACCATATTTGGAAGATAATCAAAGTAATTATGACATTACACATAAATGTGTTTAAGTACTTAAGGTAAAAAAGCACTCTAAAATTCCGCTTATTGCATTTAATATCAATTTACAGTAACATTTATTTTATTTGTACATTCAGTTCACACTTAAGTCTATATTCTTTTAAAGTATATTATTTCCCTACTCTTTTTAAAAGTATGCTATTGTACTTCTTTTTCACAAGTGTAATACAACATTTTTCATTGTAAATTGTTTTATCTGCATTAATTTTGAGTTTGAGAGCAGACTCTTTATAATATTAATAACACTATAGTCCTGCAGGAAATATGAATGAGGCAGGCACTGTAGCTGGTCAATTCAGTTCCAAGAACAACGCTTTATTTACCAAAAGATACATTTTAAACTTGTACAAGAGCGCATATGTGCATGATGTGGTATCCATTAAGTAATTCAATAAGCTTTTAATACAAAATGCAAATATCCAGATACTACTGTTCTGACGTTTAGGAGACCACGGCTACACTAAGCTGTGCGCTCAAGTCCAAAATAAACGAACCGAAATGGGAACAGTCAACATACTGTCCACTTTCCAGGTTTATAATACTCCACCCTCTCAGTCAAAGACCCTGTGTCAGACCCCGAGAAACACCAAAAACTGGCTTGCGATGGTTTAGACTGAAATTGAAGGATAAAAGGAATCTCGTTTTAGCAATAGAAGAACAAAACATCTCATCAGTATCCCAGTTGCTATTCCTAGACACCAGTGAGGTTACATAGCGATCAAACGGAGACTTGTGGGTCACTGAAGTTCCCTGCTTTCTCCCCAGAAAATGACCCTAGTAATATCATGTGTTTCCACTTGAATTTATACGATCTCAATCAAATATGAGCCAAATGATCTGGCCTATGTTATCTATACATTCATTCTACAGCTCGTTCAACATTTGATTTTCTTCTAAGGGATTTTATGAGGAACATCTGAGATGTTGATTCTTAAATGAAACAACCTCAGAGCAAAACAGTTTTTATTCATGGCTGAAGAGAATAATGACATTTGTTTGGTTTCTCCCTTATGAAATCCTTAATGCTATCCAGTTTCAAGAGGACTTTTTAAAATTATTATTATAGTGGAAAATAAAACAGCATTTCTTCTTCTTCTTTTGTCTTTTGGGATGATCAGGAACAATCAGAATTTGGTGTTTTTCACTGTTACATCACAAGGGTCAGAGAGAGTGTATGGTTTGAATAAAAATCATTGAGGTCCCGCTCAGTTTTGTTGTGGCCTCTCCGTCTTCTGAACGTTCTTGCTCATGAATCCATTCGTCACTTGTTTTTCCTGGCCTACTACACGGACGTCTGTGGTTTTGCCTCGCTTGCTCCTGGAAATTTCAGGGCCATTAAAAATACTCATGGCAAAGACAATGTATTTCTAGGATTATCAGATATGACCTGACATTCTTAGATGATAAATTAAATGCTGGAATAAAGAAACTGTCCCACACACGTTGAAAGTAAATCCTTCACCATCCCTCTTCATTAAATGCCAGTGTGATTTAATACTGTCTCAGTAAGTTCCTGTTTTGAATGCTTATAGTAAAAACTGGCTCAAATGCAGAGAAAGGTAGTGTCATAAATCATGCTCCATGAGGTCACTGTAGTTCCTGTGATGTAACACTGCCCCCTGCCTGCTAAATTGAAAAACAAGTGTCCAATAGACTAGCGATTTCTTAACAGTTACCTATATACCACAAGTGATGCTATTGGAATTGAAAGGTTTCAAGACAACACCATGAGAATTTTAATAAATAGTTTTATTTCAAGCAGATTCATATCCAACATCTATTCATATAGCTAATAACCACTTTATTAACAGAGTTATTTAAATTATGTAGTAATAATAATATAATAACATGATAATAACACAAAAAGTCATGCTAAGCGTGTATAATAACAAATTCTCAAAGCATATGTTTCTGAATTTTTGTCAAAACATGTCAAAGGTTTGAATATGCTGAACTGAACTGAAAATGAATTGGTGAGTTCTACCAGACACACAGTTAAGTGTCCAAAATACATGGAAAATTTCATGATTTATTTAACATTTTGGTCACTACATATTAAACATACTTCCGCTTGTGTTATTTCATAGTTTTGATTGCTTTTTATTTTTATAAAATGTGAAAACTGGTCATAAAGAATTATGGCGTATTACTGGATTTTAAGATGATTTCTTTGTCTTAATTCATGACAATAAACAGTTAATTCATACCAATTTAATCTTGTGGATTATATGATATGATATGATATGATATGATATGATATGATATGATATGATATGATATGATATGATATGATATGATATGATATGATATGATATGATATGATATGATATGATATGATATGATTGATATGATATGATATGATATATGATTGATATGATATGATATGATATGATATATGATATGATGCAATACTGTTACATACACTTCTCTACAATATTGCCTGATACATTTTTCACTCACTTCTACTTACATCAAATATAATTGAGAACAAACAAATAACCATCTTAACTTGGAATAGCAATTAGTGAAAAAGTATATGAAACTATTCTGTTATAACATAAAATAATAAAGTGATGATGTGCCACTTTGGAATAAGCTATTCTACTTAAATGTTTTAAACTTAAATTAAACAATAACAACATTATTCAGTTCTATAGCATGTTCTTGAATGAACTTCTTTTACGAATGTTAGAAAACCATAACCAGATGCACATTACTCTCACAATTTAACTCAAAGTAGATCCAAAGCAAGAAAAAAAAAGAAGAAAAAAAAAACATTCATACTGTACTCCTCTGCTTGCAGAGATTTCAGTCTAGGTTCTTGCAGTGACTGCACTACATCCGCCTTATTATTAGACGTGGACCTTCTTTACTGGAGATCCTGTTAATATGAAACCACCTCAAATCTTGTCTATCTCTCATCTGATGCCTTCGTACATCTGCATCATTGAAAGAAAACAATTGAGATCCTATGAACAGATGCAAGCATTCATCTTCATAGACTTTGAGGGATCAGTATTCCTTAAGGTATGCAAGCTTTTCTAAAAGATGTAGGCTTCTTTCCTCAATGCTCCTCTGGGTTTTTTGAGTATTTGTTGGCACTTTAAGGTTTGTTAGGTCTCCTCTGGGTTGTCTGGATCTCTTGTGGATACCTTAAAGTGTTTTATCCTTCTTCAATATCCCTCTGGGCTCTTCAAGATTTTAATGAGTTCCTGAATAGTTGCAGCTTTTTGATTCTTTACACTGCATTTTTAAAAGATCCTCAAGATTTGAGCATCTGGTCATGCATTCTTTCCAGGATGCGGTGAATGCTAGCAAAACTAGGCCGGTCAGTGGGATGAGTGCTCCAACACAAACGCATGAGGTTATACAGCTCCTGTGGGCAGTTTTCTGGACTGGCAAGAACATTTCCATCCCTTACATAGTAGATGACCTCCTCATGGGCCATGCCGTAGTAAGGCTGCATGCCATATGAGAAGATTTCCCATAATACCACACCATAAGCCCACACATCTGATTCACTGGTGTAGCGGTTGTAGAAGATAGATTCGGGTGGCATCCAGCGAATTGGGATGGCATCATTTTCACTGGCTTTGTAGTAATCAGCCGCATAGATGTTGCGTGAGAGACCAAAATCTGCAATTTTCACAACCAAGTTTTCTGCTACCAAGCAATTGCGGGTAGCTAGGTCACGGTGCACAAACTTGCGCTCTGACAAGTACGCCATTCCTCCCGCCACCTGCTTGGAAATGGAGAGCTGCTCCAGGCAGCTGAGGGGTGGGTAACGCTCAGGTTCTGACACAAGACTGCTGCATGTCAAGGTATCCCGACTTAGACTGGGCTGCTGGGTTGAAGAGCGCCGTCTCAGAAATTCATTCAAGTCCCCATAGGCCATGTATTCAAACATGAGACACATGGGCTTCCCCACCGCACAGACTCCTACATGGCAGATACACAAATGACAGGTTTAGTTACACTTCCAACTGTTGATACTAACCAAAAATAAACTTCTGTTATTCTAACACTGGGTCGCGGCATTGAATCTGGTTCCGGAATGCCACAGAGGGGATTGATCCAGGGTTATACACTGGGTCAACTCTGAAATGGATGAGTCGAGCTATTTTAAGGCTTTTTCAATTGTGGTACCCTTGGGGAATGGGCATACGTGTAATAGGAAGCAGATGTGGTTCATTTTAGGAGTTTCCACAAGAAGATGTATTTTAAAAGTGCAAGCTTTTGAAGGGATACAATTGTGATACATTACCCAAGAGACGGACAATGTTGGGGTGATCAAACTCAGCCATGAGTGCAGCTTCTCTTTGAAAGTCATTCTGCATATCGGTTGAAGCTTCCTCTTTCAACATCTTCACTGCCACCATGGTGAATGGCTCCATCGGCGAAAGACAAGGGGCTCTAAAGGACAGCAGGCACATTGGGAACTAGTAGTTACAGTTTGCTTGCATCAAATTTAAGTAATTTTAGTTAAAATTTGCTGATCCAACCGATAGATTTGTATCAATTTGAATCTGGAACATAAATCATTTGATGACTATTTAGGCAGCATTACCCAGCGTTTGAAGTAATGTACTAGGCAGAGCATTACAACTGTAAAATTACTGTCCAGTTGATAGTGACATGGTAACCCATACTTGGAATTTGTCCTCTCCATTTAACCCATCGAACTTAGTGCACACACATTAGGAGTAGTGAGCATTGAACACACACACACTGCAAACCACGGACACACACAGCCACGGACACACACAGCCGAAGCAGTGGGCAACCATTCACCATGCCAACCGGGGAGCGATTAGGGGTTAGGTGCCTTGCTCAAGGGCACCTCAGTCATTTCCTGCCGGAATTGAGAATTGAACCCACAACCTACGGGTTAACAGTCTGACTCGGCAACCATTAGGACACAACTGCCCCTGTACAGCCAAAGCCATGTGTTTCTTTACACGCATGCACAAGCCTGCAGAACTGAGCAGTCAGTGTATACAATCTTTACTGTAATGATAAACACTTGACTCTGGGCAGTAGTAGTAGGCAATCCTCACTGATCTCAAACCAAATTCCTCCCTACATATTGTCACAAATTGTCAAAGGGGTCATAACGCCTTTTAAAATAGTTTAAATGGTGATGCCAAACTGTGGAAACAGCATCACAATGGCAGCAACTCAAGAACCAACTTAGAATTCCATTAAGATTACACTTCCTGTGCAGAAGGCTCCTGTGTGTTCCTGGAGAAGTAAACACTTTTCTAATGGGTGTCTATAAATAACCTCCCCAGCAGGGCTTGCTCACACGATAGTGTCTACAGGGAAGTTTCATATTGAAACACATCACATGTTTAGTGTGACCTATTCAGTATCTTATTTCAGGAGACAGCCATATGGTGTATACATTTTACCCACTGCTGTAATTCCCAGGGGTATCTATAAACCTGATATCAGGATTACATTGTGGTTTGGTCTGTATACGTCAGACCATTGCATGCTGATTTACCGTTCGTTCATTTTTTTCTTTTTTTTCTAAATCTAACTGGTGAGTCACTAAATAGTTTCTAAGTATTCAGTCATTTCTGTAAAAAAAAAAAAAAAAAAAAAAAACTGGATTCATGTAATCATTCAAACAATGTAAAAGTTCATTTTGATAAAACCATGCAAAAGAAAACATGATCAGTATAAACACTGACAGTGCCAAACCAGGATAGACATTAGCACCACTGGTGTTACATTTGCTTGTAACATTTGGTAGCTCTCACCTTGCCTGAAACACCCTACCGAAAGCCCCCTCTCCAATGTCACGGACATATTCAATGTTGTTACGTGGATATTCGAGACTGAGGAGCTTGGAGTTGAGAAGGAGAGGCAGCCGTTGGTACATGGGGTTGGGGTGAAGTCTGTCCAGCAAGAGCTCTGATGGGAGGGTGGTCAGAGTAGGTGTATCCAGCACCCTACTGAATGCAGAAGCAAAAAAAATTTATTTTATTTTATATGTTTACTAATAATTTAGGTCATGCAACTTCCAAAGCAACGTCTAGAACACTTTTGGTGAGAGTTTCCAGTAGTAGGGGTGTACTACTCTCAAGGAGGCTTCTGGAGGACCACCTTCCTGCAGAGTTTAGCTGACCAAGGTGTCCAGGATTACTTGAACACTGCAGGAAGCAGAATTGGAGGTAAAATCTATATGACGGTGTTGCCAATCTTACCTCTGGAGGGCTACATTCTGCCTGTTATTTTCAACTGAGCCTGAACACTTTGATTACCTGTTTCAGGTGGTTTGATTAGGTTTGGAGCTAAACTTTGCAGGATGGTAGCCCACGTGTGGTAGGCCAATGGTAACCTGTGTTCTAGAGCAGGGGTGCCCAATCCTGCTCCAGCAAAGTTCACCTTCAACCCTAATTAAACACACCTGAACCAGCTAAGCAATATCTTACAAGACATACTACAATCTTCCAGGCAGGTGTGTCGGGCAAGTTGGAGCTAAACTCTGCAGGACAGTGGACCTCCTGGAGCAGATTTGGACACCCCTGTTCTTACCATAGAGTTACCATAGATCAGGGGTATCCAAACACACCTTTCCTCAGCACACCTGCCTGGAAGTTTGTAGAATGCCTAGTAAGACCTTGATTAGCCGGTTCAGGTGTGTTTAATTGGGGTTGGAGCTAAACTCTGCAGGACAATGGTCCTCCAGGAGCATGATTGGACACCCATGGCTTAGATTATGGGTGCTTCTCAATCGGAAGGCTTCATCCTACGAAGGCTGCAAATCTCGGTTGCCGCGTAATCAAACGTTGCTGAAGGCCATCTCAATATGAAGGATCCTTGGAAGGCAGCCTTCGTTTCACGTCCTATTTGGCCTGTTTTGAAGGCCGCAACGGATGTATCCTCTGCAGCCTCAAATCACCCACAATCCTTTGCACATATTCAAATTCACGAAAATAAACTGACGGAAAATGAGTCGGTACTGAGCTAGTCTGAGTTTATTATGAAATGTAAGACAAAAAATAAGTATTTTTGGACATGAAAGTATAGATGTTATCTTTTGTTTAGCTGTAAATTAATCATTTAACTCTAAACTGCCAATAATGTAAGCCACTGGGAGACCACATACGGTTGTCATTCACTGTACTGTCATAGAAAGCCAGTTAATATAAAGATTTGTAATACAAAGTATTTTTATATACAAAGTATGACCGCGAGGTGTAAACATTTATGGCGTAGCCATCCTATACCGTCTCATTCTAGCGTTTAATGCTGAGGAGGACACTAGCCTACAAGCCTCCGAAGGACTAGACTAGGAAGGACGCAGCCTCAGTAGGATACAGTCTTCTGTTTGAGAAGCACACTATATAGCACACTATATGTCTTGCTAGAGTTTGATTTATTAGGAAATGTTGTTTCATGACTAACAATAGATGTAGATACAATACACACCCTACTTGGTATATTTACATCGGTCCTACTGAATCAATCTTTCTGGGGTTTGAGCCTTCAACCTTTTACCAGCGCAGTTAATTGTGTGAATTCTATGAGTGACTATACGACTTAAATGAGATTAATCAGTCCATTATTCACCTTTTCCTCTTTTTCCACATTTTCTTTCTTCTGTGGCACATGAGGATGAGGATGGCAAAGAAGGCCGCCCCAGCAAAGCCAGCAATGACAAAGATGATAACGCTCATTGAGTAGGCTGTGGACACAGGAGGGGGTGGGTATAACTGGACTGGTTTGGGAATCGAGGGGGCAGTCTCCACACTGATAACTAAAGAAAAGAACAACAATGGTGATGCAGTTGATTTGGAACAGCTTTTGTTTTATATTGACTTATGTCAGAGTAAACTGTCAATCTAAGATTAGCTACTCCAGTCAACAATGTATCTTATTAATTGCTTAGGTATACATTTATATACCTTCTCCACATTTTGGCACCAGACAGTACTCCCAGCGTACATTGGGGTTTGTGGTGTAGCACCATGGCCTGTCACTCTCTCCACCTGGGTTACGACAGTAGTTTTCTGCATTTCGCAACTCAGGAATTACATCTACAGAGAGTCTATGTTGATGGGGATCCTGAATGGGATCAAAAGAGAGCGGTCAACAAACAAACTCAAACCTGTGGTCACTCACATATCATCTGCGGCTAAATTCAATATCCCCATTATCCCTGATATCTCCAGCATTTCCAGGTTAAAAACCACTGCATGCATTAAACATTTCCACATTGTTTTGAAAAGAGACAAAATCTTCTCCATTCAAAACTTAATTTCAAAGGAAACTTCTGGATTTGTATATTCTGACCCTCCATTGTTTTTACTGTGAAAACAGTGTTTCCTGTGTACATATCGTTTGAAGGTCACTGAGCGCATGCCAACATGCAGCATTCGGATTGTTTGGGGTTAGGGTATTGTTTGAGGAAAGTGATGAAAAAACAAGTTAGTATATTTGATTACAGCTACAGGAGGAAACGATAGCATGTTATAGTGCATTTTAGTTTATTCATTTGTGCATTTTTAACCCTTTGTCCAATATTCTAAATCAGGCATGTCTCTTTACGAGCATCTCAACATATGCAAACCTTTTTTCTTTGTCAAATTAACTACTGTCAAAGATTGGAAAGGCTGCAATGGTAGTCTAAAGCTATGCATAAGTAGCTACTTGGCTAACTACTAGCTAACATTATTTTCCCTACACATGTAGTCTAAGTCAGTCTAGTCTAAGACGCCAGCCTTTGGTGAATAGGAGGCAGTACTAGTTATTGCAATTTGATTAAATATTACAAAGACAAAACATCCTTTAGAGTAACATGCATTGAATAATCTCACAAAATATGAGCAGAAACATTTCTGAGAAAAGTAAATATAGTCCATATTGATTTTCTGCTGACTTTAATACAAGCATTTACCTGCTGGTTCCATCGCTGACAGGGAATGGCAGATGCTGTGACATTGTGTGTTCCTTGGTAAAATCTTCCTTTGTCATTGTAACATGTTGCTATAGATATATAAATTACAAATGGTCAAGTATATTGAAATGTGTATTTTGATTATCAGTCTAAAGGTCTGAGGCTGTTAGTAAACATCTGTATTTTGTAATTGAATTAATAATACTAATTATTTTACATTAATTTCAGTGTTTTTTTTGTTTTTTTTTGTTTGTTTTTTTTTAACAGAGGAATTCACATACAAGTGTAAATGAAAATAAATCTAAGATATCTTTATGGACTCTCAGACTTATAGACCCCACTATATGTGAAGAGAATATAAAGTCAAACTCATACTTACATGTAACTTGATCTTTATTGATATCTGAATAAAACACAGAAAATAATGTGTTTTTCATTGAAATTCATTTGACTCATTAACCAGTTATGTTATCATGCAGGTTTCTAAAAGATATACACAACATAATACCCACTTTCCTACAATTTTTCATTACCATTTCATTGCCATTTCCCACTGAATTTTGCCGCTTCACAAGTTAGACAGCAGCTTGCAAACATGGCATGGAAACTTTTAGATGGGAACATTTACTCAGCTGTCCAACATCCCCTACTGATCCTTCCTCACATGCTTTGGCTATAAAACACACTAATCTTGTCCATCTACAGGTTCGCTGTCGTCACATTCCTCACAAGGCATTTCACATAAACAAAAAAAAAAAATCCTACAGCATTGTCCTGCCAAGAACCATACGTGGCGTTTTTCCACTAACTCCCATTGTTTTCATGGGACGGATGCTTTATGGACATCACTGACAATCAGCCCCAAAATATCACAGGATTTTCAGAACTAAACAAAGATCGAGCCGAATGTCACCCCACAGGAAGATGTACAGTTATATAATAGCGTGTCACTCTTACCAACGTAAGGAACTGTAGTACATGAGGATGGGTCTGTTTGTTGGCTGGGTAGAGAGGTGCATTCTGGGAGAGTGATGCTATGTGTGAACCCTTGATGAGATCTTTCCTCAGCAGAACGCCACTCCTTATAACAGTACAGCTCTTTAACTGCGAGACAGTGCTCCCTGTGAAGAACAGCACAGTTTCTGTTTTATACGTATACTGTATATACAGTATATATAGCATGGGTGGTGCTGTGGTTAAAACTCAGGGCTAGTATTTGAAAAGTTACTGGTTTCTGGGCCGACCACCATTGTTCCCTTAAGCATGATTTTTAACCTCAGGTTGCTCCACTACTGTTAGTTATTTTGGATAAAGGCATCTTCCAAATGACTACTTACTAAATAGTGATAGGAATAATTTTCTGCATGTGGTGCCTGTTCTGTCCATGAGGAAAATCATGTCATTTGAAAATATGGACTGAATTTGATTATAATATTATATATATATATATATATTTTTTTAATATTGTTTTTCACAATATAATGCAAATATACATGGAAGCCTGTATTTGTGAGATACAATAAAAAAAAAAAAAAAAGTGACAAGTTAAGTCAAAATTACAAGAACTAAATTATATATTTTTTTTTTTCTCACCGGAAACTGCTTTTTAACCCTTAAAGGGTTAGTTCACCCAAGAATAAAATTGATCCCATTATTTACTCACCCTCAGGCCTTCCTAGGTGTTTATGACTTTCTTCTTTCAGCCAAACACAATCGGAGTTATATTAAAAAAATATCCTGGCTCTTCCAAGCTGTATAATGGGAGTGAATAGTAACTGAGATTTTGAAGCCCAAAAAAGTGCATCCATCCATCATAAAAGTAATCCATACGACTCCAGGGGGTTAATAAAGCCCTTCTGAAGCAAATAATTTTTTTTTTTGTGAGAAAAATATCCATATTTATAACTTAAAATATAAACTGACTATAAACTATAATCACTAGCTTCCAGTAATGGCCGTACGCGAGTCTAGTTCCGGTGGAAGAGTGACCTCAGTAGCGTAAGCTTAGGTGAGAGTCGACGCCTCTCGCGGTTCAAACAAATAGGGCAACAAACTCAAGCTCCCAAGACATTTCTCTTCAAAAATTCAAGTTTTAGACTTCTAATTCATGACCGGTGTTTTGCCGTTACCAAAAAACGCAAACACATGTTATCAAAAACTTTACAAAAAATCATGTCTTAGCTTCAGAAGACCTTTATTAACCCCCTGGAGTCGTATGGATTACTGAAAAAAAGTAATGTACACCTAGCATGGCTTGAGGGTGAGTAAAGATTTTTGGGTAAACTAACCTTTTATTTGCATGTATGTTTCGACAAACATACTGGTAATTATTAAATAAACTTTACATACTGGTAAATTACATTTCCGGGTCTTTAGTGACCCTGATCTATATCTAACACGGAAGGATCACTAACTGCCGTAATAATATAAAACTCTCCTGATATTTAATAACAATTACAAAAGAATAAAATAAAGCATATTTGGTTTCCTTTTAGAACCTGGAAGGGTTCAACTGGAGCAGAAGCTTTTTACTGGCATCTCTGTCCTCGTCAGAGCTCATTTCCCAGTACATTCAGCATCTGGCCCATATTCATGATCTCAACCATCAACCAAAACTATCATTTTTAACATCTTCAAAAATCAATATTTTGATCGCTGACAGATTCTTCACCAAATCCACCATCAAGTAACAGTGACACTAATGTTTGACTGCGTACAGTACTTGCTCTGCTAGTTAGGAAATCTGATCCAAGCTACTTTTTATTCAACACTTTTTATTCAACACTTGGTGAAAAGCCACCACATACAAAGAATGACTCATAAAACTCGTTTGTTTGGATTCTTTTTGTTTACTGTCCTATAGGATAAAGAGTAGAAAAGAAAAAAGTATATTCTACATGGTATATTACCATGTACCCCACAGAACAGAACCTTTTCATTACCTGCAGACAGGTTTAGGTGCTGGTCCTATTCCCGAAGGATTGCAGTCCTGGAAGGTGGCATGGCAGAGCAGGGATCTGGCAGCAGGCCTGCAGAATGAGCTGACCCCGTCTAGTTCCCCCCATACACTCTGAACCAGGTACTCCTGTGCATCCTCCGGGTTCGGGAGGGAGTAGTTGAAGAACACCAGAGCGTTGCGACGGAGCAGGTTCCGACACACGTCGCCCCTGTATGTGCTGCAATAGCCAGCGTTGCCTTTGTACAGTCTAAATAAGATAAGACATCACAATGCAATATTAAAGACAACACAATAATGATTGCTACAGTGTTCTGTGTGGTTTTCATAAGGTTGCTGTGGTTGCAAAGGCTTTTTAAAGGATGGTTGCTGTTCTTTATGCATGTTCTGGGTGATTGATTAATGATTCAAGTAAACCTTTGTGAAAAAGAAGTGCGCTTAATTGAATTAAATGTGCTCTTGTAGCACAAACAATAAAAAAAAAACAAAAAAAAAAGTTAGTTTAGTTTTCAACTAAAAACTTTCGGTTTCACTTTATTTTGATGGTCCCTAACACATTCTGTTAACTATAATGTTGCACCTACATGTCGACTAACTCTCAGTAGAGTATTAGTAGAGTATTAGTAGACTGGTAGGATTTGAGTTAGAATAAGTTGACATGTAGATGCAAAGTTACTTATAGTCAGTAGAATGTCTGTTGAGGAGTAAAATAAAGAGTTATCAGATATTAAGCAGACAGTCTATCCATCCATCCATCCATCTTCTTCCGCTTATCCGGGGCCGGGTTAGTTAGTTGACATGTAGTTGCAAAGTTACCTATAGTTATCAGAATGTTCAAAAGGGACCATCAAAATAAAGTGTTACCAAACTTTCAACTCATTTACTTGACAGCAGCATTTTGGGAGCCTGAAAACTCAAACTTCTGAAAACTGGTTTCAGAGTGCAAGTTTTTGAAAACGACACCATTATCGTCTCCCTGGGCCTGTAAACTACAAAAACGTGCATTTGTGAAAATGGTGACCTCATGCGCATCCATATAGTCTATAGATGAGTAGTTTTTCTTTACAAAATTGACATCGCCAACTGATGGCATCGCATCAATAATACAGTGTTTTTAGTTGTTTTCACAGATTCATGTGAACGGGGATCATTTGGACAATGTTGTCGTCTGTAAGCAAAAAACGCAAATAAAAAACCATAAACCATAATGAAAAACCGTAATAAGAACTCGTTTTAAAAACACGTTTAAGTGCACTTCTTTTTCACAAAGGAAAAAGCCAACCCAATCTCACGGCACTTCGTACATATTTTACGTGGTGGCTAATTCATACGAATTCATATGTTTGTCGAATTTGTACGTTTTTTGCTAAATCGTACATATTTCACGAGTTGCCCAATTCGTACGAATGACCTACCTCTGACCCCACCCCGAAACCTACCCATCACTGGGGTTTAGACAAATCGTACGAATTTGTACGAATTAGCCACCTTGTACTCACTCGTACAAATTGGACGTGAGATAGCGTTGAAAAAGCCCACCTTGAAATATTCTAGCCCCAATACATGACTTGGCTGAATCCTTAAATATCCATTTTTTTACTCATACCAGTTAAAACGTCTGACGGCTTTGAAATGTAACAGCTCAACTCTCCTCAACAAACCACATTATCTGACGCATTAATCATGTTTGTAGTACAAATGGTGCAGGAACAAACCATAACTCTCTGAAAAATAATAACAGTGATGCTTACCCTAGCAAACTGTGTTTATGAGATATGTAGTAGGGTTTGGAAGTTGTCAAAGAGTAACTTTGCCCTCATCATTGACTTCTGCTAAACAGAATGGCTGTTTTGGACTCAAGTCATATAAAGATGTTGCTTCAAGGTTTCCATACACAGCTCCGTCTCATGACTATGCGCTGACGCATGTACACACTGCGCAATTGACAAGAATAAAGTGCCGTTCTTACAATTAGTTCATTCTGTTTAACTTTGCTCTAATTGCATCCAGATGCTGAATCTGAATCGTTTGGAAAATAGCTCGGTTTATTTAAGTTCATGTGTAACTTAGACCATATGGCGTGTCTGGCTTTTAGGAAAGGGGTGAACTGCGTTATCCAGCACATGTGTGTACGTTTGCATTTATCATTTGAAATCAACAGAGACATGATGATTCAGTTTTAGTGGCTCTTTCCAGTGAAAGAACTCCAGTCAGCGTAAACACAACTTCCGACTGACTTGAGTCACTACACTGTCATGATCTGTCTTTCATTTGTTTTATTGCATACAGGTTTCTTATCAATTATAGCTCCCCCATCCAAAGATGATGTCATATTGAATGACAAGCCCTATTAACATGATTCACTAACAACCCTGAGTCTTAGTGTGGTGACTCACACACGGACAAAACTTACTTACATCTTATCTATTTTAGTGTCCTTGTTACACATGTTACACGTACTTAGGAATAACTATAAAATATGCATTATGCAATAAATATGCAATAATTACATGCAACTATAGTCCTAAACCAAACTCTAATCCTATAGTAAGTGCATGTAATAAAGTGTAACCTACAGGGCTTGCAGAATTATTAGGCACGTTGATTTTCTGATCATATTTTATTTCCAGGCACATTTTGCCAATTCCAAACCATATTAATCTTAATAACTACTATTAATTTTGTATTTAATCATTTATAAGTGATATATAATTGTTCATGAAGGCTGGAAATGAAAAACGCCTTTAATTCAGGTGTGCAGAATTATTAGGCACGTTTTCTTTTACAGATAAAATAAGCCAAAAAAGAGATTTAACTAAGACTGAAAAGTCAAAAATTATTAAATGCCCATGAGAAGGATGCAATACTAATGCAATACTATAAATGGCAATTGAGGCATGACCATTGGACAGTGAAATGCTCATTGGGTCAGCAGGGTCAGACAAATACAGGTGGAGAAGAAAGGACACATGATAACTGCAAAATAATTAAGAATTAAGGTGAAGAATTAAGTGTGAAACCATCAGGAACCCTTTAGTCTCCATTTTCCAGAACTGCAACCAACATGGAGTCTCCAGAAGAGCAAGGTGTCAGGGTCTCAGAGACTTAGGTTAGGTAAAGAATCCTAAAAATGTACCCCCTCTTAATAAGAATCACAAGCTGAAGTGTTGTGAAAGACATGAAGACTGTATTTTTATAGGCTTTATTGACAGACAGATTGAGAGTGACTCTTGAAGGACCAGCACCACATCCTCTTCTACCACTGTTTGAAGAATTCATCTTCCAGAATCTGACAGTAAGTTTTTGGAGTTCATTTTTAGCTCATTTTTAGTCCATCTCTTACCCTGAAGTCCATTTTGATGGACTAAAAATGAACTCCCAAAATTACTGTCAGATTCTAGAAGATGAATTCTTCAAAAGAACCATCATGGGTTTTCTTGGTGAGAAGAACACTTCTGAGCCTTTTTTACACTATAAATAACCTTTTGCCCAATGGATGTTAAAGGTTCTTCATGGAACCATAGATGCCAATAAACAACCATTATTTTTAAGAGTGTGTATATATTATATGCTGAAGTGCCACTCAATAGGATGCTAATTTATTCTTACCTCCATTCTATGGGAAAGTGACAGGATCCAGAGACGGCCACCAGAAACAGGCCCAAGAAGAGAGAAAAGCACAAACAATATCTGTTTAATGTCCGAGAGTAACACGTCCACTCTGTCGGCCTGACCATTCTCCTGTCATGCAGTGCTTGGCTCAATGTTTGTGTGTGTGAGAGGAGGACAGAGACAGAACTTGGGGGGTCTTTCTGGATATACAGCAGGTGTGAAGTTTAACAGCCCTCCCTGATTTCATGTGACAGGATTCAAGAATCTCCTCCACAGAATAAAGCAGTCTGACCAAGACTATCTCACGACCAATTCATATGAATTCGTACTAATGAGTAAAAGGTGGCTAATTTGTACGAATTCGTACGACCTCACTCGTACGAATTCGTACGATTTGTCTAAGCCCCAGTGATGGGTAGGTTTAGGGGCGGGGTCAGGGGTACGTCACTCGTACGAATTCATACGAATTGGGCAACTCGTAAAATATGTACGATTTAGCAAGAATCGTACGAATTCTTACGAGTGAGGTCATAGAAATTCGTACGAATTAGCCACCTCGTAAAATAAGTACGGATTGCCGTGAGATTGGGTTGGTCTGACGGTGTCTTTCTTCAAAACTTTTTTTTTTTTTTTTTTTTTTGGATATACACCCATAAGAAATAAAACATTAGTCAGGCATTATCACACATGATACATTATTATATCTAACTTTGCAGATGCTGATTGACCAATAAGAGTCAAGTATTCTGGAGAGCCATGTAATAAGGAATATGTGGTAGAAATGAACATCAAATACTCAGTTAATTCAATAATTAATTCCAGATTGCCTAATCGTATTGTATACATTCTCTACATGGCTAAAGCGCCACTATAAAGCATTGTGGCGTGTTTGCGCAGGGATGCTTTTCCGGGCTTTGAGGAGGCAGACGAACAGCTATGCAAACACAAGGCAAGCTAACTGAAATCCTGGCTCCAGAAACACAGCTGCTGAAACTTAGAGAGCACTCTCTTCATATTTACACAAAGCAGCCAGAGAAACATATGGCTGAAACAGTAGGTCACAGTGGGTGAGTGTTTTACCAAGCCCCATTTCATGGGCCTTTGTTAACAGAAGCATCTCAAATTGATTTTGCTAAAACATTATGACTGGTGACATTACAGCCTTGCAATAATAGACTGTGGCAGTAACCTGGAACAGTGACTGTAGTTAGTTAGTAATGTGACGTACAGTATATCATATTGCTAAATGAAAATGTACCTTGTTATTTATTTATTTGCATGGTACACTACTGTTCAAAAGTCGGTAAGATTTTTTCAAGTTCTCAAGTCTCTTATAAGTCAAATATACAGTAACAAAAGTAATATTGTGAAAAATTATTACAATTTAAATTGTAATATATAGTCAAATGTAATTTATTCCTGTGATCAAAGCTGAATTTTCAGCATCATTACTCCAGTCTTCAGTGTCACATGATCCTTCAGAAATCATTATAATATGATGATTTGATGCTCAAGAAACATTTCTGATTATCAATTGCTTAATATTATTTTAAAGAATGCCATAGTATCACCATGATAAATGTTGTTTCCAAATGAACATGGTACTTTTTTTGTAAGTGCATTTTGTCATGTCGGGATTATCAATTATAAATGCATATGCATGCACTATTGGAAGATTATTTATAACAGTGACATTTGAACTATTTTGAGGCACCCAAGTCTGTTCATAACAGAGCATGACAACCTTGTTTCAACATCCAGATAACAGGCATTTGACAGTGATAACAGCTGTCAAATACTGTTTCATGTCACCTCTCTATTCATGTGTTATAATAACCCATATAAGCATTTACCATAGTATCCATACTTCATGCTAAATACTACAGGGAATGTTACTACAGTAAAATAGTTGTTTGGTATCACCACTACTGTCATCTAAATTATAAATATTCTGAAATCTTCACATGCTGTTTACAGGAAGCCCCATTGTTATATATTCGTAGTTATTTTTTACAGCTAAGTATCAATATTTCAGTATCTCTGCTATTTTACGAGACACTATTTTAGGGACAAAGCAGTAGACAAACTATTGGATATAGTAAGACTCCTTAAACTGACCTGAAACAGTTATTCTTGCTGTAGCTTTGACGGTATTGGCTCCTCCGCTGTGCTGGTTAGTAGCCTGACAGGTGTAGAGAGCTGGTTTATGAACCACTACACGCAGAACAGATAGTATGACCTCATCCACCAGCGTCTCCTCCACTGACGCTCCTGAAATCTGCAGATAACAAAATACCATCAGCAACAGCCTAACATCCTTTACCATGATAAATTCACTGTAATGTCTGGCCTCTACATTTGATCAAATGCCAATATGTGCAATATAAAAAACATTACCATTCAAAATATTGTCTGTTTTTTTTTAAGACATTAATACTTTTATTCAGCAAGGATGCATTAAATTAATCAAAAGTGATAGAAAAGGCTTTACCACTGCTACAAAAAAAATATATATATTTTAAATAAATGCAGTTATTTTGAACTTTCTATTATCAAATAGTCTTTAAATAATGTTTCCACAAAAAATATGAAGCAGCACAACTGATTTCAACATTGATAATAATCAGAAATGTTTTGTGAGCAGCAAATCATCATATAACAAAAATGTCTGAAGGATCATGTGACTGGAGAAGTGATGCTGAAAATTCTGCTTTGATCACTTGAATAAATTACATTTTACAATATATTACAATGTAAAACAGCTATTTTAAATTATAACAATATTTTTTACAATATTACAGATTTTAACTGTATTTTTAACCAACTAAATGCAGCCTTGGTGAGCAAAAGAGACCTCTTTCAAAATAATAATAAACTCACCAACATCAAACTTTTTAACAGTAGATATTAACAACAATAACAATCACAAACAATTCTTATGGCAAGTGATGTACTGTACCCACAAAATGTAGCAACTATAAATTAATACAGCTGAATTAATATACAGTTCTGCTGATGTGCGATGACAGGTGTGCATAGGCATAGTGCAAATATGTCTTATCTAATCAACTTCTTTTTAACTAAAACATTCATGATATTATTTTTAATAGCACAGAGATTCCAGTATGTAATTGGGAGCTATTTGTATTTGTAATTATTACAAAATAGCCACTAGTGTTCTTCACAGTATATGTGCAGAAATGCATAATAGAATAGAATAGAATAGAATAGAATAGAATAGAATAGAATAGAATAGAATAGAATAGAATAGAATAGAATAGAATAGAATAGAATAGAACAGAACTGATGGGTCAAATGCAAGTCACATGATTATTCCAACAAATATAACAAATCCCTCTATTTATCGTTTGGATGTGTTAAGACTCCTGCTATTTTGCTAATGTGATTTGTTGAGTTTATGAGAACATTATGAGAGCCTGTAGGAATGTCAGTCTCATGCTGCGATCACGGCTCTATATTTGACGAAGTGCGCATGCAGCTGATTTTAGAAGGCACTTCATCTGGCTCAAGAAAACTAATGAGCTGAGAGTCCTGCCAGAATGACACTCAGACGGGGTAATTTTAATCAACGGTCTAATAACATCTCACAGGTTTCAGAGATGCTCTGTGGGTCAGAGGTCAAAGTTAATTTATCAATCATCATCATCAGCTATGACAGCTCAAACTATTTATCAGAGCAATGTTTTATGTATAAAATGTATTTTCTAAATTATTTCGTAACATTATCAGTGAAAAGTGCACTAAAGGCAAAGTACATTAATGGCAATGATTTGGTCCAAGTAATTAGTGGATTTAAAAAAAAAAATGTCAACAATTACCAAAAAAGGTATTGAATAGACATATTATTCTAATAACACATCATTATTGAAAGCTGTATTTGATGTGAAATCTTTTTAAACAGTTTTTAAAACAAATTTATGCAACATAATAATGATGACATTACTATTATTTTGAAATGTTGAAAATATAAAATATTTAAATAACAAAACAATCAAATAATAAAAAATGCAGATGCTCAAACATAGTGAACATTAAAATGATCAAATGCCCATAACCGCAGCACTAAGTGTGCATGGAAAAACGTGACTGTGATCTTGGATGAAAATTGTTGAGTTTTGTATCTTTTAGTCTGTGTCATCTATGCTAGCTTACAACAACAAAAATGTACTGTTTCAAATGGGAATATGTCAACAGAGTTTGCTAATGCGTCACCTTCATTGTGATGTGTATGCGATGTTTAATGGGATTTTATATACTTGACATCTCCAAAATGTATACCATTAACTTCGTTTTTTTTTCAAATCGCGGAACATAAGTCAGTATGTTTGTTTTTCTGTTTCTATATTGACTGATGCTAAAAGCAATGTAGCACTTGATTGTGTTCAAGGTGAAGCTGCCTCCCCCAGAGATGTGTTCCCTAAGCAGGAAACTCCTTTTAAGTTCAATGGGTCGAAGCTGCCTCCCCCAGATCTCAGGCTTTTTCTCTCTAAGTAGAAAGCTCCCCTATAGTAATAAGGTCGAAGCTGCCTCCCCCAGATATTGAGGTGCCCAAAGTAGGAAACCTCCCTTATTTGTCAAGCTTGTAGCTCCCTCCCCCAGATATTTGTGTTTTCTCTCTAAGCTGGAAGCTCCCTTGTATCTCATTTAGGGTTGAGTGGTCTCACCAAACTCACCAAACCTAGGTCTCACCAAACAAAACTAAGTGGTGTCCTCTTCTCCCCTTTGAGCTTCATCCTCAAAAGCTTTCGCCCAAGATTCGCAAACCCTTTTTGTTGTGAGGCACCTTTAGGAGTGCTGGAATCTTGAGATTTTGGATATTTTAGAGTTTCCTGGGTTGAACTTAGAGTAGTATCCTCCCCGTTTCTCGGGTCTTGAAGTAGGGTCTTCTGTTCCACATGTCGAGCTCTTCCGATCTCTAGAACCCAATGGGAAGTTGCTTTTTCGCCCCAGTTTTTGAACCCTTCATGTTGTATGGCACCTTCAGGAGCACTGGTGTCTTGAGATCTGGGTTAGATGGTGATTTCAAGTGGTTGTAGCTAGTGCTTTTTGGGCTCCCCTTGATTTGCCGGTCTTCAATATTCAGTGTGGAGTAGAACCCTTCCCCACTTGGTGTGATTCCTGGAATACCATCTCTGATACAGCTATGTTTAGTGGTGTAGCTGTGCTTTTCTGCAAGCTCCCCTTAATTAGCGGGTCCTCAATGTTAAGTGTGGAGTTTAACCCTTCCCCACTACTGGGATTCCTTTCAGTATGGTCTCTAGAACCCGACAAGCGATATTTGCCCAAGTTTGTGAACCATTTTTGTTGTAGGGCACCTTCGGGAGTGCTGGAGTCTTGAGATCTTCGCACGGTGCTGCAGTTTCTTGAGTGGTTGTACGGTAGCTAGCTCTCCGCTGGCTCCCCTTGATCAGCAGATCTTCTGGGTCGAGTGTAGAGTTGTCATTCCCTACTGTTTAGGGTCTTTAAGTAGGGTCCCTAACTCCTCCACTCCCCTGGCAGGAGATCGGTCCGATTCCTGGAATCACATTCTCTAGACAGCGATATTGAGTGTTAGTAGCTCGCACTTAGAGAGCTCCCCTTGGTAAGCAAGTATTTAGGGTTGAGTGTGAGTGGTATTGCCAGTGTGAGTCCTCTGCTCCCCAGAGATAACCATCTCTGAGCTCCGATGAGAAGTGGCTTTTTGCCTTTTTGCATCCCTTCTCATTGGCAAGCACCTTCGGGAGTGCATTGTCTCTTGAGATTGTGACTGTAGTCAGACAAGGTGTGAGCACTTTTCTACCGAGGTGGTACGATTTCTAGCTCCCCTGGGGTGTCTAGGGGTAGAACTTCTCCTAGTGATAGTGACAGGCTAGGGAATTGACTTACTCCCTGAGCCAGTATTCATTTAAAAGGTAACATCTAATATATATGGATAGCAATACCAGACCTTTGAGTTATGCCCTTGGGACGAGCACTTTCCTTGCATAGGGAATGACGCGTGGGTGGTGGCTGTAGGGAATATTGTCACTGACAGTCCACCGGTTACCTGAGTTGGGGAATTTTTTGACTCTGGCATCTAAGAAAGATATTGTTGCTTTTGAACATGTGCTTCAGACACCTACATGCTCCAATAGTGCTACAGACTGCAGTACTGGGTACTCCTGCAACATAAGCAATGACGTACATCTGAGTGAAAGAAACGCCGGGAAGTTAGCGAGGGAAGGATGCTAGTTTACAAAAAAAAAATTTAAATCCTGAATCAATAGGAATCATGTCAACACAAAAGAAAAAATATATTTTTGCACAAGCATGGAAGCAAATCTTGTGCACATACTAGTGCAACTGAATACATTCTGCAAAAAAAGATCTTCAACAGAAAAGCAAGTAAAGCAACAAGCAAGAACCCATCAATGAGAATATCATGCAAAACAAAAATAAAACACAAAAGGGTGAATAGTGTTGTCAGATTTACAGAAAATAGATTAGTTTGGGCAGTCAAGGGTTAAACCCTTCTGCAACTATACAACCTCACCTGAGAGGTCAGTCTCTGCTTTAGTCCTTACTGCTCACACTGTTGTTCCATGTCGTGCCAAAAAATAGAAGTTTCAACCACTGTCGCTTAGCCAAACCAATATTTTTCTATGCATATCTAAAAAGAAGTATTCAAATATGATTGCCAGTATCCAAATGAAAACAAAGAGAGCACAGCTTGTTCAGATCTACTCTTTACACCCCCTGACAGAAGCCTGAGAAATTTGAATCTTGGACTCTCCGGGATTTAAAGACTTAAACGCTTGTTTGCAGACAATATCTTCACCTAAGACTGCTGATCAGTTTTCGAGTTCCCTTTGTTTCTGTCTACCAAAATCCACAACCAAAAACGATCCCAAATAATGATAACAGTGCAGAGGTGTTTTGAATTCTTTTCTTGATCTTGATATGGCTTAAACTTTATTGCTGAGGTCTGATCAGTGCCCTGAGAAATGATTGTAGTTTGAATCCTGATAATAGTGACACCGACCAAAGCATTTACAGAACGCAGGCCTCCCATCATTGAACTGGCAGCACATTTGAGATATGCCGTCTGACATTTAACATGAATGAGCTCTGCTCTCTGTTCCAGTAAGATGAGATGAAAGTACAATTAATTTGCTTCATAGAGCCAAAGCAAACATGAAGAGCAAGAGAAAGATGTAGAGGAAAGATGGGGAGGAGAGAGAAAAATGACTGTAGAGTATCTTTTAAAGTAGAGAATTTACCGTATTGCCATTTTCAAGCCAAGTTATAGATGGGATTGGGTTGCCAGTGGCATTACACTCTAATGTAACCTCTGATCCGATCTGAACTTTCTTCTCCTTGGGAACTTTCAGAATCTTGGCAGGAGCTATGGGAAAGACAATGACAAATTAGAAATCTACCATTTGTACACATGTTGGTTTCATATAGTTAAAAAAAAAATAAAATAAAAAAAAAAAAAAAATATATATATATATATATATATATATATATATATATATAATATATTCTTGTAAAACATACTCCAATAATCAATAATCCCCAATTATAATACAAAATGTGATGTGGTACAGTATAAGCATCAACTTAAATGTGATAAAATGTTAGCACATTGTAAAAATATACCATTATAAAAAATTAAAAAAAATAAGAATAATTTTATACAATTTAATTTATTATTAAAGGTGCAATACGCAAGTCTCTGAGTTTTTGCAGGACTATGCCCCCTCTGGCGACAAGCGAAACTGCAACCAAACATAGCCAGGTGAGCGTGAACGCGCATGACGTCACGCCCAGTCTCAAATTCCGTCCCGAATCCCTCTTATTTATTTTACTGTACAGGATTATAGAGGCAATCGCAGTGATCAGAGAAGGACTCATTCAGCCCATCAGGCAATTGTTTAAGCATGTATGGGTTAGAAAAACGGGTATTTTTAACATGAAATGTTGCGCATTGCACCTTTAACAAAAAATTATGCATTACGTTTTTACCATATGACATTGTACAACCTGAACTAATGTTGCATTGTCATTAAAAAAAAAGTCAAATTATGTCAAAGGTACTAATAGTCTACTAACTGTTGGTTGCACCATACAAAATATGTTATTCATATATATTGATATATTATCCCCCCCCCCCCCCCCCCCCCCCATTACAATTACATCAGAAAATTTGACAATTTTCTAATATTGATAAGCAGTGAAGCAGAAAATACTATTTTTTCAAACAAGTAAAGACACTGATTGTAAGTTTTAATGCATTTTAAATAATAAATAATAATTAATTAATTAGTAAAAATAGAAGCCAGCATTATATCATTGACTTATAAACAAAAAGTGACCCAAAAAGTATTTGGCCACTTAAATCATAATTAAATTGCCTGAATGTGATTGCATTAGAACATCTGAAGAGTACAATAATACTTGAATGAGGATCAAAGCTATGTTATGACATACCCTGTACTTCAATAGTGACTGGTTTGGAGTAAGCAATTCCAAAACTGTTTCTGGCCACACAGCGATACAGCCCAGCGTCCTCTTTCTTGATGTTGTTAATTTTTAGGGAGCCAGATTCCAAAACTGATATACGACTATTAACCTACAAGACACATGAATGATGGAGATGTTCAGAAAACACACAATGCTTGAAAACCATATTAATATGGATCCAATAAATTAATACTAAGAAGAAAATTGTACGTTAATAAGTAAGACAAGTCGTTCTATTTACCTTAATCAAATCATCTTCTTTGATCCAGGATATTTCTGGTTTGGGATATCCTAATGTTAAACATGGCAACACTGCTTTGGACTCCACAACCAATGTCATGTTAGTAGGATGTCTTTTGATTTGGGGCTCTGAAAAAATAATAAAAGTTCATCCTCATACTTAACTCAAAGCAATGCATAAAAAGCAACAGATAGAATCTTAATTTGGATATTCTATTATAATTTTAAAGTTCAAACATGTCCACCTAAAATGTGGATTATTCCTAAATCAAGCATTGAATAAGCAGTGCTCTAAGTAGCTCTAAGTTATAAGAGTATTTGAACATACTCATCTTCAGCTGTAAAGCTCCACAGCTCTTGGCTGGTTCTCCAACTCCATTGTTAGCAATGCAGCAGTATTCTCCATTGTCCAGATCCTTTACATTGGGAATGATCAGCATTTGGCCATTTTCTCGTATAATGTATCTGGAATCGAAATACCTGCATTCAAAAAGTAAATGTTGAACATACTTCACAAAACATTGGTGTGGATCTTTGCCAAGGTCTCTTCTGAAACCTCTAAACCAGTTTATTTTGGAGAATTATTATTATTATTATTATTAACTTTATGGATGGCATAGGATAATAATCAAATGTATGAAGGAAATTCTAACCGTATTGGGTAATTATTCCGTGTCCATGAAATATCGGCTTGAGGGTATGAATCAACCTCACATATGAAAGTAGCATTATGATCCAGAGAGGCATCCACTGTCTCAAGCAATGTTGTGATTCTGGGTGCTAAAATAGAGAAGGAAAGATATATTTGCATCAAGAAATCATAATGAAATGTTAAATTACAGTATACAAAGAGGACTTTGGTTACAATTGTTACAGTGTTACAGATTTAAGTACTAAGTAATATTAATTAACAACATGCACTCACTATAGGGTTAGGTTTATGGTTAGTTTCATGTCATTATTACTATTACTATTGTAAGAAAATGTAATGTGTAACAATTGTGTGTTTAATGTGTGTTTTTATTGACCCTTCAGTAATCGTGTTATGAAAATAGGACAGGCTTACAAGACATGCTTTTTATAATTTGACCCTAAATAGTAATTAATCAGACATTGTAACTGTTGTGAAACTATCTTTTCACAACAAAATATTTGACATTCTGAACACGGCACACAGCTGACCTCAGAGAGGGTGATGGAGGGAGAGCAAGCTTCTGATGGAAATAACTGTGAGAATGTTATCCTAAGAATAAATCCAACTGATAAGAAACACATCCCTTCAGTGACTGAGGGCAGAGTGGAGGTTAGGTCTCGTTACACTAACAAAAATGTTTTTAAAGGTAACATTGTAATTACATTGATGTTGTTTGTGTGTGTGTGTGTGTGAGTGTGTGTGGTGTTAAACCATGTTCCCTTCCGAAAGAACTCAACTCTGCGTCAGATTGACTCCTAACACCCCCATAGACTGCAACTTAATCAACACTTTCAAGGCCCAGAAAGGTAGTAAAGACATAGTTTAAATAGTCCATGTGACTACACTGGTTCAACATCAATGTTATGAAGCAACAAGAATACTTTTTGTGCACGAAACCAAATTCAACAAAAAGAAAGCTCTCAGATTTCCAAAGATGAATGAAGGTCTTACAGGTTTGGAACGACATGGGTGAGTAATTAATGACAGAATTTTCTTTTTTGGGCGAACTAACCCTATAATGATGATGGGAGCCTGGCATCTGCACCCGTGGCTGACAGCTCGAAGATTAAGATTGCTGGGATCGCAGGTTAAGTTAGCGGACAGATCTGGGATGGGAATTTCCCTTTATCAGTCTTATCTTGGGAGTTCCAGGGATGGACTTGGGAAGCCCCCTATCTTCCGGTCTGCCTGATAATGTAATAATGGAGTCGGATGTGTTTGAAGTTGAGGTGTGAGGATGTTGACTTGACATTCAGCTCCATTTGTCATCAGCTGCCCTTCTGGGCAAGATCCTCTGAAGTCCTCGTACGTCTCCTCTTAGGAGGACTGATGGTTGAGTAGAAAGTGAGAGAGATAAGTTGTTCTCTTCTGCCCATGGAGTTCCATTTTGTATTTGTTACCCTAGTTTGGGTTGCTTTTAGGGTCTGCGAGACGGGGTGCGACTTAGGCTATATAGTCCTCTGCTGCCCACTTCAGCTTCATGATAAGGCTGAAGGTGCAACCCCAGTTCCATGAGAAAGGGAATGAGACACTGCGTCACTTTGCCATACTGCACACACACCTGGGCGTCTTCCTTCAGACCATTGGAACCTGATAACTGTCACGTGTCAGTGCTTGTTTGGACTTTAAGTTTGTGTTTTGATTGGTTCCTGTTTTCCTTTGTTCTTTTCCCGCCACTCCTTTGTTTCTATGGTTACTGTCATTTAGTTCAGCTGTATCACCTGTGTTTAGTTCATCATCATCATCATCTGTATCACCTGTGTTTAGTTAATCATCATCATCTGTATCACCTGTGTTTAGTTAATCAGTGTCATCTGTGTTTGTATTTAAGTTCTGTCAGTCTCCGTCTGATCTCCGTTATATTTAGTGTGTGTTGCTACCTGATCTGCTGTCTTGTGATTTATTATATTAAACTTTCGTTTGTGGAAATATATCTTCATCTCCGTCTGCCTTCCTGCGACCACCCGTGACAATAACGTATATTTTTGCAACTATTTATATTATAGTCTCGCTTACTCGCTCATAGGTCGTCACCTGACTTCAAAGGCCAATCTCATTGGTGCTTATAAGCACACATGCTTCAGATTTTCAAGACTTAGTTTTGTCTTGTTTTAAAATACAAATATCTAAACATTACTAATCAAGATACATTAACTTAAGGAGCAAAATGACATTAATGGCTATTAAGTCGTTTTCTAAAAAAATAAATAAATATATATATATATATATATATATATATATATATATATATATATATATCTTTTTTAAGCATTATTGTTTTTTTCTTACACCTCTCAGTAAACACAACAACAAGCCAAGTATACTTAGAATACTTAATTATACTTTTAAGTATATCTTGATCAAAATATTGAGTACTGTATAAGTCAAATATATTAGATTTCTGTCAGTATAAGTCAAGCATACTTAAGTGTAATTCTAAGTATATATCTGTGAAGTACATAAAAAGTAGACAAAGTATTTTTTCTCATTTTGAGTTAAAAAGAAGTATAATAATAGCACACTTTTTGTAATGGGGCTTTTGAGAGCAATTCTGATTCTAAACATGCTCATAGTGAATTTAATGTGTAAAATATTAATAAAATAGTATTAGAAACTAACATGTGTGTGTTATGTATGTTTATGTTTACAAGTACTAAGTTTTCAGCCTAGTAACATGTTAACTAACACCAGACTGTTGAAATGAGTTGTGTCAAGTCTCTTCATGAGTACTGCTATGTGTTAGTCACGTGGAGTTGTGGCCTATGTAGGGTATGAAGTCACTAATAAGGGTCCATTTCATTTCATGCTGCCTATTTATGCAACTAGACAGCTCAGGTTTTGGAACAGAATGTATTACATGAAGTTTAGGTTCACAAAGTAATATTTAGTCTAATTTTAATTACAGCAAGATCAGCCCTTTACTATTGTTCTTGTTAAAGCCATTTTACGTAAACTTAAAATGTATGCTTCTGGATATCACAGTTTGAGTTCTGAAATGTTTACTCTTTATGTTACATAATATTTGTTTTAAGAGTCATTAAAACAGCATTAAACGTTCACTATAAAGTCTGTGGTCAGTTTATTGTACTTTCCTGTCTGTCTTGTAATAAATGTTTTAGCTGGAGTTTTATTGTTTAGTCTGGCACTGTTACGTCAAGACACATCAACTCTTCTCATTTCTTTTGCAATCGCACTTGCTTTTTTTTTAGTTTTTCTTCAAAGATTAGTTTCTTCAAAGGGAAATACGACAAGATAAATAGGGATAGCTTAACCCGCCAGAATGTTCCGGGAAAAAAACAACAAACAAAACTGTATTCGTTTTCCAAATCTCCCCATTCAAGGTCATACACTCCTCTCACATTCAGAAACTGGACCAAAATGGATGCGCTATACGGTGCTCACTAATGTAATTATCACAGGTCACATGTCACATATATGACGCTTGTGCTAATTTCAGATTTGTTATATTATTAGAGAGAGAACAATGTGCTAACTTCCCCTCTCTCTTTCTCTCTTTGGGTGCAATATGAACGGCATGTATTGCATGACGTGTCTTTGTTCCCATTGCATTTATCTGTTGTTTCAGCATTTCAACTGTTCTGCCTTCACAATTTCCTCAGTGATTATATTAAGAACATTAAAGATCATAAGGTGATAATCAAATAGCTTAACTGATTGATTCACAGTTCAACTCTGTTTGTCTTTGTACCTCCTCTTTTAAGTCAATAAATTATTTTTTATTATTATTTAGAGCAGACCTTTTGTATTGTCTGACTAGAGAAACAGGTCTCAGCACCTTATTAGCTGGGAGAGTGCTTTGATTGGAGTATTATTTATATACTGTTATAGTATTTATTAATATTTGAATTAGCTTTTATATTTTATTTTCATTTAAATTTTAGTTTACGTTTTAGTAATTTAGTTTTTAGTAATTGTAGTACTTCGATTTAAACTTATTTCAGATAATTGCCAAGACAATATTTCACATTTTCACAAGTTTAGTTTACGTTTTAGTGCTTTTGTCATTTTTATTTACTTATTTTTGCTTGTTTATAAATATCTATTCAGCTTGAATTTATTTTTATTTCAGTTTAATTAATTTGAGTAATTTTAGTAGACTCTTTCAATTTAAAATGATTAAAAAAAAAAAATGTTTTACTTAGTTGCCAAAACAACATTTCTAGTTTCTAATCTAATATTTAAAAAATATATATATATATTTCAACTAACGATTGAAATAATGATTTTTAATATTTTAAAAATAACACTGTTTTGCTCTTTCAGTCACTTGGATTTAATGCTAGTTGGTTACACTTTATTTTGATGATCCACTTTGGACAATTCTACTGATTGTAAATAACTTTGCAACAACATGCCAACTAACTCTCATTAGAGTATTAGTAGACCGTAGCAGACTGTAAGGTTAGGGTTAGGTTTTAATTTTCAGGTTGGTAGAATAAGTTGACATGTAGTTGCAAAGTTACTTATAGTCAGTATAATGTCTGTTGAGGAACATCACAATAAAGAGTTAGCAGATATTAAGCAGACAGTCTACTTATACGCTGATGACTGCTAGCTGACATAATAGCATAGTTGCAAAATTACTTATAGTTAGTAGAACATCTAAAGTGGACCATCGGACAGTTGTGTTACTGTCATGGCATATTTCCTTGAATTGTCATCAGTGGAGAAAGATGTGTTTGGGAACCAGACTGTGTAGGTACGTCATCTTAGCAGGGGCTAACAGGGCCTAGCTAACTAGCAAAACAAGGATTAAACTTGTCGGCCTGCTGGCCTCACATTAATTTCTGCTGTCAACTGCACAAAACTCCTCTAAAATCATTCCGGGAGACCAGCTGAGCACTTTAGGTCAGTTCAAACTATTTTTTTTTTATTTTTTTTCAGGAGGGAAGGCAAAGTTCTTGTCTTTTTAAGGTATTCTCTGTCTTGTATACAGATGAGTGATAGCAGTGAAGCTGGAGCCTCGTTCATTTACACCATGACTGTGCAAACCTTGTTTGCTGTCGGCTGCGTTTTCTCACGGGGATGCATTAACACTCCGCAGGACACAACCTGCCAATTCCCCAAGTGTGAATCAGCGGATATATCACCTGTTCCTCGCAAGAGCATCCAAGGACATCATCATCCCTGACCTGTTAGCAACTTAAGATGCTGCTTAGGGTTTTGTGTAACAGCCTCACTCTTTGCTTATCCATTTTGATGTAAACAAATTACTTCAATGAACTGTTATTTTTTTCTTCCATTTAAGAAAAGGTCATAGGACTATATAAAATCTAATTTTACTTCAACGATAACTAGTTCTGGGAAAGTCTTGATGAACTATTATGAAGATGAACTATTTTACATGTTCATCTTTCTTTAGTGTGTAATGTTGCTGTTTGTGGATGAAAAAGGTCTTAAAGCACAAAGTCCCTCCAGTGGGAGTTATTCTCTATATCAGTGCCAGTGTTTCTGAACTCCCTGAAACGCCACCATTGTAGTCTTGAGTTTTCTTCCGGGAACAAACGTGTCACAATATTCTTAATTTAAATAATTCCTGTCCAAGGCATATGCAAAATAAAGGGGCGTGGCCTGCTTGAGTTGCGTTAGTAACTCACAACACACTGGTCCAGCCGACCAATCAGAGCACATTGTACTTTTCAGAAAGAGGGGCTTCATAGAGACAGGAACTAAACAGGGCTGTGTTTCCCCGTCAGCCAACTATAGTCACAACTGTTCAAATCTGTTGGAAATGACGGAGCATAATTGCTATTGGGAAACACAGTCCCAAAAGTCAGACTGGGAAGAGAGGTGCTGCAACAATGTCAAATGTGGGGGGAAATAATGTGTTTTTTGAACATTCAAGCATGAAAACCTTTTCTATTAGAGCCCAAAAACACCAATACTTTGAGAAAGTGCATAAAAGGTCTTCATTAAGGATTTCTTGAGCCATGAATGTTAGTCTTGGTTACTTTTGCTGCAGTTTTTATTACTGCTTCCAGTAGTGTTGGACATCAGCATTGTCCAGTTTCACCGGTGCCTTACTGTGTGAATGACATTTGGTGTGATCCCAAGAAAGAGATACTGTATGCAAAGGGTGAGAAGGAACATTGGTTTTCCTTCCGCAGGATACTGACAGCCAGATGAGGTGTGGAACAGCTACTGATGCTATTCATTTGATTAATTTAATTTGAGGTAGTGTGTACGTCAATATCAAATTTATACCTAACCATCTGATCGCATAGCATTTTGGCATCATCTATTGAGAGAGAGATTTATGGCAGTGGTTCTCAGCTGATTTTGTTCCAGGATCCAAGTGGACATTAAGTGGCGACGCTACTGAATGTAACCTACAATTAATGCAGGCTGGGTCTTATTTCCTTTGACATTTCATAGTTCATGGTTTGTTAGGATGAATGTATGTCAACCAAGGAACAAATGAATTTGTGCCAAAATAAGATAAAGTTTGATTAGATGCAACTTTTGCCATCGACAACAAAACGATATGAGGAATGTTTTCCCTTTTAGACAATGTATCCAACTATGCCCAATTCAATGTTATTATTATTTTTTTTTTTATCAATTGTATTCAGAACAGACCAGCAACTAATTAAGACTTAAATATATTTTTACATATAAGAGGTTTGTCAAGAAATGGTATTGTTGCAAAAAAAATATTTTTTGTGTAGTATATGTTTTATGTATTTTTACTTATCAATTATTCAAGTACTAAAAGAATGTTAATGAAATATGATTCTTATCCCTATTCATGACCCATCTGTTGAGAACCAATGCTTTAGAAAGTAATTTTTGCTAAATTTTAAGTAATTGTGTGCTACATCTTTTATACGTTCGATTGGAATAAAATCAAATCTCCGCCACTGTGTTTCTGGCTATATGAAATACACATTACAGATCTGGAAAGCATAGCATTCCACATGCATCCAATACATTACCTAGCAATGCCACACTCAAACAATCTCAATCAATATTTTCCAACAAATTATTCCAAGGTGTCACTGTGTTTGCTCTAAGTAGAACAATTGATTTTAGCATGCTGTCCAAAACCAATATGCCTTCCTTATGACCTCATAAGTTATTTTAAGATGTCGATTAGTAACCGCATGAATGTATCTTAGGAAGAAAACTTTGGGGCGTACAGTGTATCTTCCCCATCTGGAATCCAAAATCATCATAAACATTTCCAGTTGGAAGACATTGAGGTTCAAAGCTCTGTGCTTTACGGTTCACCAAAAGTCATATGTCACAAATTATAGCTCAGGCTTGACGTGACCTCACTATTTAAATCATAATTACACAAATCGATAATTACACCCATCTGTCAATGATTCTGAGATAGATACTGTTAAACATTGAAATTATTCTACAGTTCTGCTCTGTATGTAATGGCTTCTCTCAAACGGTCAGGAAAACCAGACTATAATAAATGTTTATTCATTGTGGGTGCAAAGAAAAATGTGAGAAAGTTTTCTTTGACTTGATTTGAAAATGAAAGGTTTGAAGCGCTTGAACAGGGTTTGGTGTGTATATTGTGGAAAGAACATGCTGGAAGCTTTCGTCCTCTGCTTTAATCTATGATGACACAAAGTATTTGTTATGAATGGCCATTGATACGGCTATTATTAATACAGCAGCACATGTTGTAGCAAGGCACAGTGGTTGAGTCAAAAACAGCTCCTTCCATAACAAACGTTTGACACTTCATCCATTACTGTAAATATTGCCATGCATTGAATATCTCATGTAGTGCTTTCTATGTTTATGTGCATTTCACACACTTTAAACAAAACATTGCTTCCTTAAATTTTTAAGTACAATCAACTTAGATGTTTAAGTAATTTCAACTTAAATTACATTAAACTGACTTGAATCTTGAGTTGAATGAGTTGAATCTTGTATAACTTATAGGAAAAAGTTGAAAATTGCTTAACTTATTTAAAGCAATGTAAAAACACGTTTTAATAACGTATTGATCATCTATTTTTACGGTGTATTTGGCTGAATTGTGTCATTGTCAAAAAACAAAACAAAAAACATAATACCCCTTAATAATAAGCTATTTAATTATTCTATTGTGGTTCTATTGTGACACATACCTAATTTAGTGTGACAATAAACAGTTTACATAATAAACTTTTAACCTGGTTAATACAAAATTGATTCTAAAAAGTACATATTAAATTATATATATATTTTTTTTTTAACTCCATGTTATTCAGCTTGATTTGAGAAGAGCATACCAAAGAGTATTTTCACATTTAGTGTGCCCACACTTCAACAGATCTTTAATCCTAATTTCTCAATAATCAACAAACTGCCTTATAGTTCACGATGTGGTCAATGCTTACACAACACAAGTTAGTTATTCACAATGAGAAGCCATGACTCACCTCTCTGGATCCCTTCACTCAGGCTGAAATATGCCAGAACAAGTATCAGTGGAATGTTTTTGAGGACCTTCATGTTCACCTTAGAACGTTCTGCTTCGAATCAGCTTTAAAATCCATTTGTCAGCCTCATATCAAAGCTGTGAAATGAAGTCCCTGCAGATAGTACAGTATGTGTATGTGTGTGTGTGTGTGTGTGTGTGTGTGTGTGTGTGTGCTGCAGACAGGCCTGCGATCTGTTCGAGTCACTGTGCTCGTGCGGATAGCTGAAGATAGACAGGACCAGCTGCTGGATATGCTTACAGTGATATGAGGGGGATGAGGTACAGAAAGTGCCCAGAAAATACCAATAATGGCATTTTTATATACAGGAACATGTAGTTTGTATGTTTGTTCTGCCAAAATTCAGAGCTCATATGATTTAGCATGAACAATTCACGGCATGAATGTAATTGTAGGAAATATATCCCTATCACAGTGTCTGTGCTGATATCACTAGCAGCATTCAATATGTAATCTACACTGCATAATAAATAACTTAATATAAAAAAAAATGCCTCACTTCACTTTAGAGGTTTATTTATTAAACTTGTTTTAGTGGTATTTGCAAATTTCACACAATTCCTTTTGGACTCGTGTTATGAATCCACTTCAACTGCTGAATCATATTGCTAAATCATATTTATTGAAAGTCAGTGTGAGAAGTTATGTGTTTCTCTATGTGACTTGGACGGCACTCAGAAACGCACGCCTGCCCTCCCTCACTCATAGCAATAGCATGACAGATACAGCCTTTGCATTCAAGTCGCCTTTGTATGGAAGGACCCACCTGTTGCTCACTGGCCCGTATGTACTGATTTATTTTAAGCTGGAGAGTGAAATTTCCCAAAGTGACTGTTTATGTCCCCATCCTCTGCGCTTTTGCCTTTTATGGTTATATGCATTAGACAATATTATTCTGAGAGCGTACAACCCACTATATGCAATCTGCTAATTATCACTTATGAAGTGGTGTTTGTTTTGACAGGTTTTGTTATGCATAGAACTTAGAATATCCTGAAAGTACGTGCGTCACTGAGTCTGACTTAATTCAGTCGGTTCTGCCAAAATGAAGAGAAATTACACCACCTTTTCTTCAGGCACATTATTTCTACTAGTTTCAGTAGTTATCACCTTTTAGTTTGCATGGATTCTCTCTCTCTCTCTCTCTCTCTCTCTCTCTCTCTCTCTCTCTCTCTCTCTCTCTCTCTCTCTCTCTCTCTCTCTCTCTCTAATACACTAACACACACATTGGTCACTTTATTAGGTAAACCTGTTCAACAATTTGCAGATGTCCAGTAAAGAAGTATGTAAATAAAAGTGCAAAAAACAATCTCTCTTATTTTTTTCGTCTAGCTGACAAATGATCTCATCACCCCGACGTTAACTTTACAAATTATCTGCTGTCTGGTCTCAAACACGGTTTTAAACGTAGAATGCGTAGAATGTCAGCCCACTCAGAACATTATCTGCAATAATCTTCAATCCTCTCTAACAGAGCCTGAAGTAGTAGACGAACTGATCAAAAAAGAAATCAAATCAGGTTTGATGATCGGTCCCTTCCAAACACCCCCGTTTGAACATTTTCGTATTAGCCCCATTGGCGTGGCTACCAGAAAATATTCAGGGGAAAAGTGCATGATAAATGATCTCTCAGCCCCTCACAACTCCCCATTTCCAAGCATCAATAGTCTTATACCACTCAAAGAATATTCTCTTCATTACTATGATATCGAACTAGCCATAACGATGATCAAAATCGCTGGCCACGGTGCATGGTTGGCAAAAGTGGACATCACTTCGGCTTTCAAAGTAATGCCAATCCACCCGGATTCATGCGATATATTCGGCATGAGCTGGCGCAAAAAGTTGTACTTTGCCGTGCGTTTAACTTTCAGCCTCAAAATTTTCGACACACTATCCGAAGCCATATGTTGGATTCTATCCAATAATTACACAATTCCTTACCTTCTCCATCTGCTCGATGATTTCTTAATCATTTCACCACACGATGCCATCCTTGCAGCATCCCTCCTCACGGTGCAAAAGGTTTTCGCAGAGCTTAGGGATCCCGATATCTCAGGAGAAAACAATGGGTCCAACCACAACCATCAAGTTTAGAATAATTTTGATTGCATCCAATCTCATAGGGGCTGTTTACACGACACTGTTTTCAACTAAAAACGTAAAACTTTGTATGTATTTTGGCCGTTCGTTTACACGACAATGGCGTGTTGGGTGCCTGAAAACGCAAAGTTTTGAAAACGGGTTTCAAAGTGCAAGTTTTTGAGAATGGTCTCCGTGTAAACAATAAAAACGTGAATCTGTGAAGACGATGACGTCATGTACATGCGTATTACATGTTCAGTCTATAGTGTTTCATCGCCATCTAATGCCTGGCAGCAGAATACAGCATTTTTAGTCGTTTTCGCAGATCCATGTGAATGGGGATCGTTTTGACAATGGTGCGGAATATTTTCTATATGTGGAAAACTCAAAGTAAAAACTTCTCAGTTTTAAGCATATCGTTATCGTGCAAACGTACCAATAGACTACCCAAATTGTTCCAAAAGCGAACTCCTCTCGCTGCTTGGCCACCTAAACTATGGTATGCACATAATTCCGCAAGGCCGCCCTTTCATCGCGCATCTCTTCGCCCTCGCATTATCCGTTCACGTGCTTGAAGACCAAATAATTTTATCTTGTGAGTGCAAAAACGAGTTAAGCTTATGGATAACTTTCCTTAACCAGTGGAGTGGCTTAACTTTTTTCTACAACAACTACATCTCTCTCCCCCTTGATATTAAACTGTTCACTGACGCAGACCCTCAATTGGCTTCGGGGGATTTTACCAAGGATGCTGGTTCGTGTCTCATATCTCATATCTCACCTTAACAGAGTAAGGTGGTCCATAAAAAGCTATCTAAGCGGCATTCGATTTTTCCATAAATTAGCCTACGGTAAGCCTGCTCCCGCCATAAATAACTCTCAAACTTCACTTCTCATCAAAGGAATTAAAAGATCCCATCCCACCCGCCCGGATACCAGACAACCTATTACAATTGACATACTCACCAAATGTATTTCAACACTCCGTCTCGGATACCATTCCACCTACACCGCCCGCACAGCAATGTTCATCCTGGCTTTCTTTGACACAAATATCCACCCTACAATTTCAGATTTACAGATCGTAGATAACGAAACCATATCTCTCTTCATTAAACAAAGTAAAACTGATCGAGCTAAAAAAGGTCACTTCGTTTACATTTTCAATCTGCCAACTCCCATTCAACCGTATCATTCTCTCATAAATTACCTGCAGTATAGACGTTCCATGTTCAAATCCCCACTCGATCCACTCTTCGCAGACGACCACAATCATCCAGCAACGAGATTCTGGTTCCAAAAACATCTTAAAGCAGATCTCATCCAGTCCGGTATTGCAGCAAATACATTTTCAAGTCATTCTTTTCGTATCGGCGCAGCAACCACAGTTGCCCAAAAAGGTGTTTCCCAACAACAAATTCAAACCTTGGTCATTGGTCATCAGAATCCTTCAAAAAAAAATTTTTTTTTAATTGCAGGCTCCCTCATTCGCACACAGTGAGGGCTCCCTGTTCGTGGGTCGGGCTCAGTCCCCCTTCCGAAGCATCGGTTGAGCCCTCCCGTTCCAATAACATTGAGAGCCTGCCTGACTTAGTCATCGTCGGACGACCACGTTTGTGCTCCCCGTTCGTTGGGCAGCGAGGGGTCTATTCCCGTGTCCCAGCCCCCTTCGAAGCGCTGTTCGAGCCCTCCCGACCGAATACAGCGAGCGCCCTCCATTCGACTGCAGGCAGGGATGCCGTGGGCACTTCATCCAGGCTCCAGCCGGATACTGCGAGGGCCCTCCCGGTCGAACGGCTAAACTCAATTCTGAATCACGCTATATAATCTCGCGCCGTACTCAAGAGCTTACAGTTGAAGTGCTGGCGCGGCTTACCCATCCAATGCCGCGAGCATTCAAGTTCCCGTCAGATGCTGCGAGAGCCCTCCTGGTCGAAAGGTTATGCGTGGTTTTGCAAATACCTTCTCGTGCCCTTCACTTTTTTGGGGGGTTAATTTCACATCATTTTACAATTGCTGTCCTGTGCTTACATGGCTTTTTTGGGGAGTACTCTGGGTTCAGGTTCAGCTTGGACCCCTCTCCCGGTTCACGCCAAATATGCAAAAATTCTTCCATTCATTACAAAGACACTTGAGTGAGTTGTGTTTAACCAACTCTCCATGTTTCTCGCACAGCAACCCTCCTGGACAACAACCAATCTGGCTTCAAAAGCGGCTCCTTAACTGAGACTGCCCTGCTCTCGGTTACTGAAGCACTGAGACTGGCAAGAGCATCTTCCAAATCCTCAGTATTCATCCTCCTGGATCAGTCTGCTGCTTTTGACACAGTCAACCACCAGATACTCCTGTCAACTCTCATGAAGATGGGTGTCTCAGGGACTGCACTTCAGTGGTTCAAATCTTACCTCTCAGGTAGGTCCTTCAGGATGTCTTGGAGGGGCAACTTCTTGCTACTCGGGTTCCTCAGGGATCAGTTCTTGAACCACTGCTCTTCTCCATCTACATGTCATCACTATAGGATCTGTCATTCAGAAACATGGCTTTTCCTATCACTGCTATGCTGATGACACTACCTCTCATTCCAGCCGGATGATCCGACGGTAGCTGCTCGCATCTCAGCCTGCCTGACAGACATTTCTTGCTAGATGAAGGACCATCATCTTCAACTCAACCTTGCTAAGACAGAGCTGCTTGTATTCTCAGCCAACCCAACACTTCAGCACAACTACTCCATTCAACTAGGTCCGTCAACCATAACTCCTTCCAGGTCAGCCAGGAATCTTAGAGTTGTGATTGATGATCAGTTAAGCTTCACAGACCATATTACTACAACGGCCCGGTCCTGCAGATTTGCCTTATACAAAATCAGGAAGATCAGACCCTTCCTATCAGAGCAGGCCACACAACTCCTTGTCCAAGCGCTTGTTCTCTCCAGACTGGACTATTGTAATGCTCTCTAAGCGGGCCTTCCGGCATGCACTGTCAAGCCTTTGCAACTGATCTAGAATGCAGCAGCGAGGGTGGTCTTCAATTAGCCGAAGAAAGCCCACGTCACTCTCTTCATCAGTTTGCACTGGCTACCAATAGCCGCTCGCATCATATTCAAGGCACTGATGTTTGCCTACAAGACAACCACTGGCTCTGCACCCAATATACCTAAACTCGCTAGTTCAGACGTATGCGCCCTCCAGAAGCTCCACAGTCTCCAGATCTCAATCCAACAGAGCAGCTTTGGGATTTGGTGGAACAGGAGAATGGATGTGCAGCCAACAAGCAGCACTCTTGATGAAAATAATATCACGACATTTATTTCCATCAAGAGGTGTATACATTTTTGGTCAAGATCTTGTATTGACAGTGCAAGAGTCCAGCACTCTGTAAAGTCTCCTCCAGCACATCCCAAAGAATTTAGACTGTGAGAGGTGATGACTCAGAGATGCCGATTCATGTGTGAAAATGATTCTTCATGCTCTCTCCAAACCAGTCTTTCTCAGTTTAAGCCTGATGAATCTTGACATTGTCATCATGGAATAAGACCATGATGTGTCTTCATGCTACACACTCCATCAGTTAGGGTTAGAAGAACTGTTGCCAAACACATAACATGCTAGAAACATAGTAATCACTGAAATAATGAACTGATCGAATCCAGACAGCGACTTTTTTATTTATTTTATTTTTCGGGCAGTGAATATACAAGTGTTGTCAGTGTTGATATCAGTGTTGTCTCAGACTTCAAAAGTCTGAACATTTGAGATTTTTTTCAAATAAACCCAGAAATAAAAAAATTCTTAGGATTCTACAAAATGTTAAACAATCAAACAGAAATACATAAAACTAAAAAGGAAGAATTTGCACTATTTCTGCATTTGTTTGATCACAAATACAGTAATACTGTGAAAAATACTATGTAAACAAACAGTTTTATATTGTAATATATTTTAAAATGTAATTTATTCCTGTGATGAAACAAAATTCAGCTTTGAATTTTCAGCATCATTACTCCAGTCCAGAAATGATCCAGAAATAAGTCTAATATGATGATTTAATGCTCAAGAAATGAATGATGTTGAAAACAGTTGAGCTGCTTCATATTTTAGTGGAAATCATTTTTGATCAGTTGCATCTTTGTTTAATAAAAGTATTAATTTAAGAAAAAGCTTTATGAGCCCAATCTTTGGAACAGTAGTGTATGTACTGGGGGTTCATGAAATGGAGTCTATTGTAACAGCAAAGTTAACATCATTTGGAGGCTGAAGACAGCTGCGATTCCTCAGATGTTCCTTTCGTAACCCTAACAGTCACCCAGAGTTTTGGCAGACATTGAGACATTACAATGATCACGCAACAAGCATTCTGCAATACAATATGAGTGAGACAGAACTAGACCGCAGTCTGACTCCAAACGTACCTTTCAAAAGGTCCAAATCCACACAGGCCTATCTATCTATCTATCTATCTATCTATCTATCTATCTATCTATCTATCTATCTATCTATCTATCTATCTATCTATCTATCTATCCAGCTGTAAATCACTGAAAGGCTGAAAATAGTACGTAAAACTCCAACACATTGCCTTATAGTTTCCTTGTAGGTCTTTGTGTCACTTAAGTTATACTGCCATCTCTTGTACAGTTAGAGAATAGATTTCAGTAACGGCACATTCCTATTTAGCAAACTCATAGATTTCAAAAGGGATCCCAATCTGTAATGTGGGCTAATATGAAGTTCAACCAGTTGAACAGCTGTTTTTACTTTGTAAATTTAAGCAGCTTTGTGTGTGTGTGTGTGTGTGTGTGTGTGTGTGTGTGTGTGTGTGTGTGTGTGTGTGTGTGTGTGTGTGTGTGTGTGTGTGTGTGTGTGTGTGTGTGTGTGTGTGTGTGTGTGTGTGTGTGTGTGTGTGTGTGTGTGTGTGTGTGTGAAGCAACTGCAGTTTAAATGTGATGTAATGTAGCAACTTTCTAATTATTAAAATGCATAGCTAAAGCAAAATCATAGTGAGTATGTGAAAAAGAGATTTCAAAACATGGTATATTGCGAACCTCTGCGCAACATTTTGAAATAGTGTGGAGTTGTTGATGGGTCTTTAAAAGGCTGGACAAAGGTTGAGGGTCAAAGTGCACTTGTGTTTTGTCATTCTTTCTGAATATTGCAGCTTTTGGGAGTGTCTAATTGTTTCATACATCAGAACTTAACACTTTAGCTGCAAACACACACACACACACACACACACACACACACACACACACATTCACTTGTAAGAGGGTGGTTATTAAGTTTTACAAATGGGCAAAATAAATTGTATGTCAAGATTAATTTAAATGTAAAGATTGCATGGAAGTTAGTCTAAAATACAAGATATCATTGGGTTGTATTATATTATGACTTGAAAGATATGATTTGAAGTTATGTTTACTATTTAAAACCATATCACAAATCTCATAAAACTGTAACATTGTACAATAAGGTTTCATTTGTTAACATGAACTAATAATGAACTGTACTTCTACCGCATTTATTAATCTTAGTTAATGTTAATCTCAGCATTTAATAATGTATTTTAAAATCAAAGGTTGTATCTGTTAACATTAGTTAATGTACTGTGAACTAACATAACTATGAAAATTTTTAAACATTATATTAAAAATATATTGCATATTCTTTATGTTAACAAAAAGTATTGATTCTAAAGTGTTACCAAATAAAAGTATGACCTTAATTTAAGTTATTTAATTTTACTTTTCTATTATTATTTCTAATTATTTTATAATCTCTGTCTCCCTGCATAACTTTTATTCAATTTTTTTTTTTTTTTTTTTTTTTTATGTTGCTGTTTTTGCTCCAAAGGAATAATTTTAAAATCTATTCAAATAGAAAACAAATATTTAAATATTTCTATTTCACAATAGTACTGTTTTTGATCAAATAAATGATGCCTTAATAAGCATAAGAAACATTTTTCAAAAACATTAAAGAAACTTACCAACCGCAAACTTTAGAACGGTAGTGTGTTTTACAAATATATTTCTCTAGTATTATTATTGACTGAGGAAATGTTACTATTATGATTATGATAACCCTATCAAATATGTAGCTTTGTGATTTTTTGTTAAAGACTATATTAATCAAAAACAAATTTATAAAAATAAAGTGTGCAATATATTTCCAGACCTCTTCATGAAATTAATTTCCCATAAATCTCACACCCTGCACACAAATATTTAAGGTAAATGAAATTAGAACAAAGAAACATCCCACTATTGACATCTAAGGCCACTGCGTCACTAATAAATCCAAAACTTCCTGTTCCGCCGACAAATTCAAAACCTATGGGATTCATACCTATGGGTGTGTTCACGCATTCACTGCATTTACTGGCATTCCCAGAAAGTCCTTAGAAGAGGTGAGTTGGATCAAATTACAGCACAACATTGTCATAACCTCCAGGAAAACACCTGACAGGGACTGTAGTTCTTCTTTCTGTCCCGGGCTGTGACACTGCTATAGCCGTGGCCGTTTGGGAAGAGATATGTGACCCCTTCCTTGGTAAAGTCCACTGACACTGGATATAAGCAGACGGCAGGTGAGTGAACGGTGAGAGTGTTCATGTGCCACTACAGTATTGTGTTTAAAGAGTTACGGTTACACTCTATTTTAAGGTGTCCGTGTTACAGTGTAATTAAGTACTGAGTAATATAAATGATATGTACTTACCATAGGGTTAGGAATAGGGGTTGGTTTAGGGTTACTTGCATGTAATAATGCTTTATTTATAGTTATTACTACAGTAACTACACGTAACATGTGAAACAAGTACTGTAAAATAGTGTTACCGAGTTAAATCAAGTTTGTTTATGAGAAGTATGCTTTTATATATGTTGCTGGCAGTTGCCTTCATGCAAAAGTGACTTACAAGAAGGTAGCCTATATGTGTTATGAAATTGCCAGCTAAGGAAGTAAGAAATTCAATTGAAAACATGCTAATGTTATGAATATACACAAGGGACTTCAAATCTTTATAAAATGAGTTCTGAATTGAATCAAACACACACTGCGGCTTTAAATTTCAAAGTTGCTTCAAGCCATTGTTTGTTTGATTGCATTGGCAAAGCACTGCCGACAGCCGTATTTACATACAGATGCACAGATCTTTTGTCAGTCAAAGCTGTTTGCATTTGTATCTGTGGTTTGTAGAGCGTGCTCTAACTTGAAAAACCACACCACTCCCTCTAACGCACAAATTCACTCAATGTTCCTGGTCGGACTGAGCAAGCAATGTGAAAGTACAACTCAAACAATCCTAAACACACAAGACCGCCAGTCTATTTTTTTCCTCCAATGGCCTCAGGCTTTAGTGCTTTTAAAGCACAGCGTTTTGAAAGGGTCTGATTGCTAATAGCACATTAGCGTGGACGCGTCAGCTGCCTTCACTCAAATACCACAGACTAATAATGCTGACAAAAGACGTGTTTGAACACAGTTGGAACTCATCTGAATAAATATCTTGAGAGGGATACAGCAGTCTTGACTTGAAAGTCTTCATGGCTTGAGTGTGTCATTAGAATATTTTAATGGTGCTTAAAAAAATTTACTTTCTTTGTAGATCGGGTTTGTGTGTTGAAATGAATGCAGGTCAGTCAAACTCTGTTGTTCTAATTGGTGCCGGAAAATCGTGCTCCAGGTGGGTGGTCATACACACACACATATATATCTTTGTTTTGCTCATGTTTTCATCATTCAAGTTTATTATTATTATTGGTTACACTTTAATTTTGATGGTCCACTTTAGACATTCTACTAACTATAAGTAACTTTGCAACTACATGTCAACTAACTCTCATTAGAGTATTAGTAGACTGTTAGGGTTAGGTGTTTCGGGTTTGGGTTAGCAGAATAGGTTGACATGTAGTCAACCTATGAATGTCTAAAGTGGACTATCAAAATAAGTATCTTTCTTACTTTCTTGCTGATTTTCTTTTTTCTGGATTCAAAGGGCTCAGTTTTCCTCTTTATTGAACACCTACAACTGCTTTCTTAAAGACACAACACACCTGCAGCTCACTGTCTATGAGGTAAAACATCATACTTTTATCTTTATGTAGATAATGCATTCATTATATTACTAAAGCTCAGTTTATACATGTGAGACAAGTTTGACCATTCTAGAGGGTATCTGAATGCACCATGTGGTTATGCACCTGTGTGTGGACTTTGGGCCTATAATCATAATTTGCCATAAACAGTATTGTCCTGCCCTCTGCTGGGACACAACAGTATAGCAGATCAGTAATAACCGTGTCACGTCTGCTTTTATAGAATGAAGGGAAGGTGACATTTGAAGGCATCCTTGGTATTTCCTGGGGTGTGAAGAAACCCATTCAGTTACAAATACAAGATGAGAAACCGATATTTACAAATGAGTCGTCAGTTAAGTCACCAGACCCCTTGAGTCCACTCGGAAATAAAAGGTTTGTATTCTTTTTTTTTATTCTTTTTTTTTACATTCCATTATTTATGTGTAAAAAACGGTGTGTTTCCCTTTCAGTTAAAGGGAAAAGCTGTAAAAAAAAATAAAAAAAAATGCTAAGATGTTCTGGTCTATTTAAAGGAATATTTCAGGTTCAATGAAGCCTAAACTCTTATTGACAATATCAGTGGCATGGAAAGTTGACTCGTTCCTGTACGATAGATCTCTATGGGGCCAGAGTTTAAATTTGGCATGAAACAGAACTTTGCAATAGTCTTTTCTTCTCTAATGTGCCGTATATCCGAGTGAAACTGATTCTCAGACAAGAAAAGCTTGATTTTGTCCGTGGGGAATTGATTGGATGGTTGTGGTTTGCTATTGGTGGATCTCATGTGAGTGACAGGTTGCTCCGCCCTCACGCCAGTAAACACATCATCAGAGAAGAGATGCTGCAAGAGGGAAGGGAAGAGATTTTGATTAAAAACTATGAGGCACATGAATTTAAAATGATTTATACTAAATACTGTAATATTTCATTAAAAAATAATAATAATTGTCAATTTTGAGTTCATGGTGACTTTAAAGACCCCATGAAACCAAGTGATGCTGTATTGATGCATTTTCTACTGAAACAAAGATGGAGTGGGACATATCGAAGACATAATCTCTAGTCTTTAGTTTTAGTTTGCATTTGGATTACATCATAAACATGATTTGCATCTTGTATGTGGAATTAGGGGACATTCTCATACTAGAGAGCATTTGATTGAACAACATTTGGATAAGCATTTGATGAGTCATCAATATTGTTTGGTTTATTTCCAGAAAGAGAATGACTATAAACTTTAAAATATCAGCTAAAACATTATTACTAGTATACTGAATATAAATAAGTAGCCTATGTAATAATTAAAAATCCTTAAGGGATAGTTCATCCAAAATTTGAATTTCTGTCATTATTTACTCACCCTCAAGTTTTTCCAAACCTGTACGAGTTTCTTTTTTCTGTTAGATATTTTATTATTAGATATTTTAAAGAATTCTGGTAACTAGACTCCACTGATGGACCCCATTGACTTCCATAGTAGAAAAATAAAATAAAAAAATACTACAATGAGGTCCATGAACTGCCTGGTTACCAACATTCTTCAAAATATCTATTTTCAGCAGAAGAAATATTTCATACAGGTTTGGAACAACTTGAGAGTGAGTAAATGATGACAGAATTATCACTTTTGAATGAAAATTACATGATAAAAATAAACTCTTGTCAGTTTTTCTTTTTATCAAACAAGAGTTGTTTGCTTTTAAAAAGCAAGTCATTAAATAATTATTACATGAATTAGGTTCAATCATAATTGAATAAGAATTCACAGGTTTACAGCATGATCTTGTTCAATTTTGAACAGAACAGAACTAACTAAACAATGAGTATATCTACAGTGGGAAGATAAGGTTAGAACATTTAAGTCTGAATAAAATGGGTGAGGCAAGATTATAACAGGAAGCCAGTGGACACAAAACAAACGTTCTGTCTTAGATTAGATTAAGCCATTTGTACAGTCTGAACATGACAAAATGACCTATAAATCATTGTTAAAGACTTTGTCTTTTTATGCTTTCTCATTAGAATATGCTTGTGATTTAATCAAATGTTATGTTCCATTAGGGGTATGACACGATGGGGAGAATTTGATGATCTTCGTATTGATGAACTGGAGGAAGCTGAATCCACGAAACCTGAAAATCCTAATCAAGGTTACATTTCTTATACTTGTATTACAAGTACAGTCAGTATAGAGTGCATTAGCGCCCGCACCCTTTTTCAGAGGTGTATTTTTTCCATACACTTTTTCCCCATAGAGATTTTAAAGTTTTCGTTAAAGAGTTGTAAGCCATGAACCAAGACAATCAGCTACGAAGTGAATCACAACTGGCTACAAACTTTGATTTGAAGCAGTATTTGAAATGCGAACAAAAATACAAAGGTACAAGACTGTGAACTTTACGGCTTTAGTGAGAGAAAGAACTACAATCCCATGAAGCATTGCAAACAGCATCATTTAATTAAAAACGATGGAGAAATATAAAATTACTCAATCACAAATGTTGAAACAATATATTTTAAGATTATTGCAAAATATGCTTAAATACAAATATTTAAGTATTTTGAGAGCGAGTGGAGATCGATTCGATTAAGCCATTTGCAGTGCTTCATGGGAGTGGGCGGAGCTAACAAGGTCTTTTTCCACATATTGCTTTTTTCTATGGAGAAAACGAATGGAGTTTTTACTTCGGGAACCTGACTGTTGCGCTCTATTCGATAACAGTGGAATTAGCACTATGAAACATATAAAGAAAAACAGTATAATTACTTAATATCATGCAGTTTGATTTCTGCATTAAAAATGGCATTACTCCTTTAATTAACTAAATCTCTCTTTAAGGCTACATCCAATACGAGAGCAAGACTTTAGGGTCTTCCCGGACTGTGCCTATCAGTGAAGAAAGTTCATATCTGACCCGTACCATGAGTGATGCCTCGCTGGTGAAAATGAGGGTGAAAAGTAAGAAAATGGTAGAAAGTCAGAGGAACAGAAATAATCGCTTCTCCATCAATGGACACTTCTACAACTACAAGGTCTGTACCTTATCTACCATGACCAACATTGAAGCCAGATGTAAATGATCAATAATATTGTTAGTATTATATTGCTTTGATAGGTATTTTATATAGTTTAACTTTTGAAATACACATCCTTTATACATACATCTGTAAAAGTCCAAAGGGGAACATGTTTTGTGAACTTTGTAACTTTAAATTTGTACTTGTACTAGCATCTATCAACGTATTTCACCATGATTGTCGAGTTTTATGTAAATCGTGCTGCCTTCACGTGTTATCAGAAATGTCCTACTTCCCACTTCTGAAATTGCGATTTTGAACTCATCGTATTCAAGTGATTTGCTGTCGGAAAGAAAAGGAATCATGAGGACACCAGGTTTATTCTTGCCCATTTATTGAGGAAATCTCATTAAAGCCAGGTGAAAACATCAGGCACTGAGGTTGAATCAGTGTTGACATTGCAACGCTGTTTCACCGTCTTGCCTTTCAACATGGGTGAAATAAGGTCTTGTATCAACATTAACATAGAATGCTTCATTTAGTATATGTGGACTCGTGAATATGCAAATTAGCCCCGCCTCCATGCAATCACACAAGCTCAGAATACCTCATCCACTTGGTCAACTTAACTGTAGAAAAAGCTGCACAATGGCAAGTGGAAATACTGGTTTAAATCAGCCATGTTTGTTTGAACCAGAAACTGATTCAGAAGAAGTAGTGTAAGAGTGAATTACAGGCTCGTATACAAGTCAATCCATCAGAATGGTAATGCGTTTTATGTATACAGCATCGGGCACATCACAGTAATGAATATGATTAGCCTATTGCTTGACTACGTTATCAAACATCTAATAATGTGTTGATAATGTTACACAAACCATTTCAGACAGCTTCCTTCTAAAAATCATATCCTTAGAAACGCTTAGAACATCAGTGGAGAAAGGCATTTCGTTTATCATAACATTGTAAAATACATCATATACATAATTCACCCACTATATTGCTAAATGTACCTGATTTTTCATATCAACAGAAAAATATACCAAGATAATGTCTCAGGTTACTTGACTGTAACCCTGTTCCCTGAAAAAGCGGGAATGAGATGCTGCGCTCATAGAACTATGGGAAAACATTTTTGTTTGACCAGTTGTGAGTGTGTGGCAAATACGCCAAGGAAGCTTGGGATGTCGACTCAAGGAGCATGAGCATCCAAGCTATAAAATCTGATGAATGCGTGCGGAGAGGACCAGCCTGTGGCAAGGGTGCGCCCCTTGCCAAAGAAGTATGACCCTTTTTGACACACCTTGGCCAGGATAGCGAACGGTGGAAATGCAGGCACATTCAGGGACATGTATACGCCATTGCATCCAGACCCAGGGGGGCTGGGGGGCTCTGAGAGAAGTAAAGGGGACATTGCACTGTCTCTTGAGAGGTGAAGAGGTCCACTTCTGCTTCGTAGAATCGTTCCCATATCTGTTTGACTATCTTGGGGTGGAGTTTGTGTTTGTGTCGGGGTGAAATCAATGTTTTCTCCAAAGCGGTTGTATAGATAAATGAACTAAATTAATAACTTTTTTAGAACAAAAACGAACCATCACAACCATCACAATGAACTTAAGATGGACTATCAAAATACTTTCTTCTAGATCTGCTGTATAGCTGAAACAAACTTTGTTGCTTTATTTTCCTGTTATCACTGTAAAGCTGCTTTGAAACAATCTATATATTGTAAAAAGCACTATATAAAGTTTCCATTCTCCGTTTGTCACAGTCTGTCTAGATAATAAATCTGCTCCCACATTCAAATGTCCAGAAATGTAAATCGCCCTGAAGGACAGAAACTCCTCCCCAAGGCAGAACCTGCAGGGCTAGCCTGTTCAGAGGGCGTGGACGCAGTTTAAGTAGACTACCGTAGTGTTGAGCACCTGCACTAGGATATTGTAGCCCCTTAACTGCTGGAGGAAGTCCTTCAGGGCCAGAAATACAGCCATCAATTTGAGACAACTGATGTGCCAATCGAGATAGCCACTCCAGATCCCTCGGGCTGGACGGCCATCTAAGACCGCTCCCCAGCCCGTACGGGATGCATCTGTCATTAGCATCTTGCGATTACAACACGCATCAAGAGTGGGAACCAGGGATAGGTACTGGGATCTGAGCCACATAGAAACAGGTGACGATGCCCGCGGCGCATAAACCTTATTTGCCTTTGAGGATCCGCCCTTGAATGAAATCCCCTGGCTTTGAGCCACAACTGAAACAGTCTTATGTGCAAAAGGCCAATAGCTATCACAATGGATGCAGCTGCCAAGACCTACAAATCTTTGAAAGTGATGCAGAGTAATTTCCACAGTTACAGTTACAGATACAGTTGTGCCCGCATGGTGACCGAGTCCCAGTACGTTGTCCTCTGGGCAGGAGAGAGAATGCATTTCTTGACGTTGAGTCATAACCCCAGATAAACCAGATGAGTGAGGACGACATTCAAATGTCGAATCGCAGCAGAGCATGAACTGCATCTATGCATTTTGTGTATGTGCAGGGTGACAAGGCTAGGCCGAATGGAAGAACCCGATATTGGTAAGCTTTGCCCCTGAAAGCAGACCTCAGGAACTTCCTGTGTTGTCGCAGCATTTCACGATCTCAATGTAGGAGCTTGCCCTTGAAAATATGTGAGATGAGTACGAAGCACTTTAAAGGGATACTCCACTTTAAAATGAAAATTCTGTCATCATATACTCACCCTCATGTTGTTTCAATCCTTTATGAATTTCTGTCTGTTGCTGAACAGAAAGGAAGATATTTAGAAGAATGTCAGTAACCAGACAGTTTCTGGTCTCATTGACTTCCACAGTAGGAAAAAAAATATACTATGGAAGTCAATGAGACCAGAAACTGTCTGGTTACTGACATTCTTCTAAATATCTTCCTTTCTGTTCAGCAGAGGAAAGAAATTCATAAAGGATTGAAACAACATGAGGGTGAGTATATGATGAATGAATTTTCATTTTAAAGTGGAGTATCCCTTTAACAGTGAGCAATTCACAGTGCTCACACTCGCCATGCTCAAATGCAAGGGGAGCATACCCTTCCCCCAAATACTCAAAGCAAAAATCATGCGTCTCGTACTCTGGGATGGGCCCTTAACAATCAGGCACGAATCGCCCAATTTTTTTCACTCTTGAGAAATTTCTGCACACTGACAGCTGGAACTCTAACTCCTAACAAAGTGGATAGACAGAGAGTGTAGCACACACACACACACACACACACACACACACACAATGCAGTCTCTGAAGACATAGAAACCTGATGGCGCACGGCACCTGTTTCACATCCACATTGACGTGACTGGCTACAATGTTATTTGTGACGTAGGAACAAGGGTGATTTTCAAACATACTGTATATGAGTTTATATTTCACAATTCTGAGAAATTTAATATAAGATTTTGTAGTGTTCCCTGCATCTCATTTGATTTATTCCATTCAGATGATTCTATGAAACTATTTTTCTGTCAGGAGTCAGGACCACTAAATACGATTGACAATTAGCATACAATTAGGATTGGCGGTATGGTTCTGTCCTGGGCAAGAACTCAGCCTAGCAGCCTAGCATGGATAAGAACGGGGAGAGCAGCAATAACCCCCCTTGGGGTAAACAGAACAGAACCAACATGAATGTATTCCAGATATCATTAGTTCAAGATTTTATAGTACAACATAATTCGAGAATTTATTCTGATTCAAGGGGAATCAGAATGCCATACTGACTGACGAGAGGAGAAGCTGGGGAGGGATGGAGGAGGGTAATGAGCTCCAGAGAAACGCGATAGCTGCTGATAATACTGAATGAGCTTATGTATACAGTGATAGGTGTCATATTCCTATAGGTAAACGTGGATCAGCTGAGAGTCAGCTGATGTGAGCTTGACTAACGTGACCTCCCAGAAATGACGCTAAGCTTAATATTTCTTAATGCAGATCTTTTTTTTCTTTCTTTTTTTTTTTAAAGTAGCATTAACTACTGAATGCACCTTTAATGTGCTAATAACAAATTGAATAACAACAATGAATAACAATTTAATTTTATTGTAGTAAAAAATAAACTCAGTTAAATGACCGAATCAAAAAAAAAAAAAAAAAAAAAAAAAAAAAGAACAAAAAAAAAAAAGGTTTGCAAAATGACTTGGCTTGGCTCCAACTGGCTTACTGTAGAATTCTGGAAAACATATGTCGATGGCAGATTCTAAACTTAACTTTACCCTTCTTGGCAAAATGTATCACTTAAAATCACATATAATTTTGTCATTACATAATTTGCTTTCGAATAGTTTATATATAAATACTGATCTCACTTTGCTATAAAATTCTCACCACATATAAGTTTTTAGGTACTTACAAAATATAAAATTCCTTTCAAAGGGAGTTTTTTTTTTAATCCACATTATAAGTTTTTACAAAAGTTCTCCATTCTACATAAGCTATATATCAGAAAAAAAAAAAAAAAAAAACTGTGGCAACTTGGTGTCCATGTGAAATTCAAGAGGATTTTCTGCAGATCATCTTCTGCACTAGTGATGGGATTTATGGCTCTTTGAGGGGATCCGGATCTTGGCGATCCGTTCCTTTCAAAGAGCCGTTCAAAAGAACGGCTCTTTTGGCTCTTTTTAAATATTTCACGAGTTCACATCTACATATAATTAGTACAATAAGTTTATGCGTATTTGGCGTGCTGTCTGGGGGAGGCCTCCGAGCTCGGAGTTAGGCCCGAACCCAGAGTACTCCCCCCAGTTGGTAAGTGTAGATGGAACTGGAAGTGAGGAGATGGGGTGGATGCTGACAAACTTTCAATGAACAGAGATAGGTCTGCTGTGAATTTATACTCTGTCATTGAGTTGATTACTGATTAATCTCCAGCTGTGCATAATTTGGTTAATTATCTGAACCTGCTCCTCCCGAACTTTGTTAATAAAACATCATTTAGTCAGTTTTAAGAAGCCAGCTTGGGGGCATCTCAGTTTATCCTGGAAATAATCACTGGGAGGAATGATCAATGATGAGGTGAGATTTGTAGTCAAATAATTGAAACTCAGATATCACACACCAATATCTGAGGGCGTTTTTCCACTGGGTTCGTTTGCTGCGGTCCGAACCCGAGTGCGCTAGTTCCCGGCGCCCCCCGCAGCGTTGGTCTGGTTTCACACTCAATTAGTTGTATCGAACCCAGGTGCGTTTGCAGTGATCTTACGTCATCGCAAACGCACACGGAAAACGCATGGAGAATACAACTCGACTGAGCATAGCTGTAATTTGTCTGTTTTTTTGGTGCTATTATGCACAACATAGTGAGAGACAACTACGTTTATGTTCATTACATGGTGTAATTCAGCACATATCCAGGGGACGCCGTGTTTCTGCTGCTCGCAGAAGATTTTTCACTGATGCAACAGTGATACGCATGCGCGGGATACTATACTTCCTGAACAAGCGCGCACCCGAGTCCGTGTTGCTTGCACATTAACGCGAACCGCGCCACGGTTCGGGAGCAACCGAGCTCAGACCACCTCCTCCAGGTAGTCTCGGGTTCGGTACTCTAGTGCGCACCCGGGTCCGATGACCGCGTTCACATTAGCGATTTTTCATGCGAACCGTGCCCCGGTCCGCACTAAACTGCCAGTGTGAAAGCGCCCTGAGTTTGAATTATTCTGAAATATTGATTATTACCTCATTTGTCATGTGTGGACTATATTCCATAGGGTTGCACAACATCCCTCTGCTTAGACAGTGACATCACTATTTTGGATTTACCTTTAGTACAAAGTGTGTGTAGGGGAGAGCGGGGCACAACCTAACGCTTTTTGACTTTCTCAGTTTGTGTAAATCTACTTATGGTTCAGAGTATTTATTTTTTCCCACATTCATTTCCCACATGTCTAGTACAATTATGTGGTTTTGTTTTATTAATACAGTATATACTTTTTTTCTTGACATACCCCGAAAGAATGGAAGTGAAATGTGACAACATGCCCCATAGGTACATTGTAACATGTGTGGGGCACATTGTAACATAACATATGACAGCTTAAAATGTTATCTGATCTAATAAAAAATATATACAAAACAAACTAAAATATTTTCTAAATAAAATACAATTAAAAAACTTTTTCATATAAAATGACAATTTTTAATAATTAAATATAAACTAATTTTTCAGTTTTGACTACGAACACATGAAAACACAGCTATACAACATAGTTCAAAACAAATAAATAATTAGTCATTTCTGAACATTGACTCTCAGTCTTTATTCACCTTTTTCTCACGGTTTCCCAATAAAATTAATAAAAGTATAGAATATAATAGCATATTTCTAATAGGGGCTCATTGTAACGCAGTGTTACAACATGCCCCCGCCTGCACAACTGGGATTTAAACCCTGCTAGTGTCTTCTGCTAGTTAGCGAAGCATTAAATAACTATCTCAACTGTTAAATAACATCTTGGAGATTAAAATAATATCAGATGTGTCTTATTTTAAATAAACACAAAAAATAGAGATGAAAAATTAACTTGAGTAAGAAATTTACTTTTGCTATGGTTTAATAAATGTCTATGGATATCTTCCAAAAAAATAAATAATTTTGGCGGAATTTTTTTTTCTATATAGTGTTGATATGGCAACTAGTAAATACACTAAGTTTCGTCATCCAAGCATGTGCGGAAGTATTTAAAACAAGCGTGTTACAACTAGCCCCGCGTTAGGTTGTGCCCCGCGCTCCCCCTATGTGTAAAGCTACGTTGACTTATGTTATTCATACAATACTCACAAATAAACATCAAAAACAAAGCCGGCTGCAATGAATTTCTGTGCAAAACAGCTTTTACTACAAACACTTCCAAGAACATTATCACACAAGAACATTTTGATAGAAAACAAAAAATATTTAAAGTTTTAAATATATACTGTAGATAAAATTAGAATAAATAAAATGGAAATGTCTACATCGCTGGGTGCGCCCCTCCCCCTATAACTGTTCTGTCTCGCGGAGGAGCTAATTTGTGTGCATCTGTGTGAAACACGCATAGGAAAAAAATAACGACAGAAAGAATGGCTCCCCTCCAGTCGCGACTCGGCTCCCATCGTTCATGTTTATGAGCCGTTCAAAAGAATCGGTTCGTTCGCGAACGTCACAACTCTATTCTGCACATCGTGGTCATTAGTCATGTGGTTAAGGGTTACCTCAAACTTGCATGCCAGTTGCTAAAAAAAAAATAAAATAAGACAAGTACAGTAGGCTAACGTACATTTTTGTTACACTGGCAACAATCAACTAAAAATGAAGTATATATGAAAAAAACATGAAAAAAAAAGGAAAGAAATTACCTTTCCACAAGCCTCAATATTTGCATCATCTGATTTGCGGCATTTTGTCTTTCCAATAGTGGCCTCTATTTCGTAGTTTATCACATTTGTTACCTGCACAAAAACGTTCATTCACTGTTATTCAATGCTGATTACAACGCATAATATACACATGAACAGTATAAAAATTTGACATCTTTACCTGAGTGCGAGCCGATGTGATTTTGATAAGTTTGAAGTATTTCTTTGCTTTGGACTTCATGTTGAATGCCTCTACAGCTTCTTTAGCAGCTTCTTGAACATCTTTACGCTCTGGGTTGACGTCGTTCCAGCCACCGAGAAGCTCCACATTTGCTGTGAGACACGGAGAGGGAATATTAATGACAGCACTTGGTTTTGAAGAAATGTATTTGCATTGCATTGTTCACTTTACGTCAAATTATATACATTTCACCAACAAAGATTGTTTTTTTGTTAATCCATGTTGCAATTATGATACCTTTTTTTTTAGATAGGAAATGTATTCTGTGAAGTACCATACTCGAAATTGAGACTTTTTATCATGCAATTCATAATTACAAGTTTACATCTTGCTGCGATGTAGGCTAATCTCTCAATAATAGTTACACAGTAGCCTAGCCTATAAAAAGTAGCTATAGCCTAGATATCCTATTTGCTATGACAGTTCAAATTATGATATTTAAAATATTCACATTTAATGCACACGACAAAAAAAACGAAAAAACACGTTCAACATTTGAAATTGAGTAAATAATCCAATGTAATAAGAACAATATGAGCTTACTTGCTACAATGATTGGTTCCTCCAAAGGCTGGTCAGCAATGCTGGAGTGAAACACAGAGAGAAAAGACACAAGGAGAAGAAAGCAGACATCCATGGCTTCGGCTGCGTGATCTCTGAGAGAATGATCCTGGGAATGAGGAGAATCCTACCATGTAGACACGGAATGCGTGACGCGTCCTGGTGCCGCACGCGCCCTATCCCGCCCGCGAGGGTGGAGTTCGTGAATCGTGAGACGCCCACTGATGTAATGAATGAGCCTACATGGAATCCTGCCATGTAGACACGGAATGCGTGACGCGTGTTCCTGTGTTCCCTGCATCTCATTTAATTTATTCCATTCAGATGACTCTATGAAACTATTTTTCTGTCAGGAGTCAGGACCACTAAATACGATTGACAATTAGCATACAATTAGGATTGGCGGTATGGTTCTGTCCTGGGCAAGAACTCAGCCTAGCAGCTTAGCATGGACAAGAACGGGGAGAGCAGCAATAACCCCCCTTGGGGTAAACAGAACAGAACCAACATGAATGTATTACAGATATCATTAGTTCAAGATTTTATAGTACAACATCATTCGAGAATTTATTCTGATTCAAGGGGAATCAGAATGCCATACTGACTGACGAGAGGAGAAGCTGGGGAGGGATGGAGGAGGGTAATGAGCTCCAGAGAAACGCGATAGCTGCTGATAATACTGAATGAGCTTATGTATACAGTGATAGGTGTCATATTCCTATAGGTAAACGTGGATCAGCTGAGAGTCAGCTGTGAGCTTGACTAACGTGACCTCCCAGAAATTACGCTAAGCTTAATATTTCTTAATGCAAATCTTTTTTTTTCTTTCTTTTTTTTAAAAGTAGCATTAACTACTGAATGCACCTTTAATGTGCTAATAACAAATTGAAATATAGCTGCAAGCAGCCATTACCGGGGCCAAGCAGAATAAGACGACAAGACATGCCAACATGTCTGAAAGTGTCAGACCAACTGCAAGAATGAGCAATTAAAGAGGATTTTAGGCAAAATGCCTGAACAATCATTGAAACAATAATTAAAAATATGATTTAATGGATTATCACTTTCGACCAATAGGTGGCGCAGTTACAAAACTGATGTGATGTGGTCAGAGTGAAGTGACAATGACACATAAAGTTTGGTGTCAATATGTCAAGGCATTGCAGAGATAAAGCCTGAATAGTGCTTTTAGCATCATGCCTCAACTTTGCTGCTGCGCTATATGAAAACGGTTTCGTCAATCGACACGAAATCCATAACTTTTAGTCGGCACGGTCTGGAGATGATACGATTTGATTTTGGTGAAAATCGGACAAACGGTGTAGGAGGAGTTTGAAAAAGTAGGTTTTGAATGAAAATCAAGATGGCGGACAGGAAGTTTGGCCAAATAAGGAAAACTTGGTATCTATGTTCTCGGCTTGACCCAAGGAATATATTAAGACCAGTGGCATTTCAATAGCCAGATGTATTCAAAAGTTATCAGCCTTTTTGGAAATTTTGTTATAACTTTTGACCACTAGGTGGCGCTGTTTCAAAATATTTTGAGTACCTTCAGGGGATGGTGTTGTTGGCACATTCTGAGTTTCGTAATATTACACCAATGCTACACCAATTTGTTTAGTATAGCATTTTAATTCACAAAACTGTATTGAAGTCAATGGGAATTTCATGTTTTGTTCTATTATAGCGCCACCAAGAGGCTCAGTCCCACAATTTTTTTTTATGTGTCCTTAGAGTGAGCCCATACATATGTGTGTCAATTTTGGTGAAAATATCTCAATTCACTTCAGAGTTTATATGAAAAAACACGTAAAAAATTACTGACACATGACTTTGATTGAATTTTACTACCCCTTACTATCAATATTTTCACATTTGAGCATTGGCGCTTAACTATTGACCTATGTTTCCAAACTTCTGACGGTGGTTTCGTCTCGATCGGACAAGTGGTTTCGAAGATATAGCCAAATGTTTTTTAAGCGCTAAATCACAACGCTACACAAACCGTAAGGCGAAACCTAGCATTTTTGGTATCGTAGGACTCGGCAAGGTTTCAGGAGTCTAATAGATGAGTCTCGTGAAAATAAGTCGACCACACCCAAAGTTATAAGCATTTGAAAAAAAAAATTCACCACTAGGTGGCGCTGTTTTGAAACTTCTCACGCTCCTTCAGGACATTGTGCTGATGACCCATACCAAGTTTGGTCTGAATCCAATAAAGCGTTGCGGAGATACAGCCTTACGTCTGTTTGCAAGCGCTACGTAAAATTTGTTCGTGGGTTTTTTCGTGAATTCCATAACTTTTTGTCGGCATGGTCTGTAGATGATCTGGTTCAATTTTCGTGAAAATCGGAGCAACGGCCTAGGAGGAGTTCGAAAACTCGCACCTATGGTCCGATCTGCATGAAACTCGGCACGCTTCTTCACCATGTCATGACACATATGCTCAGCGATTTTCGTGATGTTCTGAGTTTTTGTTTAGGATTTATAGGCTTTCGACTGTATTTTGCCACGCCTATTTTCCAAATGACCCTGTTATAGCCAACCAAATGCAAAAATTCAACTTTTTTTCGATAACTATTCATGGATTTCATCCGGTCCCTTTCCACAGGTGTATTAATCAAGCACAATGCAGTCTGCATTCATAATCTAGGTGCTTGATTTTATACACCTGTGGAAAGGGACCTGATGAAACCCATGAATTGATCGAGAGAGTCCAGAGAAATGTCCTAGACTGGTTTGGTTCCGATCTGCTGAAAAACCTAGGACTAGTTCGCAAAAGTAGGTTTCGGACAAAATTCGACATAGCAGAAAACTTTTCTGGCCGAAATCGAAATTGGAGATAGCCATTTTGTCCGCCTTGAGCCAGGGATCAGGAGTTACGGGTGATTTAGTAATTTTGCACTAAATCTGTAGCTGTAGCACAACGTAAAATTTGTTTGCGCGGTATTCGAGAACGGTTTGACGAATCAACACGAATTCCATAACTTTTTTTTGGAACAGTCTGGAGATGATACGATTCGATTTTGGTGAAAATCGGACAAACGGTCTAGGAGGAGTTAAAAAAAGTAGGTTTTGACTGAAAGTCAAGATGGCGGACAGGAAGTTCGGCCAAATATGGCAAACTTGGTATCTATGTTCTCAGCGTGACCCAGGGAATCTATTAAGACCAGTGGCATTTCAATAGGCAGATTTATTCAAAACCGGAACAAATACAATAGGTGCCTCCGCACCTTCGGTGCTTGGCCTCTAAATATAGCTGCAAGCAGCAATTATCGGGGCCAAGCACAATCAGATGACAAGACATGCCAACATGTCTGAAAGTGTCAGACCAACTGCAACAATGAGCAATTAAAGACATTAAAGAGGATTTTAGGCAAAATGCCTGAAAAATCATAGAAACAGTAAATAAAAATATGATTTAATGCATTATCACTTTTGACCAATAGGTGGCGCAGTTACAAAACTGATGTGATATGGTCAGAGTGAAGTGACAATGACAGACACAAAGTTTGGTGTCAATATGTCAAGGCATTGCAGAGATAAAGCCTGAATAGTGCTTTTAGCATCATTCCTCAACTTTGCTGCTGCGCTATACGAAAACGGTTTGGTCTATCAACACAAAATCCATAACTTTTAGTCGCCACAGTCTGGAGATGATACGATTCGATTTTGGTGAAAATCGGACAAACGGTCTAGGAGGAGTTCGAAAAAGTAGGTTTTAAATGAAAATCAAGATGGCGGACAGGAAGTTTGGCCAAATAAGGTAAACTTGGTATCTATGTTCTCGGCTTGACCCAAGGAATCTATTAATACCAGTGGAATTTCAATAGGCAGATTTATTCAAAAGTTATTAGCCTTTTTGGAAATTTTGTTATAACTTTTGACCTAAAGGTGGCGCTGTCTCGAAATATTTTGGGTACCTTCAGGGGATGATGCTGAAGGCACATTCTGAGTTTCGTAATATTACACCAATGCATTTGTTTAGTATAGCATTTTATGTCACAAAACTGTATTGAAGTCAATGGAAATTGTTCTATTATAGCGCCACCAAGAGGCTCAGTCCCACCATTTTTTATGTGTCCTCAGAGTGAGCCCATACATATGTGTGTCAATTTTGGTGAAAATATCTCAATTCGCTTCGGAGTTATAGACATTTATTTGAAAAAAAAACACGTAAAAAAATGACTGACACATGACTTTGATTGGATTTTACTACCCCTTACTATCAATATGTTTGCATTGGCGTATAGCTATCGACCTATGTTTCCAAACTTCTGACGGTGGTTTCGTCTCGATCGGACTAGCGGTTTCAAAGATATAGCCAAAAGTTTTTTAAGCGCTAAATCACAACGCTACACAAACCGTAAGGCGAAACCTAGCATGTTTGGTATTGTTGGACTCGGCAAGGATTCAGGAGTCTAAAGAGATGAGTCTCGTGAAAATAAGTCGACCACACCCAAAGTCATAAGCATTTGAAAAAAAAAAAAATCACCATTAGGTAGCGCTGTTTCGAAACTTCTCAAGCTCGTTCAGGACATTGTGCTGATGACCCATACCAAGTTTCGTAACAATCCGTTCATGCGTTCTTAAAATACAGCATTTTAGCACATAATTCAAAATGGCCGACAGTCAAAATGGCCGATATGGCAAAATTGGATATCAGTCGACTCGGCATGTCGTCCTGAATCTAACGAGACCAATTTTATGATTTTTGGACAAACTGTTCAGAAGTTATAAGTAAAAATAGCCATTTTTCATATCTCCGGACCAGTAGGTGGCGCTGCGCCGAAACGCAGCATGTTGCCTCAGGTCATGCTTGTGATGACTTGTACCAAGATTGGTCTTAATACGATAAAGCTTTGCGGAGATACAGCCTTACGACTGTTTTTGCAAGCGCTACGTAAAATTTGTTCGTGGGTTTATCGGTAACGGTTAAGCGAATCAACTAGATTTTAATAACTTTTTGTCACCACTGCCTGAAGATGATCTGGTTCAATTTTCGTGCAAATCGGACAAACCATCTAGGACGAGTTCGAAAAAGTAGGTTTTTTGAAAAATTCAAAATGGCGGCCATATTTTAATGACGGAAAATGACGAAAAGAATTTTGTTGATTGGCCTTACGGTTCAAAAGTTATTAGCAAAATATGAGTGAAACTTTGGACAGGTGGTGGCGCTAGAGGGAATGACTTAGAAACACCAAAATTGGTGTATTTAATGTTGGGACTGTCCTCTATCAGAATGTCAAACCAAAACAACTTTCCCGCAATCGGTTCTATGGGCTGCCATAGACTCCCAGTCGGAAGAAGGAAGAATAATAATAAGAACCGGAACAAACACAATAGGTTCCTCCGCACCTTCGGTGCTTGGCCCCTAATAATAATAAGAACACTAACGATAACAATAGGTGCCTCCGCACCTTCGGTGCTTGGCCCCTAATAACAACAACGAATAACAAATTAATTTTATTGTAGTAAAAAATAAACCCAGTTAAATGACCGAATCAACCAAAAAAAAAAAAAAAAAAGAGAGAGAGTAAATTGGAAGGGTCTTGTGAGCAGACCAACTATTTAAATGAAAAGTTCCCCCATTAATGAAGTCATTATTAATTCACCCTTATGTACAGGGGAAGATTGTACTTGTTTTGTGGGCCTTTTTATAGCATTCTGGTTTATTTTGTTTACGCAGACATCTATTTTCACGCCATCATATGGAGCAACCACAAATGTGCACATTACCAGCAAGATGACAACACAAGAAGTCATTACACAGCTGCTTCAGAAATTTAAAGTAAGTATTATTATTACTATTGGCAATTCAATACATAACCCCCTTAACATTTTGCTGAGTAATTTCAGTCATTTTGTTGTACTTGACTCATGATTTCCACCCTTAATTTTGATAGACAAATTCACAGATAACCTTCTTTTAATGCAGGTAGAAAACAGTCCAAATGAATTTGCTCTCTACTGCATTCATCAAAGTGGAGGTAATGTAGAATTATTAATTCAGTTTTGTGTTTTCACCTTCAATTTATTCCAAAACATTTAAAAAAATAAAAACAATTCACAAGGAACAAAATAGTTTTAAATCTTAATTTAGTTCTAATTGTGGGAGTAGTTTATTTTATAACTATATTATATTTACCCCCCCCCCCCCCCCCCCCCACCCACCCACCCCCACACATTTTTTATCCATATTTGATACGAATTACGCCATCATTCATCCAACATTTGTTCCAAGATTCTCTGTCCTAGAGTTTAGACTTTGCTGACATTCACAGAATCACATTTCTAAATGTTAAATCCATTGTTGTTAGAGAAACGAAGGTTGAGCAGTTCAGACTTGCCACTGTGGGAACGTGTTCTACAGGGACCATCAAACAGCATTATGAAAATGTTCCTCATGGATGCAGATGAACAGGAAGTCAGCCTTGACGTAAGACTAGCTCTCCAGACATGACAGCAATTTGTATTTCATACTCAAATAAAGTTAAACTAATGTCCTGTTTCCACTGCTTTAACAGGTCGCTCAGTACCTCAATTTAGAGATGCCCATTTTGAGAGTAATTCTGCAGAAGCTGGAAGAGCAAGAGCATCAAGAAGAACAAAGAATAATTGCAAAGTAAGAAAAACAAAATGTGTTTTTGCCAATGACTTTAGTGTTGCCTGATAAGCTTACGTGTGTTTTTTATCATATCAGGTATACAACGGAACGGAATCTTTTGTTGCAGTGCTTGAAAAAAATGATGCCGGTCAAAACCGAGACAACTGTATAAACGAAGTCTTGGTAATGGAAAACTGTTTTCCACATGAAGTCTCAGGGTACAAAGAGAAATGGAAAATAAGATGGAAACTGGAGTCTTCAGGACAGAAACCGGGATTGTGAGATGTTCAAAAGTGCATGTAGGCCATTTCAAACATGGCTTTAATGTTTGTGGTTGTAGTGTAAATATAATGTAAAATAGTTTTCACATAAATGTAATTACAATATTTATCATGCGAGAAACCAAATAAAAAACTGGTATTTGATTTGCAGTTTATTTGTGGATTAATAGCTCTATTGCTTTACTGTGGTTTGCTCTCAAGATTGTATTCTTGGAAATGAAAAAAAAAAAAAAAAAAGGTTTGCAGAATGACTTAATAAGTTCCAACTGGCTTACCGTAGAATTCTGGAAAACATATGTCGATGGCAGATTCTAAACTTAACTTTACCCTTCTTGGCAAAATGTATCACTTAAAATCACATATAATTTTGTCATTACATAATTTGCTTTCGAATAGTTTATATATAAATACTGATCTCACTTCACTATAAAATTCTCACCATATATAAAAAAAGCTTACGTTTTTAGGTACTTAACAAAATATAAAATTCCTTTCAAAGGGAGTTTTTTTTAATCCACATTATACGTTTTTACAAAAGTTCTCCATTCTACATAAGCTATATATCAGAAAAACAAAACAATGTTTATGTCAAGAAAAAGAATGTGTGGTCTGGTCAACTATCCAAAAGTGCAAAACTGTGGCAACTTGGTGTCCATGTGAAATTCAAGAGGATCTTCTGCAGATCGTCTTCTGCACATCGTGGTCATCAGTCATTTGGTTAAGGGTTACCTCAAACTTGCATGCCATTTGCTAAAAAAAATTATAAAAAATAAAAAAATAAAAAATAAGACAAGTACAGTAGGCTAACGTACATTTTTGTTACACTGGCAACAATAAAAAATGTTTTTAAAAAAAGTATATATGACAAAAAAGAAAAGAAATTACCTTTTTTGCCAGTTCACAAGCCTCAATATTTGCATCATCTGATTTGCGGCATTTTGTCTTTCCAATAGTGGCCTCTATTTCGTAGTTTATCACATTTGTTACCTGCACAAAAACGTTCACTCACTGTTATTCAATGCCGATTAGAACGCATAATATACACATGAACAGTATAAAATATGAAATCTGTACCTGAGTGCGAGCCGATGTGATATTGATAAGTTTGAAGTATTTCTTTGCTTTGGACTTCATGTTGAATGCCTCTACAGCTTCTTTAGCAGCTTCTTGAACATCTTCACTCTCTGGGTTGACGTCGTTCCAGCCACCGAGAAGCTCCACATTTCCTGTGAGACACGGAGAGGGAATATTAATGACAGCACTTGGTTTTGAAGAAATGTATTTGCATTGCATTGTTTGTATTCACGAGCTTGCACTTTACGTCAAATTATATACATTTCACCAACAAAGATTGTTTTTTTTGTTAATCCATTTAGCAATTATGATACCTTTAGATAGGAAATGTATTCTGTGAAGTAGCCTACCATAATCGAAATTGAGACTTTTTATCTCGCAATTCTGATTTTTTCCCCGCATAATTATAAGTTTACATCTCGCATCTGCGATAGGCTAATCTCTCAATAATAGTTACACAGTAGCCTAGCCTATAAAAAGTAGCTATAGCCTAGTCTAGATATCCTGTTTGCTATGATGACAGTTCAAAATATTTAAAATATTCACATTTAATGCACACAAAAAAAAAAAAAAAAAAAAAAAAACACGTTCAACATTTGAAATTGTGTAAATAATCCAATGTAACAAGAACAATATGAGCTTACTTGCTACAACGATTGCTTCCTCCAAAGGCTGGTCAGCAATGCTGGAGTGAAACACAGAGAGAAAAGACACGAGGAGAAGAAAGCAGACATCCATGGCTTCGGCTAGGTGATCTCTGAGAGAATGATCCTTGGAATGAGGAGAATCCTGCCATGTAGACACGGAATGCGTGACGCGTCCTGATGCCGCACGCGCCCTATCCCGCCCGCGAGGGTGGAGTTCGTGTGACGCCCACTGATGTAATGAGCCTGAAAGGGTAATTCACACAGACGGTGAGTCAAAGGAAACATTGTGTGTGTGTGTGTGTGTGTGTGTGTGTGTGTGTGTGTGTGTGTGTGTGTGTGTGTGTGTGTGTGTGTGTGTGTGTGTCTTAGGCCAGAAAATGAGGAAATAAATGGTAATCTTCTTACGCCGTAAGCTGCCGGTCTGCTTAGACAGCTTTTCTAACAGTAATTTAACTTCCTGTCACTTACAGGTGAAGCTTACAAAGAGTTTAACCACACTTGAGAGCAAACGTCACTGCTTATTTATTTGTATTGCATGCAACATCTGATTAACATTTCACTTCTTTTTGGGCATACATTTATTATTTAGCCTACTTATGTGTATTCTTTTTTCTGAGATGCCATCGTTTTAAATTCAGGGCTTTTCATGGAGATACTAAGAATTGTAGCCTATGTGATTGATTTAAATTTAAATTTAAAATGAATAAGCTATAATAATAATAAAAAAAGTACATTTTTGATTGGAATTTATTGATGCATCATTACAGCAAATTACAGTATATAATCAACATTAAAGTACCTTGCATAGAACAATCATATCATATAGAAACATTTTATATCAGTATTACATATGTTGTAGATTCAAATTTAAACTAAACCTTTTAACATTTTTAACATTTAATTCTGAATGAAAAAGTATAGTGTCTAATATGGTGCCCTCTTATAATTTCTTCAAAGAAAAATAAAATAAAATAATACATTCTAAATCCCAAAACATGTTTTGCTGATCCCAGGAAGATAATCAGTCATTTGTCCTGAACACTGACGTCCAAATACCTCTCACCAAGGCCACATTTAAAAACAAAACAATCTAGAACATGAGCTACAAAAATCACACCCACACTGCCAAACAAAAGCCCAGACAAAACAATCAGCCCAGAGTCACATAAAGGACATGCTGACAGAGCACAACAGATATATATATATATATATATATATATATATATATATATATATATATATATATATATATATATATATATATATCACCAGTACTTTATAAAATACTAAAATTCCATCGTCTGTAGGCAGTTCCAGTTTGCCTTGTTTACAATAATCTCTACAGCACTTTTTAGTGGCAATGTAATAGTTCAGTTATCTCATCTGGCCTTATGTCATGTCTGTATGTGACTGCATTTCGGACCAGTGATGACATATAGCCTTTGTAATTACAATGTGTGATGTACTATGGTATTATATTCATTGTGTAATATGTATAGTTTGATTTGAATGGTTTACACCAATTAGAAACAAATGGTTACAAAGAGTTGTGCTTATCAGGCCCAAGGATTTTACTTATAATGCAAATGGGGAAAATCATCCTCTAAGATCAATTATGTCATCAAGTATATCAGATGAATACAGTCTCTTTTATAAGGACTATGATAACCTCAGTTAACCCTGTCATGTTGGTCAGTCGCAGTGATAAGCTAAGCCCTGTAGGGCTCAATGCTGTTAAAATGCTCTTCTGTTCTACAAGCTTCTTTAAGGACTTGAACTGACGATGAACTATTAAAACCCCTCTGACATATGCAGACTGATTTGCATGTGTATTTAGGTTAATGATAAACAGAAAGCTTTAAAAAGTGACCCTATCAAATACTGCATATATCTAAGTGTACAGTATGTACAATGGGTGCCTATATTTATAGTGTTATATAGGCTACTTGTGTTAGAACAGGTCTTTCTGATTCTAATCAGTGTGTAATGGACAACGTTGATGTATTTTGTTGTAGTCTGAGAGGATGTACTTATAGTTTTATACAAATCAATCCATTTTACAGTTTATAATAATCATGACTGAAACAGAAAGTCCTAATCTATCAATTAAATTCAGTGTGATGTGAAATGCTGTAAAAATTGCCCAGTTCTATTAACAAACAAATGTTTCCCCAACAGATGGCAGCATATTTGTTTTCATTTTGCATGCATGGACATTTCAGTTCATAAAACTGCATTTATTTTTCCATAATAAAAATATTTTAAGTATAATTTTCATATAGCAGGCATAATAGGCATTTCCTGCAACAACATACAGTAACATTACAATAAAGATGCACTTCAACCACTGACAATATATAGGCTAAATCCCTCCAAATGCTTAAGAGGGTCTAAACGTGGACCAATAGGCTGCTGGTCCACCAACACTACCTGTTAAGCAGAACTCGCTCTTTTCTTGAGTTGCTAGAGGGGAGAAAAGTGGTGACGATTCCCACTATTTCAACCAACAACCTGCACCGGACCCCCGGATACCCTACCCACTGCCCGACTTGTGGTATGAGGCCCACCAATATGAAGTATTAAACCTCAAATATCTCTGGTGTGACGGTTGAACCCTCGCCAGGCCTGATGGGCATTAGGCGCATTCACACCTAGAATGATAACTAGTTGATAACTGGCTATAAAGATAACTTTAGCGATAACTAGCGTCCACACCAGCAGACAATATTGTTGTTTATTATAAGCGCGTGCTTGTCTGTCACTTTAAATGCTCAAGCTCTTTAAAGCAGGATGGATTCTGATTGGCTGTCAATGTTTTTATCATTCGTCAGCTAGAAAAAAAAATCGTTCTGAAAGTGATTCCAACAATATTGTTACTCTGTGCTGTTATCGTTATAGCTGTGGTGTGGACTGCTGCTATTTTATATGTAGGATGATTTTTAGATCTATATCTTTATCGTTATCATTATAGTTATCGTCCTTGGGGTTAACATGCTTTCATTCTCGTTTCCATCAGACACTCTCACTTATAGGGTTAGAATTGTTCCATTATATACATAGATTATGATCCACAAGATATTCACAAAAAAACCCACAAAAAAAAAAACACAAGTAAATCACTTCTTGTGCATTTGTGGGACACAAATTGATCATCAATTTAAATAAAGTGCCCATAGAATACAAAATGAATCTGTTCCTACCCCAAGTGTAAAGCAAAACGTGATTGGTTGTAGTGAGAATGTGCTACGATTGGTCAGCACATTGTTGCTGTTATTTGATTGGCTTGAGTCGACGATGGGGTTTTAGTGGATTTGTGTGCACATCTTGATGCTAGAAATGTTTCAAAGTCCACAAATGTGTGCGGTGATCCACAAGTAGTGATCCACAAATTAATGCCAGGCAGAGTTTCTAGAACTTTCATTCGAGATATTTGAGGTTTAATACTTAATACTAAAAGAAACATGTTTCTATTTATTTGGAAAAATTTAACAATTCTAACCCCACACTCGCTCCTCTGTGACTGTTACTTGTGGCCTTGTATGACTGAGGAAGTTCAGTGCTGCCCTGAATATGTAATCTCGAAGTCTCCTCGCCACCTTCCAATGAGCAGGCTCTCTCTCTGTTGCCTGTCCCACATCACCCCTGGTCACACAGGGCTGTAGCTACGGCACCCGGGTTGTTGCTGTTGGCTCCCCTCCGGGTGGGGAGTCCCCGTATGTCTGAAAAGACTGCCTACAGCTCTAGAGGCCACAGAAGCGCTATTCTGTCATTAGGGGCTTTCGCACCGGGTAGTTCTAGGAACTAGACACCAGGTGGTTCTAGAACTAATGCTTCCTCTAGGGATGCATTCGCACCGACAATAGAAACTCCGAAGTGACGTAAGCCATGCTTGTTGTTGTGACTTCTATTTTGACACCACTGAGAATGCCGGAGCCTGAGCTCACAGTGCTCGCATTCTCCATGTTTATTAGTTTACGATTTATCTAACAGTCATGTCTAATACATTATTAGATAAAACTGTTATACATAGAAAGTAGACAGTAATGAAAAGGTATTAGCGTATGTCGTGTGGTTGATGTCCCGTGTCACTAGCTGAGCAGAAATTGGCTTGGTCCCCCTTTTCTCCTTAGCGTAAAGGTTAAGAGGTCCATCTATCACTGTTTGTAGAGTTAGTTTCTGGAGTAAATATATAGGCTATAATCTGTGCGTTTACACAGCCTTTTTTTTAAATGGCGGGTGCTGGTGTTTTGCGTGTGTTCGGCCAATCAGCGTCACTAACGTCACTGTAGTTCCTATAGTGCTGGATTAGACCAGACTCTGAAGTAGGAGCTAAATTAGTTCCTCCAAAAGGAGTTCCTAGAACTAAAATCGTTCCTAGTTCCTGCGGTGAGAACACGCCAAAATCCGGGAACTTCCACCAATAGTTCTAGGAACTATGAAAAGGTTCCTCCGATGCGAGAGCCCCTATTCAGACACTCCAGTCTCCCTGAAGGCATGAGGTCCTCAGTTCATCTTCCAAGTCTGGAAGGCATTCTTCTCCCTCCTAGTGTGTCAGTCAGCCTCTCTTCTGGCTACCAGTCTCAGACCAACTACCACGTCGACTGGGAGTCTCTCGATCAAGACATCATCCTGGATCCGGTGACGCAGTCGATTCTCTTCCCTTCCGGAATTCCTGTTCCCCCTCAACGAGGCGTGTCTGCTGACAACACATGCGTAGCAGAGGCATCAAAGCACAGCTGGATGTACGGAAAGCGGAAAAGGCCAAAAGCATTGGCGCAACATTTAAATGTCTTGCTACACTGCAGCATAATAAAATGGTTCTCACACTCCAGTAATATTTCTGTGAATTGAATTAATCTTGCACTTGTTCATAGTTTTTGCATTATGTCTGAATATATTCAGTTGAATTTTGCCCATACAAATTACCTTATCTGTCCGTGTTGACGTCCAAACTCGATGCCTCATATTATTTTCTTATTATTATTTATAAAGATTGCAAAACTCCAGAGATGACAGGTTTATGATATACAACTTTGTAAACAGTATACAAAATGTATTAACAATATGTTCAATGTCACCAAAATACACATGAGAAAAAGAGTTCCTCATATTATTGTCACAAGGGAAACACATTTTCAGGTGACACCTTTTATGTTCCCTGTATAAAATAAAAATAAATAAATATGAATAAAACCATATATTTCTGTTATTACCTTCTTTAATATTTTTCACATGCAAGATGCATGGGTGAGACATAACATTCTAATCGTAATTAATTAACATACAATTTCAGAGGGCACTAATTAAATCAATCAATTAATCAAGTTAATACATGGTGTTATAAAATGGGGAGATGAACACACAATATTGTCACCTGAATTTCTATTCTTGCTGGCACATTCCAACAATGGATCCCAAAATGTATGAGGAAAGCATGAACTATAAAACTCAAGGCACCATTTGGCATAAGAAAGGACCATAAACATGTCATTCTCAGACGTTCCTCCAATTTCCAAATTGATGGTAAGTAATCCATTCTAAATTATAATTATTCTTCTAGACAGTGGAGATAACTCTAGATAACTCCACAGACAGGAGTTGTAGTGTAGGTATAGTGATACACCAAGACTTGATACAAACAAAAAGCCCATACTTGTCCATGGACTATAGCCTTCTTATAATTAAGAATCTAAGCCTTCTTATAATTGACTTGTCAGCAACTAGAACATAAAAAAAAAAACTATCCTGCAGTTTCAGTTTAAATTAGCCTATTTCTTTCACTGGGCCTTCAGAACATCCTTGCAGGTTATTGTTTAGATTTTACAGGGTTAAAGCTATTTCAATAGATGGCCAACTTTACTACATCTCCTCAAAAAAATGGTATGGGTTTGAGAAAATAAGTGGTTGTTGGACAAAAAGAGGCCAACCAAATATTCACAGAATGCCATGCCAGTCCCTACGGAGCACACTGTGGAACGTAAGAAACAAAGCTTGCCATTTCAGCGAGGTTCTACTGGCCTGGAATGGGGGTGAACATTGATAAATGGGTAAATATTAAATGATTCCCTTTTAACTTTGCTGTGAAACATACAAATGGATTATGTTTTGAAATGCATTTCTCATGTGGTTATTTCTGAACATCAGGTTTTGCAGTGTGCCCAGAGCCGATTCAGCAGACTGTCCATCAAGCAGGAGCCCAAGTACATCCCAATATGTGTATGTAAGCTTGTCCACAGATGTGCATGGGTTTTGAGACCGGTATTTCATGAGTTCACAGAATTTAAATGTATTTATTAAGCTATTTTAATTTGAAGGTGGATAAGCCTCTGGAACTGCTGGGCATGGATTTAGTGGGGAAAGTCACCAAAACCAACCAGGGAAATGAGTACATTTCTGTCCTCGCTGACTATTATACAAAATGGTCTGAGGCATATTATGCAATTCCAAATAAATCTGCAGCAGTTGTCTCGCGCCGCATTATTAATTTTTTCTACAGGTTTGGGGCACCAAAGAGAACACTCACTGACCATGGCACTGAGTTTGTAAACCAGGTTTGTAGTTTGTTGAATGAACTAAATTCAGTATGTACAAGAATTTAATGGTGTCACACATTATTTTATTTTTTTGTAGATTAATGTTAATGTATGTTTTGCAAACAGATCAATGAAGAGCTCTGTGCCTTCCTCAGTGTTGAGAGAAGCCTCTGTGCCCCATACCATCCACAAACAAATGGGCTTGTGGAAAAACTAAATGGAACCATTCAGAGGTGAACCTTCATTAACGGGTTGCTTTGTGGGAATGCAATATTCAGGGAAATATTGGTTTCTTTGAAAATTGGTTACTCATAACTTTCAACTCCTTTTGGTTATGACTCTAGAGCCTTGTGCAAACTAGTGGATACAAGACCAGAAAAATGGGACGAGTACCTAGATACGGTAATGTTTGGTCTTAGAACCAAGACACAGCTGACAACTAGGTTCTCACCATTCTTCTTAATGTTCGGCATGGAGGCACGATATCCTTGTGAGGTGCCTGAGACGTATGAGGTATGTGATAATTTACATGTTTTTATATAAATATCATGTAGTATCAGTTACAAGTTAGTGAAATAATTTCAATCTTCAATGTTTCTGAAAAGGTAAACAGCACAGTGGAATCTGTGATAGCAGAGGAAACCATATCAAAGGCCATTTCTCTGAAGGAGAAAATGGACAACATTGTAAAAAAAAAAAAAAGTAAGAAATAACAGGACAGGAGACAGAGGGTGGCGGATCAGGCACCATTTTTTTGTAGGGCAGAAGGTCCTACGAAAAAACATAAGGACCCAGCAGAGGAAAGGGGGCAAGCTTGTGCGCAGCTGGTTGGGACCGTATGAAATTACCCATTTGCATGACAAAAGCACAGATTTAAGGGATGAAAATGGTAAGATATTCCCCAAAATCAACAATGACCATCTCAAATAATTTAAAGACACATCCCGGATACCCCATAGAATTACCCAAGAACCACAACATAAAAGAGCACATAAAGAAACGTCATGCCCTTCACTCACACCTGTAGACCGTTCACCATCACCAAGTCACATGAAAACCAGCCCCCACCATCACCTCCATCCTCACCAATTCAACAAAATCTACTAGATCCTCTCCTCTGTCTCCATTGAACTTTTCAATGCAAATGCCACTTTCCTCTCCTGTGTCCCACACCCCTACAGTGACGAGAGAGGTACCAGCTGACCCCACAGACGCAGTGCATGGCTGTAAGTGTTGATGTTAAGTCAGATCTTCTAATAGATCAATAGTAGTCTGATTTCTAATTTATTTGGAGGTGGTAGGTGCAATGCTGTTTTTGGTCATCCTCTGTAGGTATCAAAAGTGCTGTCAGGACTCTGGTTTGATCTTCAGCCTTTCTGCTGTGTTTGTCTTGTGTCCTCTCCTGTGTCCCACACCCCTACAGTGACGAGAGAGGTACCAGCTGACCCCACAGACGCAGTGCATGGCTGTAAGTGTTGATGTTAAGTCAGATCTTCTAATAGATCAATAGTAGTCTGATTTCTAATTTATTTGGAGGTGGTAGGTGCAATGCTGTTTTTGGTCATCCTCTGTAGGTATCAAAAGTGCTGTCAGGACTCTGGTTTGATCTTCAGCCTTTCTGCTGTGTTTGTCTTGTGTCTTGATTGTCAGTTCACCTCACTCTACCATCACAGCTGAATCCCATCCTAATCAGTGCTCTCCCTCTCATTACTCACACACCTGTTTCCCATTTTTTTGCACTGATTTTCTCCACTACTTATGCTTCTCTCTTTCTTTGGTTCTCTGTCAGTGTGTCTTGGTTTCCATCCGCTTCACTGCTGTCCCCTTGCCCGAAAGTCTTGTTTTGGTTGCTTCTAAAGCATTGTCTGATTATTTAATCCTGTCTTGTTGTTTATTTGTCTAGTTCCTGTTCCCTATCTCAACTCAGCTTGCTCACCTGGTTTTTGACCCCCCTGCTTTCGTCCTGGACTATTGCCTTGGCTTCTTCCTTGAAACTGTTGGTCCGCTACTGGTATTGACCCCAGCCTGTCCATTGGATTTTGCCTCTGTCTCGCCCTCTTACTTGGTGGCTCGGCTACCAATTATTTTATGTTTTGTATTGTTTTTGGATCTTTTGGACAATAAATCCTATTCTCAATTATTCTCTTGCGTTCCTGTTGTTCCTGCACCTCCCTAACAAGTGCCTGGGCTGGAAATGACAGTTATGTACTGCTGTCCAGAGTGGGACCCTATAAACTATTTTACAAAGACCTACAGATTGGCCCTGGAAGGGAGTTGGAGAGTGAGGTACACATTTCATTGATTTTGACAGATAAGCCTTTCATCTGCTATGCTAATATTTTGTATTAAAGGGGACATATCATGCTAAATCCACTTTTTTAGCCCTTAAATGCATTTTGTTGTATATTTGGAGTGTTTAGAAGTACAGAAAAGTTGAAATTATTCTCTTCAGGTGCTTCGTTGATATCTTTATTCTGTTTTGGTCATATTTTTCAACCGGTTCAGATTTTTCTGTTCTCTATGATGTTTTTTGAACTATTACGTCACAGTATTTGCAGCGGAACTGCCAAATAAGGACATTGACTTCCGGCCCAACACTTCCAGCAATCCGCCATTTTTATTTCTCGCTGCAATTTTGTAGTCCAAGCTAAAGGAAGCAGAAGTTACGAGAGGGTAAGTTAAAATGTTCGGTTATTGGATGTAGTAACCCACACGCTTCATTACACCGTCTAATGTAGATGAACAGCGCGCTTGTGACAGGGCGCATGTTTAACTGAAAGAACGAGCAGAGAGAGAGACCCGGTCGCGCGCGCGCACTCTCTCTCTTCGGAGCCAGGCGAAAGTGTAAACAAGACTTCACCGTCTCCAAACTAGACGCTGTCTTGCTCTCTCTCCCTCGCACATATTAATCAAAATAAATCGACACGGTGGTAAAAGGTCGGAAGACCAAAATTTCATGTGTAAATACAGTAACACACCATTGCGATACATCCATATGAAGACGTTGTTCTGCAGGTTCGTCGTCTTCATTTTCATCTCGCTGCGGCTCCAGCTCCGGCTCCGACTCTGGCTCGAACATGTAAGGCTGGCTGGACAAGTCTTCCGTTGTTGACATTTTGTTAATAACGTGTGAATAAAACGTTTCTGTGCCGCTAGATAATCGTATCTCTGCTATCAAACTACAAAAATGGCCGAACGGGGTGGAGTTGAACCGAGTGTCACCGCTACAACCTGGAGAGGGGGCGGGGTATGAAGCGTCTCAATTGTATTTAAAGAGACCGCACCAAAACGAGTTGCTCTCAGACGCACATCAGAAAAGGGGTAGAAAAGGGGCCTGTGGAGCTATAATAATGAGGAATTCAGACCCAAGCATTGCAGTTCCGCTTTATATAGACTACAAATGTATGATTTATATGTAAAAAGGAACGATTTAAAAGCATGATATGTCTCCTTTAATGTTTAATTTTGCAATGTTTATCAAGGTTATAAATGCGTATCAATCCCTGAAAGTGAGGCAGCACAATTTGACCTCACCGGGCAAAGCATTCCATATGGACACATTTCCCATGGCAGACGTGGAAGGGAAATTATGAGAGGCTCAAGGTGTCCTGCAAAATTTATTTATTTTGCATTTTATTACTTGTGCTAATACCCATTTTGTTCAGGACTTTGTGTACATTCGTTTGTGCTGTTGGTACATACTCAAGGCTTTGGTTTGCAAGGTATAGATTATAATGGTGTGGGGTTGTTTTTGTTTTTTTCAGATGGACCCAGTAAACTATGAGGTCATAGTGGGCAGTGTAAACAAGGGCCACCACTGGTTCCTAGTTGTAAGTATTTGTGGTATAGAACAGTTTCCCTTGAGTTTTCCCTTAAAGCTACACTGTGTGATATTTTTCCCCCATCTAGCGGTGAAATTGTATATGACTACCCAGTGAATATTAGTTTCTGTTCCTTTCAATTCCGAGGGCGTTTTAACTCCTACAGTGGCCGTATTATTCCAAGATTAACATGGCTTCCAGTTCGACTTCGTCCATGAGTGTTCCTTCAAGTGATGAGGTTACTTTAGAGGTTACTTTAGAAAACTATTACAAAGTGCATTTAGTAATTTAGTCAGTTAACATGTAGGTCAATTTACGCGAGGAAAAGTAACTCAAGTTATACTAGAGGTCGTTCTGGCGTTATGCACAACCATGCCATGGTTAGACAAGCAACTATAAAACTTCGAATTTACACAAATAGGCTGAATTACCTGTCGAGAAGAAAGCAGGCAACTTCGGCATCCGTTTTAAAATCTTTGCTCCTCATGAGCTCTTTCCATCTAGGAAAAGTTACTCCAATATCGACTTTGGTCTTGCTGATTTGCCTGTCACGTTGACGTTTTAATTCTCTCTTTCGCTTCCTTGGCGACTCTGCTACATGTCCTCGAAAATAGGCATGATCCTCCATCAGCAATCTTTCAAATCTGCCGGCAGTCGCGAGTAATCTCCCCCTCACATTCGTCACGGTGTCACTGAGTGTAAAACGCGAAAGGTGAAGCTTGAATTTCCAGGTACGTCCCTCTTTGGCGAATGTATTTTCAAGATGGAGGCGCAACATGGCTGCCGCCATTCGAGCGACTCACTCGTATGTATTATAAATGGCAGATTTTACGCTTATGAGAATACTTTATTAGATGGTGGAGGTAATTACACATGAATGAGCACATATACTTTTGATAGAACAAAGTGTTTTTTGCTAAGAATCAACTTAAAAAGTTACACAGTGTAGCTTTAATACTGATTTGCAATAATATATCACCATCGTGTTGTCTGGATATTTTTGCATGTTACTTAGGCTGTATACCCATCCCAAAAAACAAAAACAAAAAACATTCTGCTTGACTCAATTGGAGAGTCAGACATCAAGAAGAAAAGGTGTTTGGAGACAACAAGGTATTTTTCATGCACCACAATTATATGTAGTGTTATTGTGTAATATATGCTTGAAAGAGAACCATACCATCTTGTTTGTAGAGCCCAGATGATAGCAGAGGGCGTTTCAGTTTCAAACTGGGTGTGTGAAAGCTTGCCTCACCCACTTCAGAGGGATGCAATATCATGTGGTGTGTTCGCTTTGAAGGTTTGTGATTATAGCATATAGCAAATATTAAATGTTCATTAAAATGGGATGATACTTTAGTTCATTTTTCTTGTTACTTCCTCAGTTTGAGGAACACAATCTGCAAAATGCCACAACTGACTTCTCCAATGAGCTACAAGACGTATCACGATTCAGAATGGAGATTGCTTTAACTCTGCTCCGCCAGTCTGGTATGGCTTTATAAACTCATGAATGGTTTTTGATGTGCATCACTTTCATTAGTGTTGTACTGTACCTCATAGATGACCTAAGTGACCTGTGCCACTTTTGTGGAGAGGCAGAAACTTTTGATGACTCTGCAGATGTTCTTTGGGTAACTATGGCTGAGCATTTTTGGTTGGTGTAGCATACTCAAAGTAATAATGAATGGACCATTGCTTTAAAACCCTTTTTTAATTTTTTTTTTAATTTTTTTTTTTATTGTTACTCTTATTTATTTATTTATTTATTTTTATATAGATTGCCTGTGACTGTGGGCAATGGTTCCATGTAAAGTGTGTGGACAATCCATCCATGGAGGATGAATACAAATGTTTCTTGTAATTGGCTAACTAAATTATGAAGCCATTGTTTTTGGAGTTTGTTTATTTTTCCCTTAATTTTCACTTTGGTTAAACCTAATCGAAAATCAGTCTTTCAAAACAAGCATTATTTCTTTCATAAAATGTGACATTAAGAGCACCTGTGAAGTGATTATGGTTAAAATAGTCCTGCGCTAGATCCATACTAACCAATGCCTTAGGCCTATTACATTGAAATCGGTAATACGTTTTAAATTTTAAAAGAAATAATGTGGATTGAATTGACAGATGGGAAAAACTCGCTTAGAACTAAAAAAAATAATAAAAAAAAACACTTTCAAGTTTAGGAAAAAATACAATAATTATTTTAAAAACATTTTGGCTTCCCGTACATCCAGTTGTACTTCTTGCTTGTATTCAGTTCTGTGATGGTACCATAGACAGTATATAAACTCGACCCCATAGGTTTCAACGGAGAAAAGTGAAGTCAATTAGAAGCACTCACTTCCTGATGGTCGAGCGTACTGCGCAGACTCAAACTGAGCTTGACGACGTAGATGTGACGTGAGCAACCCGTCTGTCTTCTAGTAGCTGTGCCAAGAGAAATCTGAATCATTCCCTTCCGAAACTTGCAGAGACGGAGAGTGTGAGTAGGAGGTGTCCATGAGCTAGGAGCAGGAGCAACTTTTGCCAAGTATTCTAATTAATTACTTTGTCATTTTGCCTCCACGTCCCCCCGATTGCCCGCGAGCTTCTCCTCCTGTCCATACGGTAATCTCTCTACTGTGCGACAGAGAGTCGCGTGGTTATGACGCAATCATTAGCCTATTTTTACAAAAACTGCTTCTATGGGACCATAATGTGAGATACAAGGTAATGGAGCCTTTAGAAATAAATAATGGACAAATGGAGTCTTTAAACGCCTCAGATGCAAAGTTATTTGCTGTCAAAGTGACGCCAAAATGAATGGGAGTCAATAGAATGCTAACAGCAGGTGGGGGTCCGCTAATCAATGGCGGCGCCCGGGGAAGCTTCAGTGTTTTCCGAAACACACCCCCTGGATGGTATGTATGGTAACTCGGCAACTACGCATGACTTGTAGGCCTAGTATAATTGCATAAAGGGGAACAGGAATTTCAGAAGGGAACAGAATCGACTCCTGCCTTACTTACCAGCTTCCACACGGATAATGATATCAATTACTGAATTAAAATTTATTTTGATATTTGTCTTATCAAAAATGTCAGGGTGATCCAACTGTCCGGATATCACCTGAAAGAAAAGAGAGAAAAAAATAAATAAAAAAAAGAATGGTTTGGCATAAGCTTACATGCAAAGTCATGTCATTTTAATTCATTAATATTTGATCTAATGTTATTATTGCAAGACTGGTCAGCGAAGACAGGGAGTTGTAGTTCCTGAAAACTGGATTCTGTTAAATAAAAGATCTTTCAGCTTTACCCTATTGCAGTACTTTCTTATGCTCAAACAGCAACACACTTGTTGAAAAAGTGGGAAAGCAATACGACCCCTTTAAACAAATACCGGTATCTACTTTTTCTTCACAAAACGACATACTTTGACTTCATGCTATACGTAGTCGAATCGGAAAGCATCATGTTTAGATCATCCTCAGTCGTGTTGGTATCATTCCCGCTCGACTCGCGATTTAATTCAAAGGAACCGATTCGGTGATTCGCGATCACGAATCAAACATCACTAAAAGAACAAACAGTCCGTCCGTTAGACCGGTGTGCTGAATGAAATGAGGTGAGGAAACGGCGTGTGTTAATATACACTATGTCTGGTGTTTTTGTGTTATTCGCAGCTATGTAAAAACAGTATTTGTTTAGGCTTTTATGTGCATGTAATGTTGGCTAATAAATGTAGTGACTTGCTTTGAGCAGTGGATTAGCTGATGAGCTAGTTAGCAGCAAAGCTAATGCTATAAAAAATTAACCAAGCTTGGCAAATATATCTTATCGCTATAACTTACTGATATAGTTATCAATTTAAATGTAAAAGCACCATTGTAGTGCAGTTTTGCGAGACTTAAAAAAAACATAACGCTACATATTTCGGCAACCTTCATGTACTTTTAATGCAATGATCTATAACGTTAACGTTACTTATTGTTTCTTTTTAGCGATATGTTAAAAATATGTTTATATGTGTATATATATATATATATATATATATGTGTGTGTTTAGACGTATGTGTGTGTATACATCTGCTATTAATATTCTTACACATGTTTGATCCATTCATGTCTTTATTGATGATGTTGTCATGAGAAGATCATGTGGTCATGATTCACAGTTTAATGGAGGATTTAAACAGTCCTGGACAATCTGTTGATGATGACAGTTTGTCTATTGAAAAATAATTTGTGATATGTTATTAATATGAGATGACTTAAAACAGCAATTGAGAGGAAAAACTGAAAGCGCACTGACACTGTTAAACTCTCATCTGCCCTTCGTCAAGTCAGAACTTTTAGAGCATCATAACTATTAGCCTAAACACCATCTCATTAGCAAGGGCACGTGCTTCAATGTGTGTGTGCTTGTGTCTTCCAGCAGATCAGGTTTCTGACCCCTCCATGGAAGAGGCCAGCGATGAGGGGTTTTTACTCAAAGCTGGATACCTCATCTTTGGGCATGTCTGTGCCTCTGAACCTGGCCGTGGAGACTGAGAAAGCTCAGGCCCTGCTCCAGACCTTCAGCACTGCCTCTCTGTTAGCCAGCGCAGGCCTGGGCGCTTTCTGCTTCCTCGTCGACCCCTTTCTGACGCTCCCCTTCATCCAACACCATCTGTGGCTCAGGGCTGTCCTTGATAACGCCGTCCATGGTATCATTGGACTCTGGTCCTGGGCCATCGTGATTGGGTTGAGGAAGAAAAGTGACTTCTATGAAGTCGTCCTGGCTGGGTTTCTGGCCTCTATCATTGACCTGGACCACTTCTACATGGCTGGATCGTTGTCGCTCAACGTGAGACCTATTTGTGTCTTTTATTAGCATCTGAAAACTGATTATTTATTTATTTTCACTTGTACTGAAACAGTAATTACTTATGTACGCTGATTCCTAAATATTTAGTTAGGAGCATGTGTAGGTAAGTCCTTAATAATTTATTTATTTTAATTAAATGTAAGTCTTAAATATCTTATATGGTACAACATCTTCATAATCATTATATGATGTCTTAAGTTTGGGGATGGACAAACATGAATCGTGATGCAGTCTAATGCGATTATTAAACTTCAAAAGACTGTGATTTAATTAAATAAATAGCGCTGCACATTGCAGAGTAAACGCTTGTACATTTCTCTTTGTATCCCTTTATTAAGGAAAACATTAATTGATACATTTTTATTGTGCCACTAAAGTTTTCTTTTAATCCGTTCCTTAATATTTCATTTTAGGAGCATGTTTTCCCTGGGAAAAAAACTAAGCGTCAAGCCCTGTTATGAATAATATCATAATCATAATTGGAATTAACAATTCTTTTGGCAAGTAAAATAATGTATTATCCTGACCATAATCTCTATAAGGTTTGCCTAGAAACATAGCAGCTCTGTTCATTAATATAAACATTTGTTTTATTAATTTTAGAGTATCTTTATGCAGAAAAGTTGGCACAGATGCGTTTCTGTAGTGGCCTTTAGGTGTCTTTGCTGCTCGAAGGAGCCATACACAGTTAAATTACAACTATATGCTTTGATACTATGGGCTGAAGTAGGTCAGTGCAGGGATAATTTAGTCTGGCTTTTGTGGCATTTTGTCTTTACACTGAATTTTGAGCAGACATAGAGCAGCCTTAAAGGGTTAGTTCACCCAAACATTAAAAGTCCGTCATTAATTACTCCTCACGTCATTCCAGACCCGGAAGACTTTCGTTCATCTTCGGAACACAATGAAGATCTTTTTGATGAAATCTGAGAGAGTTCTGTCCCTCCATTGAAAGATACGCTACTACCAAAAGCTACACTAAGTTCATAGAGAGATCGTAAAACCAATCCATAGGAATTGAGCGGTTTAGTCCAAATTTTCTGAAGGGATGCGATCGCTTTACATGATGAACAGATTGAATTTAGGCTTTTATTCACATTCATCAACTCGCACATCAGTTCTGGTAAACGGAAGCTCAAGCATGTTCGCTAGACGTGCAAGAACCAATGAGGTTTGAGCTTCCACAAGAACCAATGAGGTTCATTCTTGTGTTACGCAGCACGTTTGAGCTTTAGCAAGAACTATTGGAGTTCATTCTTGTGTTACGCAGGGTTGGGTATCGTTTGGGCTTTATATGATACTGGTGCCAAATCGATACTTTTAAAACAGTAACGTGCCTGAACCGATACTTAAAAAAAAAAGAGCAATTAAAGAACGGCTTTTTTATTGAAAATAGATTACTTAAATTGAACAATATATTAAAAGTTTAAAGTATACTTAAATCTATAGATATAAGTAAATACAAAACAACAAATTTATTTAAATTCACAATAAAAACTCAGCTAACACACCTAACCCAGCTGCAATAACTTAACACTACATGCGTTACAGTACTAATAACAGCAAAGTCAGTATTCTTGGTACAAACCAGCTTCAAATTTCTGCAATTCTTTTGCAGAAATATCACCACATTTTGCTTTCTCTGGCAAAATACGACACCTCTCCTGACTTATTGCATGTCCTGCACAGGAGAAACCCTCTCAGGTGGTGTCGATGAGGCCTGTACACACAGGTATGTGTTTGAAAGTGTAGACCATATGGGGAGGCTGTCCCGCTTCCCCACCTCCAGGTTACAGGGTCTTGTCCTGATGGGATTGAAGGCAGACTTGTGTATATCTCACTCTCTTTCTGGACCTGTTCAGCTACGGAGAGGGCACCACTTCTAGTGGTCGACTGGTCGTTGCCTGAAGTAGCTCTCGGTCCTCATCCTCATACTGCTCTTCTAGGGCTGACGTCTTGGCACGCTTCTTGAGCGATGAAGACTGAAAACAAAAACAAAAGTAGTGTTTAGACAAACATGCTTCAAAAATTTAGTTATTCCAAGATTATGAACATACATGTTCCTCTGCCTTGTCCTCCTCATGGCCATCCGATCCTTCCTCCTCAATATACTGAAGGCTCTCCATTGTAAGCTGTAGAAATAATATTGCACATATAAATAGCAATACTTCATCTTAGAAACTGTAACATGGCACACATGGGAAACAATCTACTGAAGATGTTTGAAACAAACACAACTTTTTGAGATTTCTAAGGCTACTCTACTTACTGAGAAGTTGCTGCTTCTCCCACAGGACGGTCTTAGCCGTGGAGGACCTCTTCAGCCACACCACGATATCTCAAGGTCTGGCACACCACTCTGTAGTGGCACTGATGCTGTAAACCTTCTGGGCCGCCAGGTTATGGGATGGGCAAAGCACTCAACCTTTAAAAGCTTCACAGTCTTCAGTGCAACATCCATATTGCTGGCGCTGTCTACTGTAGCAGCTGCAACATTTGTGTTTATCTGGAGTTTCTCTGGAATTCAATTTATCTCGTCTTCCACCATGAGGCGTGTCTGTGACTCACACACAGCTGTGTTGTCTGCTGAATGTGGCCATCACTGGTGTCGTGCACCGTAACTGTTAAATAGTGGTCCTGTGCCACTTGAAGCAAGAACAAATGAGGTTCATTCTCGTGTGTTACGCAACACGTTTGAGCTTCAGCAAGAACCAATGAGGTTTATTCTCGTGTTACGCAGCACGTTTGAGCTTCAGCAAGAGCCAGTGAGGTTCATTCTCGTGTTACGCAACACGTTTGAGCTTCAGCAAGAGCCAATGAGGTTCATTCTCGTGTTACGCAACACGTTTGAGCTTCAGCAAGAGCCAATGAGGTTCATTCTTGTGTTACGCAACACGTTTGAGCTTCAGCAAGAACCAATGAGGTTCATTCTCGTGTTACGCAGCACGTTTGAGCTTCAGCAAGAGCCAGTGAGGTTCATTCTCGTGTTACGCAGCACGTTTGAGCTTCAGCAAGAACCAATGAGGTTCATTCTCGTGTTACGCAACACGTTTGAGCTTCAGCAAGAACCAATGAGGTTCATTCTCGTGTTACGCAACACGTTTGAGCTTCAACAAGAACCAATGAGGTTCATTCTCGTGTTACGCAACACGTTTGAGCTTCAGCAAGAGCCAGTGAGGTTCATTCTCGTGTTACGCAACACGTTTGAGCTTCAGCAAGAACCAATGAGGTTCATTCTCGTGTTACGCAACACGTTTGAGCTTCAACAAGAACCAATGAGGTGTGTTCTCGCGCGTCAAGCAGGTTCGGTTGAGCTTTTGTTTGTTCGCTGATCAATGATTAAATGTGAATAAAAGCCTGAATTAAATCTGTTCATCATATAAAGCGATCAAGTCTCTTCAGAAAATGTGGACTACACCGCTCAATTCATATGGATTAATTTTAGATGTCTTTATGAAACTTTTTGAAGTCAGAGTGGTAGTTGCGTAGCTGTCAATGGAGGGACAGAAAGCTCTCCGATTTTAAATAAATGTGCATCTTGATTTGACGAGTTTAATCACTTTTGCTCACGGGATGAAATAATAATGGTTGACGACTGCAATTACCGCATTTCCATGGTGACACTTTTGCTACATTTTCACTTTAAGTGCTGCAGTTTAAACCCAAACACGGGCCTTTATCCTGATCCTAAGTTTGTGCTGTTCCCCTCCACCAGGCTGCTGTGAATCTGCCGCACAGGCCTCCTCTGCACTGCTCCAGCCTGATCCCAGCGCTGTGTGTGTCTCTACGCCTCCTCATGTGGGCCTGTCGGCTCAAGGACTCCTGGTGCTCCCTGCCCTGGATGCTGTTCATCTCGCTGACGTCACACCACATCCGCGACGGCGTTCGCCACGGCCTCTGGGTGTTTCCGTTCGGCAACACGGCGCCCATCCCCTACTGGCTGTACGTCACCATCACAGCCACCCTCCCTCACCTGTGCTCTGTGCTCATGTATCTGACCGGCACGAGAGACATGATCTCCACCAAACACGGAGTCGCCATAGACGTCTGATACACTGTCTTAATTTATGTGTGTTTGTCTATTTATGTTTCCCAGCACAAACATGGCACTGGAAATATTTCCATCAGCTCTTCTCTGCAATTATTGCCATTCCTTTTTCCTTCAGAGATTTCCAGTCTGTTTGATACTTTAACTACTGTAGTTGTTCAGGTATCAGTGTGAAATCAGGTTGCATTGACTGTGAAGACTGTGAATCTTTTAATATGTATGGTGAGGTTTAGCGTTGGGCGAAGTTCAATTCTAGGTCTATTTTGCAGCATTTTTAGTACAATATTTCCTAAAAAAAAAATCTCAGAGCCAATAGAGAAGTGACATTAAGAATTTTTGCAGGTTTTTGACCAATTAATAAAATAATGTCAGTGTATGTATACACACAGTAGTCAACATTTGAAGCGGATCAAAACCTTTCCCCAAAGTTATACATGAATTTTGAACAATACCCGTTCTTGTCTTAGGACATCTTTGATGAATTCTTTTGATCCACTTTAAATTATATTTTTTTCATATAAAAGATGGTCAAAAGGCTTCAAAATACAGACTATTTTGAAAGGATTATTTCTATGTTTGCTCTACATTTGTTCTGATCTGGATCCAGATTCTCATAGTTATAGTAGTAGATAATATTTAAAGTAGTTGATAATATTTAATGTTGGTTAATTATTTAATAATGGATTAATTTTAGCCAATATAACAATAGTAATACAACATTTACCCACATACTGTATATTAAGACGCCACACAAAGGCTTTGAGTGATGATGCAAACAAATTGCTGATTTATAGTTTTTAATCAATTTTGGCCAAAAAAATAAAAATAAAAGGCCCATTAAAGTCAGTCACTTTCAAAACGATTGGACAATTTGGCAAATCCGTATGACTAACTTGAAAACTTTGGGAAATCTTTCAGCCTCGTGCAATTCCCGATCACTTGGATTTCTATCACTGCTCATTAATGTCCCTGTTGCTCCTAAGATTCAAAGTTGTAATGTTATTAACGCTAATGAGAAAATGAAGGATTGCGAAGTGACTTAAACTTTTAAGTGCTTTTAAATCTAGTGCGTTTAATTAATTTTACTAGCAGAATCATTGTGAATATTCGATATCGTCGCCCAGCCCTAGTGTAGATGGTCGGGAAACACCCTTATAAACCTTATTTGAAAGCTTCAGCATTGTGTTGTTCATATTTAGCTTAGACTTGTCTAATAATGCCATTTTATTGCACTGATTTTCCAAAGGAAGCACAGGCACAAGCTGTGTTCACACTCGACTCATGATGTGTCATGCGTCCAGGAATAGGCACTGGGAATGGATGTGTGTTGATGGTCTTAGTGCTTGTGCGAGGTGATTGTGTGTGTGTTGTGTGTTTGCAGTTGAAGGGCACTGTAGGCGTACTTGAAGGACGTGTTTCTCTCTGTAGTGATACACTGCTAACATGGAAAACTCCTTAAGGAATCGGATAACCTTTTAGAAATACTTTCTGTTGTTACTGAAGATAATTGCTGCCTTTTTAGCCACAGGCTTCGGAATATCTGTAAATACTTGCCAACTTGGGTTTTATTCCCGAACCACTTGGAACTTTTAAACTATTAAATTAGAACGGATATTAAACGTCTTTGTATACAAAATGCAATTCTGCTTCTCGGCTATTAATCCAGCTCCAGCTCCACCGGTTCATTTTGTTTTTGTTCAGTTGTTGTTTTAATACTTCAGAATTGATGTGAAGTGCAAACATGTTCCTGAAAGCTTCAGATCTTGGACTAAATGCTCACCTCTGCTTTTTTTTTCTCCAGGTCAAATTATAAACCGGACGTTGTTTAGTCAATATTAGCGTTTACAGTGCATCGTTGCAGTCGGCATTGTGTTTGTATACTTTTTATTTATTTATTTTTTGGTAAACTTTGTTCTTAATATTTTCAATAGCGCACTGGAGTTATGTTGTGCCCAAAAATATTGAATCAATAATTTAATCTTCGTTGTCACATTTTTGTCTACATTCCATTTCAAACAATTAATTTCCAATAAATGGACACAGTTTGTGTTTGTCTGCTCAACTAATTCTCCTCATCATACATCAAGATGTTCAATATTTTAAGGTTTTGAAAATGTCCGTTGATTTAAATGGATCGGGAGACGCATATATTATCATTGTCAAATCAGGTGATTGGCTTTGAGTTACAGCAGTGTACTGATATGCTTATTTTGATAAGTAGTGATAGTATTGCACATTTATTCATTATGGTAACAATGTTTAAATAATATTTTTGGTTTGACTGCTTCTCAAACCTGCAGAGGGCGCTGTAGACCAACTCCAGACAAAGAGTTTTGTTCCTTTATATTTAATTTTCTGTTGTTTTTTGTTAACTATGTAAGTGGTGTAAATATTTATTTTATTTATATGCTTCTTTGCACTTAATTGAGATTTGTCAATAATGTGGTGTTGATGCATTGTCAAGAAATCACTGAAAGCATTATTTCTGTCACCAGTCACACTAAAGGTGCGTCGGCACTCTTCTGTTATAACTGGTTTCGGTCTTTATTTGTTGCTTCTGAAGCTTTTGGTTTTGAACAGCTATAATGAAGCTTCATTTGATGTGCTTAGAAATGCTGTTGTCTTCTCAGGCATTTGTTAAAAAAAAAAAAATCAAGTCACAGTTAAGTCAAGATAATAGTAGGGTAAGATTGGAAAATGTGCCACACTTAAAAACAGTGTGTGTTTACTGGTAAATTGTAACATTTCGAGATGAGTTCAGCATGTAGAGGATGGTGGTGATGCATCGTCCAATCTGTTATTAAAGGGATAGTTTATCCAGAGAGAAGTGCTGTCTTCATTTACTCACCTTCCAAACCTGTATGCTTTTCTGAAACACAAAGATATTTTCAGTGCTAAACATTCTTCAAAATCTTTTGTGTATGTAAGTGTGTGAGTAAATGATGACAGAACAGAAGTTTAATTTTTGGGTGAACTATCCCTTTAAGGAATGTGATATGGCAATAAACTATTAATTCATATTGAATGATTATACTTAATCAACTTATAGACTGTTATGAATAACGATGTTTGAAATATTATTCAGGGACATACAATAATTACTACAATAATGAACACTGCGACAGCATCTAAATATGTCCACACTATTATGCTTTTCCTGTTTGTGAACGTTAAAGGTCTGCAAAGATCAAAGTGCCGATAAATAGAGTTATTGAGCAAGTTTGGTTTGTGTTGTCGACATGTCAACCCATGGATGAGGACTTTCTCGAATTGATACAGCAAAACCGACACCATTGTTACTGTTCATACCAGTGTGTATGAAACGCTGAGGAAGATCCGGAGCTGAAATTCAGATATAGTAATGGGCGTTTGGTTTCCAACACGTGTTGTAAGTGGTGGACCAATCACAACAGATGGGGCCCTCTGACCAATCAGAGTAGAGTAGACTAATCACAACAGACTGGGCCATCTGACCAATCAGATTAGAGTAGACCAATCACAACACACTGGGCCATCTGACCAATCAGAGTAGAGTAGACCAGTCACAACAGGGCTGCGTTCAGCCCCGACAAAACGTTGCACAACGTTTTTTAAACAGAAACGGTGATGCGTTAAACACACTGTTTTGATGACGCAAGAGTTGTAACTATGGCAGCTGAGAAGGCCATTCTTTGTGTTCTTTGTGAAGAATTTTCGGAGCCTGATGAAGTCGGTGCACTTGCCGGCCAGAACAAAAGAGAACATCCCAGTCGAGTGAAGGGATTGCTGAAACTGAAATGGAAGCACATCTTACCTAATTCAGACTAAAACACATCTATTTAGCCTCACATACTGAGTTTATTTGTAGGTCATACTGTTTTAATACCCTGTATTTTCTTTCTCATTTTTAGGAAAAGCACTTAATTACCATTGTTTATTTCTATACCAAATGTCATACACTTGCAATGAAGCTAAAAATATAAACAACTACATCATTATGTTGATATCCTATATTTTTACAATAAAACTTACGACAAACATGTCTTCTAATATCCTCAGTTGTTGCGTATACCGAGCTGCATCGAACACATTGTGCGAGTTCACTTTAATACCGCGTGCTTTATATACATGTTGCTGCTGATTGGACTGCAGTTCTGACACACCCACCAAACAAGAGACAATGTATCTCAAACCCCGTTGCACACCGGTGCACGCCGTTTCCAGGAAACATGACGTTCAACCCGGAAACCGTAGCAAAACGTTGCAAATTTTTGAACTTGAACGTGCCCCAGACTGGGCCATCTGACCAATCAGAGCAGAGTAGACCAATCACAACAGACTGGGTCATCTGACCAGTCAGAGCAGAGTAGACCAATCACAACAGACTGGGTCATCTGACCAATCAGAGTAGAGTAGACCAATCACAACAGACTGGGTCATCTGACCAATCAGAGTAGAGTAGACCAATCACAACAGACTGGGTCATCTGACCAATCAGAGCAGAGTAGAACAATCACAACAGACTGGGCCATCTAACCAATCAGAGCAGAGTAGAACAATCACAACAGACTGGGTCATCTGACCAATCAGAGCAAGCAAACTGTCAGAAAGGCAGGGTTTACTGAATCCATGTTCAACCCATTTCAGACACTGAAAAACATTATGTGTATTCTATATAACTGCATATTGTATATGTATTGCATATATGTTATATGTTTAATGTGTATAAGATAATGTATATTATGAGAAAAAAATATATATATTCTGACCTAGGTTGCAAAACAAAATTAGGAACCATTAAAATCTTTAATCTGAACATTAAAATCGGTGACAATTTTATGTTAAAGTACCACTATTAATAATCACATTCAATAAATGTGTCGAGAGGAATGATAAAAGAGGAAAAAAATAAAGGTAAAATACTTCACTTTAACAGGAGTTTCACGTTCCCTCAACATTCACGTTCCCTCAAACCCCTTTACACAAAATACTTACACATTCACTGTTGGTCTTTGTATCACACTGGCTTTATTCCAGTGACCAGCAGATACAACTAAACCGGTGCCGCTATTGACATTAAAACACCATAATCAAGGTCTTAATATGCAGCATAAATGATTCAGAAGAACATGTAAATATTAGGACTATATGATTTAAAGTCAGTATAACATGTAAATCCCAACAGACTGACAAATCGCCATACTCAAATATTGGAGGTATATTATTTTACCGAAACCTTGGCCGAGAAACAGCAAGCTAATTTTGCTGTATAAACTCAATGAGCAACTAAATCCCTTGCCTGATTTTCATGATTAAATATTTGTAAATTGGTTGGAAGCGAGTTGCTGAATTTCCCTGTAGAAACAAACTTGACAGTATCAGTGAAAAGATCTCTCACCGATCCATGACTGAAGTTGTTCTTCGCTTAACTTCACGAATAACCTTATGACCCTCCTGTCCTGAATATCATGAAATTAAGAAAATCATACTTTTTCTTCACATAAAATAACTTTTATTTCACAAAAATATAAACAGGGGAATAATAAATCAGCTTATGTTGTACAGAAAAATATACTATATACATTTACTGTGGACGCCTTTGTGTTCACCTTCCCCTCTTTAACAGGCAACAGTAGTCCATCTTACCACCATGCATGCAACATTATTAAAAAAGCAAATGGGAAATATATATATTTGTCTCCCAGAACCTGTCCTGCTTGAAGTATATAGTCTCTCCATCCTGCCAGGAACAGATGATTTCTCATCGATCGGCTTGTTTCCTTTGGTTCGGGTTTCTGGAATCGTGAATCGTGAGGTTGAATTTCTCTGAAGCGAGACTTGATGGTCAGTGTGGAGCGACTAATAACTGCACGCCAGGCCAGTAACACACCATTAATGAATCACTTTATAGAGATAGAGGTCTAAAAATAAACAGAAATCTGATATTTTCGGCCTGTTATGGTGTTCGGACGCTTTGCTGAAGTGGTTCTCAACTGGTCACGACCCAAAGCTGCAACAAAACCATTTGCATATCGATTGCAATCAATTGTTTTAGTAAAAAAATCTGCACACTAGCAAAACTAGACCGACATTATATTGAGGCGGGAAAATCAATATGACCCCCAGACTACATTAAATATGGGTTTATTTGTAATGAGGATAAACATAATTTGTGGGGCTCATTTTTAATGGCACCCGAGAGAACAGAAATGTTAATATTTTGTGGGCAGGTGCAGTTTATAGTTATATTAATACATTTCAAAGTTTGATTTGAATCATTTTTGTTTACTTTGTATGATTAATAATTTGGTTCTGCATTGGCCGCCACATGAAGTCGGAAGCAAAACCAGTTGAGAACCACAGACTTTCCTGAATGCTGATAATCATCATACAAATCAAACAATAATTCAGTCTAGAATAACACTACTCTCAACATGCGAGAAAACTTTAACAAAGCAGGGAAGGAAGAACATATGACTGACTAAACTTCAAACCAAGAGGTTGGCTAGTCTCAAATATGAATGACTGACAAAACCAAACACTTTCTTTTTTTTTTTTACATATCTGCTCTTTTTGCATTGGAGAATGCTTTACGCTGCATAGGTTGGAGATTTTAAAGGGCATATCATAACAGCACAGATCCCATAAGCCACTTACAGTATAAATACTGCTGTTTTAAAAATACACAAATCATATTGCTGGTGGAAAGGAAACAGGCAAAAAAAAAGGAACATGAATGCAGAGGTTATACACGCAAATGGTGCAAAAATGCATGAAGATATGTACACAAAAACATCTGGCAAACTTCTTCAGTTAATATTCATGCCGGGTTCAGACTAGATATTTATATCTGTTATGATAGTCACTGTGTCAGATTATGCGATTTTCCTAAATTCTTGTCGAGTCGTGGTCAGACTACACACTGCTTCCCAACCAATCATCCACTACCGTCTTTAACAACGCGTGTGATGTCATTGAGGTGGAACTAGCGACCGACTTCTGGAAACAAGAGCGTAAACAATGGCCACCGTTAGCTTAATGCTAATTCCAGGTCTCACCCAGTTTCTGAAGTGGCGAACGACAGCGGAGACATCTGGAATTAGCATTAAGCTAACGCGCCGCCTCGAGGAAACATCATAAAGGCAGAAGTATTGTTGATATATAGTAACTCAACGAACCTTTCATCCATTGCGTAATTAAACATGCTAGTCTTTGTCTGTGTCCGAAATCGTCCCCTTTACCCTTAAACATGACACTATTTGAGGGAATCCGCCATTTTTAGTGTTTCCGAAAGTATAGTGTATGTTATCGAGTGCACTCATTCAATCCCATAATGCACCGCAGTAATGAGTGTACAACCAATGTACGCTCAGCAGCTAGAGAATACCCATAATGCACTGTGAGTCGCAGTCTGTTGTCGTCCAATATGACACACTATACAAGATGAAACGATCGATTCTTGCGTCCCGACGTCTGTTGTTGTTTACAAATCACATTACGTCAAATGGACCCGTGCCAAAATCATGTAGTCTGAACCCGGCATTAAAAGAAATGATCACAGTGACATCTTAACAAATATTTTTTTAAAAATTGCCCTAGTTATTTTTAATTGGACAAGAATAACATTTGGAGATAGTAACTTATACATACACAATAACCATTTTATGACTTTGTTTGGACAATGTTCATTATTTTAGTTTGTACCTATATGAAGGATACGTATGCTAAAATCTTATAATTCAATAAAATCATACATTTTAAAAGAATTACAAAATAAACGCATGCATTGAGCTTTATGACACTGGAGAGCAATGTACAACAGAGCAGTGTGCTGTGTAGAAACTATTATACAGTATAAGTGTATAACACATAATATAACTTTATAGATGAGCTACCATAGAATTTAATATCGCGGATATCTATTAGCTTCAACAGAAACAATCAGCTTTAATCACCTTACAAATGTGTATATGTGACACCGTAAGACTGATTTACATTCATGTCTCGATTCAATGCTTTTATAAAGGAAAAGTCAGAGAAATTAAATGCATTTATTGAAGGTCCTTTTTTGATGTCGAACACCAGCTCACCGAAAGTTTCTAATCGTTACTGGCGTAAACTTTCAAGACATGAACTCGTGATGAAATGCATTTTTACGGGAGTTTATTACCGAGAACTTGAGGCTGGTTGGAAACTAACCAGACGAAAACAATCAACTGCAGATGCGTCCACCTGTCATTAACTTCGGTTCTTGTGAAGAGATTTCGCAGGAAGAAAGACAAAGCCGTCTTTGTGTCTCCAAAAGAAAGTCCATCGCTGGAGTGCCAAGACTTTCCGTCTTCCAGAGATAGCAGCTGTCTAAAGGTCTTTTTCGCCAGATAAGTGAGTTTGAGGACTGAAACACTGACGAAGACACATTCTCCATAATGCCCCGTATGCTGCGCACAAAGCCAAGCCTTTTCACAGCGGAGTCCCCAGTGGAGGATATCGGGATGAAGGAATTACACAAAAATATGTTTTTCATTTGCTGTGAGCAGAAGAAAGCTGAGAGAGAAAGAAATCCTTGTGTTTTTCCGTTGCGTTGTGCTACATTGTAGACTGTACATGTTTCACAGTGGACGTCCCTCAGAGCTCTGCTGAGGGGAGAGGTGTATTGTGGGTAACGGAGTCTGTCAGCTGTGGTGGCAGTGGTGGTGGTTCCCTATACTGATGCCCTATGAGGGCTGAACTGGAGACGGACAACTTCTCAAATCTAGAGTTAAACGAGAAAAGTGAAGATTTTTTTAGAGCCTGATGAACAACAGTTCTGTGATAAAACACAATGTGCAACAATTAATAAATACATAAATAAAAATACTGCTAAAGACACTATACCGTTCAAAATGCTCAGGTCAGTTATATATATATATATAATGCTTTTAACCCTTTAGAACCGGCTGTGTCGTCGCCTGTATTCATTTTACCGTAACTCTTCAACCGTGTGGACTATCAAAACCATTAAAATTGCCCCTGACAGTAGACAACATGCACTTTTCGGCAATATACGGCTTACTACCGTCTGCAAATGACAGCAGCACGGGAAGGAAGGATTTGAACAGAGAGATATGAAGGTTAGAGCGTTTTGGATTGCATAAAATAATCAAAGAAATGAACAAATACATGGCGAAAGAAGTGTTAGACAGCAGAAGAGGGGATTGGGATGATTTTTTGTGAAACTTGGGAGGCGGATGGCCGTTACTCCTTCACATATCTTAGCATGTAGTGTGTGCATGTGTGTGTGTGCGTGCCTATGAATGCGTGCATTTGTATGTGTGCGTGTATGAAAAAAAAGTGTCCTAAATGAAAACTGTGCAACCCAATGTCACAAAAAAAGACTTGTATATATGTATTATAGTTCATTTTTCAACTTTAAAGTGTTAGTTTCTTTCGTTCATGATTTTTTTCAGTTTTTTTCGAAATAAAAATCAGTAAATTTATTCTCGTTTTATTTTATTTTTGTCCATTTAAATTCTATTTACAAACTCACCACACACAATAATGGTCAATAACTGTAATTTGTTGAAAGCTAATCTTTTTCTGAAAAAGATGACACCTTGCACATGAAGATAGCACTTTGTTTTAGAATTTTACAGTCAAAAAATCTAAATCTGTGAAAAACACCTATTTTAGCTTCAGGTTCTAAAGGGTTAATGCTTAAATTAATGCTTTTATTCAGCAAGCATTCAATGCATTGATCAAATCTAAATTGATCAAATCTATTTAAATAAATCGTTTTTTTAATGCATCACAAACATATTAAACAGCACAACTGTTTTCACCGTTGATAATAATACGAATTAATAGACTGATTTCTGAAGGATCACGTGACTGTGACTGGAGTAATGATGCTGAAAACTTCTTTCATTTTATTCACATTTTAAAATATATTCAAATAAAAAAATTTAAATTGTCATAATTTTTCACAATACCGCTGTTTTTACTGTATTTTTGATCAAATAAATGCAGACTTGCTGAGTTTATGGAAGCTCATTTCTGCCATGGAATATACAAAATAAAATAAAATAAAAAATGTAATTTAGACTTTTTATCTGAAAAAAAAAAAAAGAGTCAGAATTGTGAGACAAACTCGCAATTGTGAGAAAATTTTATTGCAAGTTTATATCCCAAAATTCTGACTTTTATTTTCTCATTAAAAAACTTGCACTGAAAGAATTGTCAGATATAAACTCGTAGAGTAACGAGAGAAAAAGTCTGAATTGTGAAATAAAAAGTGGAAAGTACTATTTATATTTTATTGATAAGCTTCCATATAAGAGACTTTCAAAAAAAAAAAAAAAATATCCCAAACTTTTATTCGGTAGTGTATGTTGTTGTACATTTTGTATTTACTTTGATATTTTATATTTTCTTAAAAAAAATCATAATTCATTTATCCACCCTCATATCTTTTGAAACATGAATGCTGTTTTTTTTTTCAACCATAAAAATTTACATAAAATAAATAACAGCATACAGACTGGAATGACATGAGAGTGAGTAAATAATGACATAATGTTAATTTTCATTGAAGTGTTAATCATTACACCATGTGAGAGGGTTTGGAAGATTACAGGCTAATCTAGAGCAGACATTTCTCATATTAATCATCATATTTACATCTTTTCTCACTTGAGTCACAAATTTAGATCTGAAGACGTATGAAGAGACGCAAAGTTCAAAGTGAAACATGCTGTTTATGTCTTAGTCTTCAGTTTTTAGCATTACTAATTTACAACATTCAGAGCTCATAATAAGTAGACTACAAACTAGCGATTACTGTAAATGGACCATGTACTGTACCTGCTCTATAATATTAATAAGCAACGTTTTTGTCCTAATCAATTATGGCAAATGGAAATGTGTGGCCAATTTTGAGAGCATAATCACTTACTTGCGGCCTTATTCATAAAACACCAGCAGAACCAATTTCCATTAATATAACTGATGTACTTTAAATGTAAGTTTCTCTCTTATGAACAACTTGGCTGAGATGTGATGCTAGAAAAATACAGAATCAGAGGTATTTGTCTTGACTTGTTTGTAAATTACTATCTCCAAACACGTTTCTCGCACAAGTCATGCGGTCTATCTGCAAACCACATTAAACGACAGCACAGAGAGAGAGAGAGAGAGAGAGAGAGAGAGAGAGAGAGAGAGAGAGAGAGAGAGAGAGAGAGAGAGAGAGAGAGGGAGAGGGAGAGGGAGAGGGAGAGGGAGAGGGAGAGGGAGAGGAGAGAGAGAGGGAGAGGGAGAGAGAGAGGGAGAGAGAGAGAGAGAGAGAGAGAGTGAGAGAGAGAGAGCGAGAGAGAGAGAGTGAGAGAGAGAGAGCGAGAGGGAGAGAGAGAGAGAGAGAGAGAGAGAGAGAGAGAGAGAGAGAGCGAGCGCTATTTAAATGCAGCGGCTCAACAACAATAACATAAACAACACACACAGCTCTTGTTGACGGAGATTTACTAACAATAAAACATCTCAAGTCGCTAATATTATTTACTCAAAATCATCGGGTTAAGCTATTTTTTGTTCAGTACGAAAACACTGATTTGGTTATACCTATGTCAAGCACTGTAAGTTCAGGAGTGACTATTATACTCTGTAAACACCTGAAACTATAAATTAGGGGATTCACTCACACATTAATCATGTGCAGTGTGTATTTGGCGCTCCTTGAAGCTAAGGAAGAGTCAAGAAGAAGTATAGTTGGTTTTGTTGACTGCATTTTTAACTGAGTTTGTTTTCTATGCAGTAAAAATGGACGGCTGGACACTGATGATATACTCCAAGCATCAACATAGTAACCATAAATGGATCGTTTAGTCTCTTCCAGACTGTTTAAACCGAGATGGGCCAATCGCCAGAACAGCAGACGCGAGGAATGTGAGAATGGAGACAGAAGTCTGAGCCAGCTTACTTTAGATCGGGATGGACTTCATCTTCACCATGGAAGTCAGTTCCTGTTTCTTCACATTGTCTTGTTTCCTTTGCCTCACCCTAGAAAAGGAACAGTTCAGAGATCAATAAACTAATTGTCTTTGTCATAAAGCTGCAACCGATTTGTGTGTATTTAGTTGTGAAATATAGGTAAATGTAGCACAATGTTCACCATATAAGCACGATGATAGTTAATAACACAGCCACCATGACCGCTGCAAACAGACCCAACAGAACCAGCAGACCGAGGCTTCCGCTTGAGTGTAATGAATCTAAGGGAAAAACAAAACAAAACACATGAAAAAAAATGAAAAAAACACATAAAATGAAACAACACATAAAACAAAAAACAACACAAACACAAAAAACATAAAACGAAACACAAAGAAATAAACACATAACACCAAAAAACACACAACAAAAACAACACACAAAACATAAAATGAAACAACACAAAACAAAGAAAAACATATACAAAACAACACACAAAATAAAAGCAAACACACAAAACAAACAAATACACAAAACAAAATAGTTTTTTGTTTTCACACAAAAACAAACATAAAACAAAACACTAAG
>CM038645.1:3477500-3587500 GCA_021554675.1 Leuciscus idus
TTGGTGCATGTTGATAATTATTATTATTATTATGTTATAATTGTATACAACACAAGATAAGACTGCACCTGTAGGAGGTTTTGTAGATTGTGGGCAGGTGTGTTGTCTTAGTTTGTACCCAGGAGCAGTAGATTTTCATATGACTCGGCATCTGGCAAGAAACACTGACGAAATGAGGCGGATCTAAAAAAAAGAAGAAGAAGAAAACAAAAATATCTCATGGGATAAGTTTAGACACAATAAACTCTATCTGTGGACGCAATCCAAAACATCCAAACAGACAGACGACACACTTTAGAGCGGTTTATAGCGCATGCTATAAAGGACAGGTTCAAGGACATGAGGGTTTCGTAATACGATAGACTAAATGAACACACACATGCAATCTCACCCTTCCTATCAGAAAACTGTGGAGCTGTGATAGGGACTTCCTGTTAGCGGAAGTGCCCCGAGTGAAACAGAAAGGGCGTAGAACTGCATACTTTATTGTGCAGCTCCCGGGGCACAGAGGGCTTCCGTTTTACTAGGACATTTCCTGGCTTTCCAAGGATTTGTCCTAGCACAGGCACTGTTTCAGAGGCATCACGCAATCACGAGACGTAGCTGTCTCCGTACATTTCAGTTGTTTATACCATCAATTCTCAATATCAAATATGATCCTCAATATAATTTTCAACACCACAGCAAAAACTAATATGCTGCTGTGTTAAAGTGTAAAAGATTTACAATATAAAACTATTCACAAATTAAAATAGTAGCATCCAAGTTTTTAACATAATTATGGAAAAAGTTGAAGTAAAGATCATAGAAATAAATAAATAAAGTAAATAAATAGCTGTGGTTTTCTCTTAATTGTCTATTATTTGATTGACATAATATCTGCATAAACTTCAAATCTTAACAGTGTGTGTATATATATATATATATATACACAGTACAGGCCAAAAGTTTGGACACATTACTATTTTTTATGTTTTTGCAATAAGTTTCTTCTGTTCATCAAGCCTGCATTTATTTGATCAAAAATACAGAAAAAAAATAATAATATTGTGATATATTATTACAATTTAAAATAATTGGTTTTCAATTTATTATACTTTAAATTATCATTTATTTCTGTGATGCAAAGCTGAATTTTCAGCATCATTACTCCAGTCTATCACATGATCCTTTAGAAATCATTCTAATATTCTGATTTATTATGAGTGTTGGACACAGTTCTGCTGCCTAATATATTTGATGAATAAAAGGTTTAAAAGAACTGCATTTATTCAAAATAAAAAAAATATTTTCTAATAATATAAATCTTCTTTACTATCACTTTTTATCAATTTAACACATCCTTGCTGAATAAAAGTATTGATTTATTTCAAAAAAAGAAAGAAAAAAAATTACTCACCCCAAATTACTGACCAGTAGTGTATATTGTTGTTACAAAAGATTTCTATTTCAAAAACATTTTTTTACTTTTTATTCATCAAAGTATCCTAAAAAAGTATCACAGGTTATGAAAAAATATTAAGCAGCAGAACTGTTTCCAACTTTGATAATGAATCATCATATTAGAATGATTTCTAAAGGATCATGTGACAGACTGGAGTAATGACCCTGAAAATTCAGCTTTGCATCACAGAAATAAATTATAATTTAAAGTATAATAAATTGAAAACCAATTATTTTAAATTGTAATAATATATCACAATATTGCATTTTTTTTCTGTATTTTTGATCAAATAAATGCAGGATTGATGAGCAGAAGAAACTTCTTTCAAAAACATTAAAAATAGTAATGTTTCCAAACTTTTGGCCTGTACTGTATATATACACCGACCTGTGATCCATGTTTGGGTTGTAGCCCACCAATTTAGAACCACTTTCCCATTGAAGCACCCTTTTAGAGGCCTCAAGCACTTCATGCACTTCTTGGATATATGATCTGAGATGAAATGTGTAATGAGTCTAGACCATGATTCAAAGTGTATCGGATCTGTTACGTTTATGTTGCTACAACACTTTTATTTGTGTAAGCCAACATCATTTTTAAAGACGAAAGAATCAATGGAACTTAGTCGCGGTAGATGCCATATTTAATTTGATATGGATGAAAGTTAGTTGTTGAACGGTGTTAGGGTTAGGAAGGAATGTCTTGGGTTCTATACAAGTTAAGTTAAATCAAGAGCATTTTTAGAAGAATGTTGATTGACACAGACATTTATTTAGATTTGTCCTAAAAGCATAGCTAGATATGGCCCAGAGACAATTATTTAAACCCTTTTTCTCATATATTTTATCAAATGATTCACATTGTGAGTCAAAACACGAAACAAGGGACTCTTGTATCACTGAAGTTGACTTACGTCCCAGGCGTAGTTTGATGGACTGCAGTAAAGTTCCTCGTTCATCATGGCAGCTGTAGTTGCCTTCCATTGAGTGTGTGGTGTTCAGTAGTGCAAGCGAGCCCTCGTGTGTTTGCCACATCGGTACTGAGCTCCCATTGAACCGCCATTCCACCGGAGACCTGACGACCCCATCCAAAACTCAAAGTCAACATCTCAGTCAAGAACCTTCACCTAGTTTCCCTGCAAACCTGTTTTAATCAAAGATATACCTACGACCAAATAACAGCTATCAACGCCAACTGGACCTACGTATCGCGTTACTCGTTTGTGTGTCTTGCAAATCTTATTCTTGGCAGCCGTATTCTCTTGGATAGCATCTTTTTTGGCGAGAAATATGATTTCTCAACAACTGCATTTATATGAAACACAAGGCTTGCCAAAATCTGAGGCTGGGGAATCAACCCCCCCAATCCCACCCCCCTCTAAATAGCCTCAATGTGTCCAAACCCTATAAGGACTGGCCTCGTGCCCCTACAGAGGGTGGTTAAGCACACTATTATCACTCCTTACAGGAAAGCTTAGCTCTGGAGTCTGATGGATTTCTAGCAAAAACTTAATATAGACTGGAGTACGTACCCGCCATGTGAGCCTCCGCATGTGAGGGTGACCCTGGAGCCCAGTCCACCGAACTGGACGTCTGAAACTGAAAGCAGGAGACATGTGAGCTGTTCTATTCCAGAGCTGTCAAGTGATTATGTTATCAACAAGCCAATAGCACTGGAATTTTGACGGAGCCAAGTGTGCCGCGGCACACAGCCTGAAAAGTGAAGCCTAAACATTTTGATCGCCCCCTGGTGGCTGGATAGGTCACCAATAATAGGTCATAAACCCCGCCCTTTAAAAAAAAAAAAAAATCCAATTACACTTTTTGTAATTTTGTAATAAAAGATGGTTTTTAGGTAGTTCACACTGAGGTATGTTCAAGTGTTCTTTTTTTCCAATAAGTTTGGTTTTAGTTAGTTATTCGATGCTATAAAAACAGAGTGTAACATCATGATAGAGTCTGCGCGAGTTTACGGGTCACCTTGATACCGCGGCAGACCCCGGCTCTATATGACATCATTAACAATGACAGTTTCAGGGATATTTTGGCTTCATTTTTCTACAGTGGAAGAAAGTGGAGACCCGCTGTCCGTCTTTTTTACAGTCTCTGGTCGGAGCATTGGTGGTGTATGTTTTTTTTTTTTTTTACTATAAAATAAAATACATAAAAATAAATAAATAAAGAGCATAAATATGGCTGTCGAATTTAACATGTTAACACATGCAATTGATTAAATGCTTAAAAAAACATTTTTCATTGTCTTTGTAAGATTGGAAAAACTGGAAGACAGGGCAACTCTCTGAGAGAACAAAGGAAATTAACATTTGAACTCACTCTTGTGCACCATTCGAGACGCAAGTCTCACCTCAAATTCATCTTAATCTACATCTCTTTCCCTCTTCCCCCATTCCTTCTCTCACATGCTGAGATCACCAAAATTCACCCAAGAATCTATATGGTTTAAATGTGAATAATTATCATACAGTATTACACGTTTGGTATCTTTTGAAATGTCTCAGTGCGACTGGTACAAAGGTCTTATCCCCAAAGAAGTAAACCAAAAGGTAATAAGGAATTTAAGAGTTTAGAGATAACTCGCACACAGAGGAGGGTGGGTCTTCCAGGCAAATGGCATCCTGCTCCCAAAAGGTGTAAACCAGGGATGGGCAACTTCGGTCCTGGGGGGTCACTGTCCTACAGAGTTTAGCTCCAACCCTGAAAAAAAAATCACCTGCCTGTAATTTTCTAGTAATCCTGAGGACCTTGATTAGCTTGTTCAGGTGTGTTTGATTATGGTTGAAGCTAAACTCTGTAGGACAGTGGCCCTCCAGGACCGAAGTTGCCCATCCCTGGTGTAAACTCTGAATGCAAATTCCCATTGTTAGCAAATGTTTCCATGTGAAAGAAGTTTCTGTCTATATGAAATGCAACAAGAGGCTCAAGGCGATTTGTAACTAAAATTAGCCCGTGATGCTGAGTGTATGCAAAACACTTCGCATCATGTATTTTATGTCAGGTTCGCATCTTCTCTCTTTATTCCAGAGCATATGATGTTTTGTATTTATTATCTTTGAACTGATTATGAAATTGGCATGATACATTTACCTGACATAATAAATTGTTACATTTGATTTTATTCCGACTTTTCCCCAAGTAGATTAAATGGGTTCGTCTGTTACCGCAAGTTTTGTGTCAGATTAATGACGACTAATATTTGGCATCAATTCAAGTGTACTTGGTTTGCAAAGACAAGAAGTGAATTTCCGTTTAGGGCAGCAAATGTGCTGCTTGACCAACATAAATCTGGGTGTGACGTACCTCGGTTTTAATTTAATGTTACTTTAGATAAGTGTATGTGGTAAATCACGGCATGGCCAATCCAAAGCTATTATAAGAGAAGTAAAGTTGGTTGACATATCTGTAGTAGTGGCCATACCTCTACTGAAGTAAACGTTACGTTAAATTCATGTGTATGCAATTCCATGGAGGCTATACCAAAGTAGCTTTGATTGTGTAAGCGTGAATGCAACCTCTTTTTAGTGACCAAAACTGACGAGCTTGTGAATGTGAGACGTTGTATATATATATATATATATATATATATATATATATATATATATATATATATATATAGTTAAATAGAACGATCAAATGTATTGCTAAACTATTATATAATTGATCAATAACCAATTGGCAATCTAACTTAAATTAGATGTCGTGATAAAATGGAGTCAAATAAAAGCTTAAATGGAATTAAATTACTTTGCCACGCGGAAAGACAGTAACACGCAGAGACCTTCACGCGTCTTATTGGAAACCCCCATTTGGACCGATAAACAGGCTTACACTTTAATGCATTAATACATTTATTGAATTAACAAATGTCATCATCGTGAAACGTTCGTCATTCTTAGACATACTGTGAATGCCGATAGAGCCGTGCAGGACAGCAGCAAAAACACTGTTATGTAAGATTATGTCCATAAAGTGGTGGGGAAAGTTAATTTATTTGACTACTGTATAACGATAACTATATTTGCGTCCACACCAACGAACGATAACGGTCTGTTTATTCTAAGCTCGCGCTGCGGTTTCACAGTGTACAACGTCACTGAACATGTTTTTGCTCTTCTCACTGAATTTACAATTGTTTTCCATGCCAATTTTCTTGAAAAGTGGCTTGACTTGTCAAACAGTGGTGGATTTTTCTGGACCTCTGCGATTAACTTCTCCGTCTGCCGTTTTAAATGTGCGAGCCCTTAAACTAGAATAGATTCTGATTGGCTGTCAGTGTTTTATAGTTCAACAGCTGTAAAAAAAAAAATCATTCCGAAAGTGATCCCAACGATATCGTTTCTCTATATCGTTATAGCTGTGGTGTGAACTCTGCTATTCTTTAATATTGAGAACGATTTTTAGAACTATATCTTTATCGCTATCTTTATTGTTATCGTCCTTGGTGAAAACGGGCCTTAATAGTTGCTTCCCCCAAATTCCACTGCTTCATACGTTCATCATTAAAAGCCTAGCAGAGATTCTATAGCAGGAATCAAGGTGTTTACGTTACTGTGCTTTTCTGCCTAGTCAGAATTCAGTATTTATATCAGACATTTACTGCCAAGAGTTAAACAAAGAAAGGCAAACACACACGCGCACAGAGACACACACACTGGGAGTGGCGTCGTTCCAGTGGTCGGGGTTTTAACTGCGCTCAAGAAACGCTCGTGCTCAATGTCGGCTTTCAGGAAATATTGGCAAAAGCATATTATTTGAAATCCCACCACATTTCTCAAATTTCTCCCTCTCTGGCCAGCTAAATAGCAGCCATAACACACACACACACACACGCACGCAAACCAGAGTAGCTAACATTAATTGAGCAATTCATATGTAGGGCAATGGAGACTGGGAGTTTTAAACAAAGATGTTTATTGTTCTAAAGAACAAGGCCATAGCTATGTTCCTGGTATGGATTAAAATTACATTTTCCCATGATGAATCTTTTTGCTATCTGGAGTAGTTGTACAGTATAATTTCACCCTGCTTTGACTAAACGAAGACACGCTACAAAGACTTTTGACCAATTCCATATGCAGGAACACAAATCCAAATACTTAGCAGCATCCAAATCCCAATGTTAATGTGACTAGCTATCCTGATGCACTTCGGCTCAAATAAAAGCAATCCGTACCTTCATTGGTCCATATCTCTGATTTGACGTGGTCAGAGAAGAGGATGATGATTCCAGTGACTATTAGATCGCCAAGGCATGACACTAAACCGGGCATCTGTGAGGGAAGGGGGAAAAAAACAACAGTTTAGGCAGTTAGTCAAAGGGAAGTTAATGGCTATGATCCTGTGTAAAACGTCCACCTGCTTAGCAACCATCAAGGCTCTGAAACAACATAACATTTAACCACTCTAATTTTGATATAGGCAAACAAGACACCATGGCAATACGTGCGTGACCATCTGATATTTCTGTATAAACAGCACAGAGAATCAACATCACTGCAAAGCGGTGAATGATGGTAGATATTAACAGTTCTGCAGAATTCTGGGAAGTTATTTGGCTAAGTATATTCACAATAACTAACTGTTGAGGACATTCTGGGTTATGACGTCAAATGAAAAGGGGCCGCTATCTGAAAAAAGGCCCAAAGGAGCTTTGTGTCAACAGACTGTAAACATTTTAAACAAATACTGTAACTGACAGGACACATCTGTCATGTGTGCGGCTGGGATTTGCCTGGCAGGTATCGTTTTATGACAAACGGATGCATTTAAAGCGTAAAGGAAAAGCAAAGGAAATGCAGGAAATATCTTCACATTCCAATAGCTGAGGTCACTAAACCTCACAACAAGACTCAGGGGAGTTTATTAATCCATTAATGGCAGAAAATGATTTCCAAACGGAAGTGATAAACAGAAGTTATGACCGTATGACTTATTTTTGGGAAACTTAAATTTCAACAAACTACACAATTAGGGAGCAAAAACAAGTAGAGGGGAAAATAAGTAAATTAAATAATTAATGAATTACATTTAAAATAATAACATTTATTTTAAAATAAATAAATAAATGCGGAATACATTATTAAAAAGATTTTTAAAAATGTGGAGATTTTTTGTTGGAGTGATGCAGTTGGGTTTAAATTTAAGGTATCTTGCTTTGCAAATGTGGTATTTAACATCATACAAAAGACATTTAAGAGATCATCTAGCTCCATATTGCCAGAAAAATCACAGTGAAATTGTACATTAATAACAAATTAAACACACAAACAAACAAAAATGGACACTGAAATTTCCAATTCACTGAAAGTTACAGTACACACTGAAATAAGCGCTGTGAAAGATTTTTACTTGCATGTTTATTTTACTTCAGGGCATCAACTTACCATATTTGGATAGGGCTTCAGACAGAACATTAACTTGTTAATAAAATCACATTGTCTTGGCTCGCACACGTATGACGCATCAGACCGCTGTCAGTTTGGAAAACTGATGTTCTAAAACCACAATGTGTGCTGATATCCACTGAAGAAAAACAAACAAAGACACCGTTAAACCACTGGGCTTCCCAGTAAGAACCATGGAACCAAATTTATCTGGGGTCTTTCCTGCTACTTCCGCTAAACGTGAGCAAACCATAGGGTTGCGCGATATGTATCATCTACGATGATATCCCTAATGTTTTTGTTTAATGATATGCAAGCCGGCATTATCGAGAATGTCAGTCGCTTTACAAGAACCAAACAAACACACTTTCAGTTCATGACGTAGTCTGGCCATTTTTCCCTCCTTGGGTTTAGTCTTATATCAAATGATTAATGATAGCAATGTCACACAAGAGTGCTCTTACTGAATATCAGCACACATTTCATGAATGATTCAATGACCAAATGAATCCGCCTTTTGAATAAATGACTCAATGACTCAACTCGTGAAGCAGCCAAATAGATATAGTACAGTATAGTAATAAAATAAACTTCAGAAGATCTAAGAACTGGATTCACTGAAGTTTGTGGCATTACATTTATTAGATATTCAAAGACTTGTTTAATTTAAATAAATCCACATTTGCTGAATGTCATAATGTCTTAGTCCAAGAATTAACACTTAACCAACTATTTAGCCCATAGGCTTCGTGTTTATCATTGTCAACTTCTTGAGCATCATGGGAGAGCAGACGGGTCAGAGAAACCCTCAGGATTTTGTCATCATTCTTGGCATCTGTAACCGAGTTGCCTGATTGTAGAAGATTATATGTAGTAGTAATCAAGAGACACATATTTTAGTGAAAACTACACAACCATCCACAGTAAATCAGTTTTCAGAGGGGAAAAGTAAGACTAAAACTCACAGAGCAGTAAAAGCATCCTTGATTTTTATTTCAATATGGTTTAGCCATCATTATTATCTGACATCTCTTGGTAATTCAGAATATATGAATTTTCCTCAGTGCATCAGAAGAGTTTGACTTCTCAAACCACAGGCTGAAGTTGTTCCCATTAGTTGTATGCTACTTTATTGCAGGACTGCACCAATCTGCAGTGTTTTTCCCTCACTGCAAATCTAAAACACAGGCTTATAATGCCTCCTATTATGCTTTTTCAGATTGTATATGTCATGCACTGTGTAATAGCTGTTTGTGAATGTAAAAAGTCTGTAACGTTTTATAGATTGCAATTATTGTTTCCCCAAAGAAAGAAGTGATTCTGAACTTACTTCTTGCTCATACCTACGTAGGTTTGTAACACATTTACATAATGCCAGCCTATGGTCTTCATTGGCTGAATGTGAACAACGTCTACTTTAACTCTAAAACACTGTAGTTGTTGCTGAGACTGAAAGAGTTTGGTTCATGTTGTTGTCATGTCAAGAAGACGCTGTTTTCTGTGCTGCAAAAGCAACTTCCAAAGGATGAGGACACGTGCTAAAATTGATACGGTAAAACCTATGTCATGGTTACTGTTCTCTGTGTATACAAGTGCTGAGGAAGATTGAAATTCAGATATGGTAATGAGTGTTTGGTTTCTGACACATGCTGTAAACGGAAGACCAGTCACTGCAGACTGGGCCATCTGACCAATCAGAGCACAGTATACCAATCACAACAGACTGGGTCATCTGACCAATCAGAGCACAGTATACCAATCACAACAGACTGGGTCATCTGTCCAATCAGAATAGAGTAGACCAATCACAAAAGACTGAGTGATCTGACCAATCAGAGCAGAGTAGACCAATCACAACAGACTGGGGATCTGACCAATCAGAGCAGAGTAGACCAATCACAAGAGACTGAGCAATCTGACCAATCAGAGTAGAGTAGACCAACCACAACAGACTGAGCGATCTGACCAATCAGAGCAGAGAATACCAATCACAACAGACTGGGCCATCTGGCCAATCAGAGCAGAGTAGACCAATCACAACAGAATGGGCCATCTAACCAATCAGAGAAGAGTAGACCAATCACAACAGACTGGGCCATCTGACCAATCAGAGCAGAGTAGACCAATCACAACAGAATGGGCCATCTAACCAATCAGAGAAGAGTAGACCAATCACAACAGACTGAGCGATCTGACCAATCAGAGCAGAGAATACCAATCACAACAGACTGGGCCATCTGGCCAATCAGAGCAGAGTAGACCAATCACAACAGAATGGGCCATCTAACCAATCAGAGAAGAGTAGACCAATCACAACAGACTGGGCCATCTGACCAATCAGAGCAGAGTAGACCAATCACAACAGACTGGGCCATCTGACCAATCAGAGCAGAGTAGACTCTCAGAAAGGAGGGGTTTAGAGATATTGGATGCATGTAAACATATTGAAGGAGACCTTCAAAACAAAATTAAGAACCTTTAAAATAGGATTTAGCATAAAAATAGCACTTTAAAAGTTTCATAATGTGAGTTAAGCTCACAGAACGTACAATAAATCCTGTACACGTGTATCTTAGGTTGCCAAACCTGAGGGCATCTCAAAGCCGGCAGTGGTCATTCTCTTATTTGACGTAGTTTGTTATCTGGATGGCCTCCATGTTCTCCACTCTCAAAAGACTGTCAAATTCAGCATTGAGGTGCAGCTCCTTTCACGTTCCTTAAAGACCTTCTGCATGTTATCATCAAGCATTTGCAAGAGTAAAGTGTTTTTCTGTTGGTCTGAAATGGGATATCGCACTTTAAACCACTTAAAGGCGGTCTGATTATAATAACAGTGGTTGGACAGTGTGGACTGAATGTTACTGGGAGAAATCATCAATATGTTCAGTTTATGTTGTTGTTGGTAAATGATTTTATAAATCTATACAGTTTTGCCTGTTTTAAGATACTGTCAACTCTAAGCATTTGCTTAAAAACAGGCCTTAATCATTACAATATACAGTTAAAAAAAAGATAATATTTTAGCTCTTTTGAAACTTTTAATAAACTAATTAAACAAACAACAATTATAATATTAACTGTCAATACTATACCACAATATTATTACTATATAAATATATAATATACAGTACCTCTCAATTTCGGAATATAAGAAATCTTTCAAAGATTGGCTGCATCCAAGGCTGCATTTATTTGATAAAAAGGCTGCATTTATTTGATAAAACAATACAGTATAAAGAGTAATTTTGTGAAATAGTATTATAATTTAAAACAGCTGTTTTCTATGTGAAAATATAGTCAAATGTAATTTATTCCTGTGATCAAAGCTGGATTTTCAGCATCATTACTCCAGTCTTCAGTGTCACATGATCCTTCAGAAATCATTCTAAATATCCTGATTTGCTGCTTGAGAAACATTTATGATTATTATCAATGTTGAAAACAGTTGTGCTGCTTCATATTCCTCAGGAAACCATGATACACTACCATTCAAAATGTTGAGGTAAGTACGTTTTTAAAAATGTCAAAAAAGGTTTATATTTGAAATAATTTATGTTAGATTGTAATAATTTTGTACTTTTTTTACAGCATTTTTGATCAAATATAAGAGACTTCTATCCAAACCATTATTTATTCCAAATATTTGTGTGTGTGTGCGTGCGTGCGTGCGTGCGTGCGTGCAAATTATGTGAAAAAATATATATTATTGCTAAATGAGAAGAGAAAAGCTAATAAACACTAATTGTGAGTAATAGAAATATGGTAATCATAGTATTATGCATGTTATGTTGTTTATTACTTAATTAAAAAATATATAGAAATTACACAAATACAATGGATTTACACACATTGCATGTTAGACAGGATCATATAACACACCATCAATTGTTCTGTCACAAGACCCGTTTGCCTCTGGAATCTCTCGGAGTGGATGCACCTGCGGCTCTTTGCCACAGAGCCAGAAAGGGCAGAGTTATCATCCGGCTTCATCAACCCCCACCCAGTGGAATGCTTCGACTTTTCCTTAACCACAAAAATGCATCTCCACACAAGAGCTCTACCTTCCACATGTCAAACCCACAGCGTGAAAAACCAAGAGCTAAACGGTGACCACAAGCCAGTGGTAAATTATATATCAGGGGCATATCCTTATATATTATTTAGTCTGTTGCCTGTTGTTGTTCAGGATGGCTGGTTCGAACGCAACAGAACGACGGAGCATCTGGTGAAGATAAACATAGAGCTGTTAATCCATGATAAAAACAGACCCTCAGGACCCATAACATCCTTTAACTTTTCCCAACATTATGGGCAGGTCTAAAGGTTTTTAAATAATAAAAATAATAAATTATATATCATTATTTTGTATATATAAATACACACACATGCATGTACATATTTAAGACAAATGTGTTATTTATATCTAAATATTTATAATATATACAGGGATTATTATATAATAATAATGAGATTATATAAACAAGAGATTATTATATTTATAATAATATACTATATACAGTAATCGTTGCCCAGCACTAATAAATATATTCAACAATACCCTTTTATTTCAGCTTTTTACAATTAGATTTTCAACATATGAATATTTTAAAACTAGTGGCAAAAATAGTACCCAGTAAGATCATTTACAATACAAATTTAGCTATAATAATGATATAATAATAATCTATACATGCTATGAATATCCTATGACAATCATTCATAAAAGGTTTTGTTTATGTGCCATTACAAGATCTTATTGAACAGCGGTACCAAATGTTCCTAAAATGCCATTTATGAAAATTGAATGGCTTTGGATAATTTTTCCAACCACACGTTTTCATATTTGAATACTCAAAGCCAAAACAAACACATACACACACAAATGCACATATGCCAGCCAGATGTTGAGTTTGCATATTCAAGCATGTAAAAAAAAAAACAGAAAAAAAGTCCAAATTTACGACCACAACGCATGGCAACTATCAGGTTCTGGAACACACACACACACACATATATGGATAACCTTCCCAAAATATGAATCATCAGAAAACCCACACGCAACTGTAACTCTGCTCATACATTAGAATCAACCTCACTTCACTACACCAATCGAATCAAACACTATGGCTCTGTTCCAAAACCTACATATAGAAAACTTCAACTTAAATGAAAGTTTAAAATGTTGCCTTGGCAACTAAGATAAAATAATTTTAATTTTTAAGTAATTTTAAGAAACACTAAAATTACTGAAACTAAAATAAAAAAAATAATATAACTTAAATAATATAAACATAAAAACTAAATCAACAAATATGTTGGCAGAGGCTATTTACACTAACTCCGCCCACCACTCAAAATTGGATTGAGCCAGACAAAATGACAAAAGAAACCGGAGCAGTGGCAGTGGCATGGAGAGCCCGCGTTTGAAACCACCTTTTCCCAAACTCATTCTTCTCCATTTTCCCTACGCACAGTTTACACTTAGTTACGATAATACACAATACACATAAAAATACAAAACACACAAAAGTATTTTTTGTAGAAAGGACCACAAGCTGGGACTCGGGTATGTGCTATGTTCAGGGAAAAGGGGACTACTAGCAAATAAAAATAAAGAAAATGAGAACAAATAATCAAACTACCAGCAACAGCACAAATAAATACAATAGAGCAAACATCCAAATAAATTAAACAGTGCTTTTCAGATTTTTGATCTAACAGTACTTTTCAGGTACAGCAATTGAATAATGTAATCAAGTGTGAAATAGCATTGCATATCATCTTCACAAAGACGGGCATGCTGACATATTTTTTGTGTGAATTTGTCAGTTTAAGCGCAAGACTTGAAAGAGAACTCAATATTTGTGTGCTTTCCGTGTGCGTGCTTCGGATGAAGCGCCTACGTGCTATGTGGCAAGTTGTAATGTACAGTAGCTTAACAGCTGTAGCAATTCAACTTAACTTTAGTTTGCATTGTACCTAATGAATACCTTTAAATAAGCTGAATTTGATTTTATTCAAATTTTTATTTTGAAATTACATTTTTTTTGCCATCTTGTGTAACTATGCAAATACTGTGGTAAAAAAAAAAAAAAAACAGTATAGCAAGATATTTGCTAATATATTTCCATGAATGCACAGAATACTATCATACCACCCAACATTAGCATTGTCTTTAAAACTATTTAAGTCCTATTCATTTAGAATGATTTCCCTTAAAGGTCAAATTAAGTCCTCAGTACTTAGTTACTAATCGTTTTGCAAGAAAGACAATGGACCAGAAGGGAAAAAGAGAGAGGTGGAGGAGGATAGGGGGAACTTGGGGGACTCAAGTTGCCTCAAAGTAAGAAAGACAGCCAAGAAAGTGCGAAGGAATGTGCAAGTCTCGCCAACATTTTATGTTTCTTTCCACTGAATTCCAGCGCTTGCTCCGTGGGGTTGCTACGCCTGCCAATAGAGGCCGACTCTCAAAGCGCTATGATAACAAGAGATAAGACTCTTATGCGAGTCTTTTCTGATATAATATCATTTTCAATGTCAGCTGAGCTGCAACAATTGTATCTCCATCTGCTTCACAAGCTTATCGTCCATTGCCGATGTTTGTATATGGAAAATTGAAAAGGCATTGTTGATAAAAGGCGTAGAAGTAAAGACATCCTGTGGCCATTGTGTGAGGTTATTGCTCGAAAAAAGAACAATGCCTTCGACGACTCCAAGCACACTTTTTGGTACGCAGACACTTTGCAGCATCTTCTGTTTGGACATCTAAACAAGTTCACTCATTCCAGAGGTTGTTTGTCTTTCTTTCCAGCTCTAATCATTAGGACCCTTGCAGTGCAATGCAAGTCTAAGCATAGATCTCAAATATGACTCATGAAGTAACAAGTCTTTTTACGAGGGAAAATGAAGATAGGACGACTGAAAATAGACAGTGTTCCCTCTTTGGCACATTCCAACTCATCCAACAAGCCTGAATGGAAAACAGACTGCCTGACAAATGGAAAGGCTCACGTGAGGAATGTGAGGCACATTTACCCTGGTTTTCATGCATTCTTCTCTGACAGTTGTTTCCTAACCCACATGCAAGCGGTGAGCGTTTCAGACAAAATAATTAATCAGTGCAAGTGACATTTCTCTAGATTCTCACCTTTGCAAAGGGCAGCGGTTGAGAACAATAACCCTACGAGAGAGCTGATGGTGCACTGGACAAAACTGGCATTTACGTTAATCTCCTGTGTGTAATGAGCCTGGTCAACAGGAACATAAAATGTGTTTGAACTTTAACACTTGATCTGGCACCAGCTAATTTCGGCAACAGATGCTTGATGGAAGCTGACAATAGCATCACGGAAAACCAATATAGTTGTTCTTAATCAAGTTAAAGTATGCTTGAATGCTTTAAGCATATTAAAAAGACAGCTAAATCAATGATTAGCCGTGATTAGTATCACAAGTGCAGAAGTTACATTTATATCTTATAAAATAAGAAGGTCAGACTTTGAATTTGAACTGGAATCACTTCAAAACAATTGAATACACCTCTACTATGAGCAGCATGTTTTAAGCTACTGTATTAAAATTAATTTAGCTATTTGTTAGAGCATAAAGTTGAATATGTTGGGGTGACACTGTAAAACTGATTGATAATGACAAAAAAATATGTTTTTACTTTATGCTTGATGGTTACACCACAGGACATTTAAATTTAAACTTTTCTTGAAAACGGATTGAGTTTTCGGCACATGTGTTTTACATTAGATTTTCCTTTAGTTCTCATGACCCTTATTCCAAGTTGCTATCCAACCAGAAAAGTAAACACAATTACTTATTGAATCTACAAAAGTAAATAATACAGATAGATTAATATAAAACACTGGTAACACTTTTGTTTGGGTCCAATTCTCACTATAAACTAGTTGCTTATTAGCATGCATATTACTAGGATATTGGATGTTAATTAGTACTTAGAAATCACATATTAATGCCTTATTCTGCATGACCATATTCTACATCCCTTAATCTAGCCAATACCAAAACTTAACCACTACCTTACTAACTATTAATAAGCAGTAAATTAGGAGTTTATTGAGGCAAAAGTCATAGTTAATAGTGAATATGTGTTGCCCAAACTAAAGTGTGTCCAGAACACTATATTAGTTGGGGATTAATACATTGTTCGGTAACACTTAAGTTTAGGGTCCAAATCTCACTGTTAACTAGTTGCTTGTTAGCATGTATATTACTAGGATATTGGCTGATAATTAGTACTTATAATGCACATATCATTCTGCATGACTATATTCTACATTCCTTAATCCAACCCAATACCTTAACAACTACCTTACTAAATACTAATAAGCAGTAACTAGGAGTTTATTGAGGTAAAAGTTGTAGTTTATAGCTAGTAAATAGTAAAAAAAAAAAAAAAAAAAAAAAGGACCCTAATCTAGTGTGACCAAATTTTCCTATTATATTATTATTAAAATACCCCTTCCTCATACTAAAATAACTTTAAGTGGCTCTTGAGGCGTATAGCTTTAATCTTGTTGTATTCACTTGTGAACAGCTATACAACATAAACATTGTTTAGCCAAAGAAAATAAATGAAATATATAAAAATAAACATTTCTTTAATGTCTTGCTAATGTCGTCTAACCACACCCTTCTTGAAAAGCCATTTAGCTAAATCTTGAAAAAAATTGTTTGATTTCCTACTCGTGTCCTTGTAAGTCTGAGATGATTGGATGCGTTTTCCCAGAGTTGCCTGCGGTGCAGGGCCACTGCAGGTCTTCGGAAAAAGAGAGCGAGCGGTTCAAGCACATCTTCGCAACAAGAGACGAGTTTCAAGGGATTCAAGGAAAATAAAGCTGTAAGTAATCTTCCCTGTTGTTTGAATGGGCAGAGATTGCTAAACAGTCCAGGATGTGGACACACAGGGGACCAGGGCTTGTGTTCTGTCTTCGTAACTTGAATATAGACCACCCAGGGCCCTTTAGATAAAGGTGTGGTTTACAGATAATTGACTGGCAGTGCTTGCAGAATATGAGCCCATATTCTAGAAGAATGGTGAAGGGGTCCGGGTCTACTGGGAGAGAGGTTGCCCATTTCAGGAAGAATGGGTAGGGAATCTAGGGATGTTTTTTCATCTGAAGATATGGACTTTGTCCAAACATAAACACTAGGTACAAGATGAAGTCCAGTTGGGCAACAACTGGTGGTTTTCAGTCTTACAAAGAAATACTGGAATTTTTGTTTCCATAAGAACAGCACTGAGATGATGTTGTGTGCACTGCCAGCTTGCCTAAGGCAAATAAGACTTAATGACTTTAACTTCTTCTTCTTCTGAACTCAACCTGACATAACTCTGAATATCACAAATCAGCCTATCAATCTCCTTTCAGAATTCATTGAATATCGTCGCTGTCGGGCAGAAACCTTGCATCTCCATGTTTCGTAATTTTTATTTACAGCCTTCAAGTATTTCTGTGGGTTTTGCAAAAACATAACCAATGAAAAGAAAACTACACCTAGTATCTCCATTGGATCTTCAAACTCAAACTGTCAATCAAACCTTATAACTCCGCCCCCTCATGGTGGAATGGTAAATAAAGTACTGGTTCCTTAAATAAGTACAGCATCTTCTTTACTCAAGAAACACTATAAATATATTAAAGACTAATGTTTTATGTATTTAAGGAGCGGAGAATAGTGTTTTATTCTAGCATTTATCATCGAGTCGTAGCCAATAATTAAATAGCTTGCGTGTAGCACTTCATCTTTAATAACATGAGATTGTGGCCAAATTATGGAAAGAAAGAAAAAACTGACTGACTGCATAACAACAGTAAACGTTATAACCTGTACGCTGGTGAAAACGTAATGCGATGCACTTACCACCTCGGATGTGGTTGTTCTAATGACAGACAAAACATGTACGTCTGAAATTTGCTGGTCAAAAACCTTGTAACTCCATTTGAAGCTTAATTTTGGTAAAATGTTAATCATTTAATGACACATGCAAGTGTCTGACTATATACAGTATAAAGCCACAATATCAACATTGACAATGCTGTGTTTACTTATTTAAAAACTACAGTGTTTTTTCCATTTCTTGAGAAATAGACAAGGACTTCAAGGACTTCAGGATAGATTATTAAACACTTGTGCTGACTGTCCAGAGATTAACATCTGAAGAAATCTAACACAAACTTCCAATGTCAATGAAGGTTACAGGAACTGTTCATCTAAAAATGGAAATTTTGTTCTTATTTACTTACTTCCATGTAATTCCAAAGCTTTTCCAATTTATTTACTCCATGGGACACAATGATACATTTTTGAGGCATATGAATGAGGACTGGGGAGGTCCTGAAAGAAGTGTTGATAGTTTCATTGAATCAGTTAACACAACAATGAATCATTAAATCGGTTAACACAACACTGTCTTAATGATTCATTTCTGAATTGCACTGATCCAGTTCTGTGAGTGTGACTCAGTACAACAATGTATGACTTTTTTAGTCATATGGAATAACTTATATGATACGTTTATTGAGCTTTTGCACTCTTTAAAGCCTGAAAGCTCTGGTCCCCATTCATCGTAATTGTGTGGAAAAGAATGGCCAGTACTTAATTCAAAGTCTTCCCTTTTCAGTTCTATGGAAGAAAGTAATGATGGAAGATGAAAGAATTTTTATATTTTGGTGAACTAATCTTTTAGGTTTAGTTCAATGGCAAATTGTTGCCAAACTATGTAGACTGGATAAAATCCATGACAATTATGGTTGAAGATCAAAAGGAAAAAAAGTTATCATCCACATTGTCAAAAGATGTCAACCTTTCCGCAAGGCTCCAGTGTCTCTAAGGAAGTGCAGAAGTAAATTTAACCTGGGTAATGACACAGAAAGCAAATAAACAAGTGAGCCAATGCATATTTCAAGTTGCCCACCCAAAGCCTCTGTGATCCCCTTCTACATGGGGAAAGCAGATGATCTAGTCAAAGAAAGAAAATAGCATCTGTTTGTGGACTGCTCACAGTCAATGTGTGTGCAGTTTGACAGACACAGCTTAAAGTCTCCTCGAAAGGGGTAAATTACACACATTTGGACCTGGCTTTGAAAACAGGCATCAGTTTGACGTGAAACGGGGATAAGGCTGCGGAGCACAAGAGCTATCATAGCCACTCAAGGCTGGAATTTCCTCAGGCACTGGCCAGAATAAGATGGCTACCAGATGCCAGCTATTCACTAAGCTTTTGGCTGGTTTCCCAGGAGAATTGCAGCCTCAGCCAGTTCTGCTAGAAGGTAGACTGTCCGTGAACACTTACCCTCATTTTACTCAACACGGGATTAAACAGAAAGGACAAAAGCATCCTCCACTGATTGATTGCCTTGTTCTTTGGTTCCAAACATGGCCTGAAAACTTGATTACAACTTAGTATGGCACGAACTTTCTCTTGGAAGCAGCACCTTTCATGGAAGTTGCACTTTGGAGCGTTCTCGGTTTATGACACCAGTCATTTACCTCGAACAAGAGGTTTCCATAGACCGCAGTTGTGAGTCACAGTTAAAGCCAAACTTGGAAACGTTCATTGACCCATCAACCTCTGCACCATGCGAAAGCCACTATCTGCTCTTCGAAAGCAGACGTCGCCGCGCTCAAGGAATTAGAAGATCTCTCTGAAGAAGGACCTCATCGACAATGACAGCTCAACACCAGCCTCGGCTGCTTGGCATTTAAAATGGCGCCACAGTCCCGCTGCATGTAATTATGGAGGCCGTACGGGCCAAAGCTCACTTCGACAAGCTACCACATCACGAACAGCACAAAACTCCACAAAGCCAACATGTCATTTCAGCAAACGAGCAAAGGAAATAAATGTCAGACGACACAAAGCTAAGACCAGCAGCTGCAAGAGCCTGTTTCTTGAATCTGCATCTGGCATGAGGAATATGGCACTGGATCTGCAGAGTCTCTTTATATTCAATCAATGCCAAGTGAGTCATGGGGAGTATAAACCCCTGGAGTGCATTGTGAAGTGCTCTGAATGGCTTGTTGAACGTTCTCCAGTGTCATTTATCAAGTCTCAGGCTGGTTGAAGGTTGACACAACTCCCTGCGGAGGTGATACTGTTTGACCTGCTGCATGTGATAGGGGCTGAATAGAGAAAAGCTCTCACAAACAACTGAAGATGATCCATTGGTAAAAGGTTTGCTTAGCATCAAACAGCATGACAGCTAGAGTATCAGATGTTGCCTGCAGGTATATGCATTTGTATATGGTTCCCAAACAGATGGGAGTTCTCTCCAGAAGATAAAGTACTTTCTTTGTGCCTATGACTCACACCTGCTGGGAAACGGCACACATATTCTCTTACCACTGTTCCAACATGCTTGGCTCATAGAATGCCTGTCTCTGGCTTGAGAGGGGAAACGAAAACTGCACAGCATCCAGACACAAGCACTGCAGCACAATCAAACCTTCTGCAGACAGAACTTTGTTTGAATATCCTTCCTGATAGCAGTCATATGTCTACCAAACATTTATTCTTGTAATGTGTGCATAGTGAGGCCATTCCTCAAACGGATTACAACCATTTGAAACCCCTTATTAAATCTGAGTGGCAGCAAGAGATCTTCAGAGATAAAAGGCTTTAGCTGAATCAAAGCGAGTTGCCATGACAGGCCCGAGCCAAGAGAATTCTTACCGCCTAAAATCAAACTGCCAACACTTATAAGTGAGGTAATTAGAACCCTTATGTCTCATAAGATGATTTTAAAGAGAAAAACGTGATACTAGTTTTAAAAGATGGATTATAATACTTTTAACTTTGTTGAATCTATTATTTTCCTATTTTTGAAAAGGTTTTTTTTTGTCCCCCATTCAGACTTTCTAAAAGTATTAACTTTTAGGGCGTTTTCACACCTTTAGGGCGTTTGTTTCAGAACCCCCTTACTTCGGTTCGCTTAGGCATATGAGCATGGCAATCACTACGGGAGCATAAAAGGAAGAGTGACAACAGTGAAGGGCGAGAGAGGATTATCACGTTATGTTTTGTTTATGTGTGTGTGGCAGTCGTCCATGAGGGGCTGCCGCTTTTACTTTCTTTTAGTTATTTTAGTTTTAGTTATTTTAGTAACTAACATGAACTAACAAGGAACAATACATTTGTTAAAATATTGATTCATCTTTGTTAATGTTAGTTTATAAAAATAGACTTGTTCATTGTTTTTTTCATATTAGTTCACAGTGCATTAACTAATGTTAACAGATAAACTTTTGATTTTAATAATGTATTAGTAAATGTTGAAATTAACATTAAAAAAGATTAATAAATGCTGTCGAAGTAGGGATGGGCGATATACTGGTAGACACGATAAACCAGAAGACATTGGTCAACCGGTAGAGATTTTGGACTATCATCTCTATCGCAGTTACGCTCACGTGATATTGCTTTGCTGTGAGGTCATGAATAGTGGTCGACTGATATATCGCCAAGGCCGATTTCAGCCGATATATGGAAATTTTTAAATATCGGCATTGGCCGATACGTTTTTCTGATTGGCCGATGTGTTAGAAGCGGGACTTTTATTTTGATGGCGCTCCAGACTTTTATTTTGACAGGCGAAGAGAATCTGAGAAGAGAAAGGCAGCGCCTGATCACACAGCGCTCACTCACATTCTCCGTCTTCATTAGTTTACGATCTCTGTCAGTCATATCTAATACTTTGATAGACAGAAGTGGTAAACAAAGAAAGTAAATGTTATGCGAAAATGTAAAGCGTTCCTTTTATATTATTTGTAACAGAAAAGGCAAACAATCAGGCTCAAATACTTTATCATTTACCGTCAACATTCAGCAAATGTGCATAGTTACATCATTTAAACAAATCTCTGAATATCTAATAAACATTTAATTTCACAAACCTTGCAGATTTAATGGAATCCAGCTGTGATATCTTAAGAAGTGTGCATTTGTCGCCTGATAAACGTGTTACTGCGAGTGAGTGAATGCAAACAAGATCAGCTTCACAGGAGACGCGATCGAAAAACTTGAAATCCTTCATTTTAAAATATGCTGTGCTATATCCAGTTGCCCACTGTGTCATATCGTTTCACTGTGTGCTGTATGTAAAATTAGCATTACCTTGTCTTTATTTGAAAAAATATGATTACCAGTGCGCACGAAATTACCAGATTACTGAGTGCCCTGTTTCAGTGTTTACTTCCTTTTTATTCACATATTCATATATTTTTAAACAATTACTTTATTTGTGAAAAATACTATATTAGGATAGCAAATTCAAGAAGTTGCCATCTAAAGTAAAAGCATTTTTATTTGTTTTCTAATTTATTTCTAATTTATTAAATATTGATTAAAATAAATATAAAGTATTTTCAGGATCATTACTCCAGTCTTCAGTGTCACATGTGACATCCAGTCTATCACATGATCCTTTAGAAATCATTCTAATATGATGATTCACTATCAAAGTTGGAAACAGTTCTGCTGCTTAATATTTTTTCATAACCTGTGATACTGTTTTAGGATACTTTGAATAAAAAGTGAAAAAAGAAAAAGAAAAAAAAGAAGCAAATGTTTTAAAAAATAGTCATATTTTATAACAGCAATATACACTACTGGTCAGTAATTTGGGGTCAGTCATTTTTTTTTTTTTTTTTTTTTTAAATAAATCAATACTTTTATTCAGCAAGGATGTGTTAAATTGATAAAAGTGATAGTAAAGAAGATTTATATTATTAGAAAATATTTTTTTATTTTGAATAAATGCAGTTCTTTTTAACCTTTTATTCATCAAATATATTAGGCAGCAGAACTGTGTCCAACACTCATAATAAATCAGAATATTAGAATGATTTCTAAAGGATCATGTGATAGACTGGAGTAATGATCCTGAAAAATTCAGCTTTGCATCACAGAAATAAATGATAATTTAAAGTATAATAAATTGAAAACCAATTATTTTAAATTGTAATAATATATCACAATATAACTTTTTTTTTTTCTGTATTTTTGATCAAATAAATGCAGGCTTGATGAGCAGAAGAAACTTCTTTCAAAAACATTAAAAATAGTAATGTTTCCAAACTTTTGGCCTGTACTATATATATATATATATATATATATATATATATATATATATATATATATATATATATATATATATATATAGTACATAGACATATATATATATATATATATATATATATATATATATATATATATATATATATATATATATATATATAATATCGGCTTTATATCGGCCATCCTGCTCTCTAAGATATCGGCATCGGCAATCATAAAACCAATGTCGGTCGACCAGTAGTCATGAAAGCTTATCGTTTGCATGCGTCTTTAAGCACTGCGGTTTAAAAACATGCGATTGAAGAGCAATTAGCAGTGAAAGAGAATTCATTTCAGTGTATGAAGTCGCTGCTCATAGAGTGTGTGAGAACTGAACTGAGTGCTTTTTGCCAAGTACTTGCAAGTAAACAAATACATTTATGTCTTAAGTGAACGTAAACAGTTGAGGGGAAAAAAACGCACAAGTATATTGGATGGACCCATGCAGTCGGTCTTAAAGTGACAGCATCCAAATGTCCCTGCTGTCATTATTAATGCTAATCAAACAACAACAAAAGAGAGAAAATCTCTCACTGCTCTTGATTGAATCACTTTTTTAATAAGAATAAATGTATATTTAATTTACACAGTAAAGACTTTTTCATACATTTACTTTATACATTTTATGTAGTATTTCTAGTGCTTAAAGTTTTTCAGGTAGTCATTTTTCATGTGTCTTTGTTCTATTGTAGTTTGTTGTCTTTTTCACTTTCTTTTTCAGTTTACTTGTCTTCAGTTAGCTTGAGAGTTTTTTTCATGATATATATTGTTATCGTGGAATAAAATGACTCATATTGCGATATAAGATTTTGGTCATATCGCCCACCCCCATGTAGAAGTGTAAATTATTAGTAGTAGTAGTTCACTAAGGTTAACTAAACAACTGTAAAAGTGTTACTAAAAACAGTACAGATTACACAATATAAATGCCAGATGAAAATGCTTTCAAATGATGATGGTGAACATATGCAAAAACCTTATATCTGATATCATTTCATAATAGAAAAACTTCAATCAGGTCAAAATGTGTGTACTGAGAGAACAAAAAAACTGAATTTGATATTCAACACAAAAATAAACTCACTTCTTGCACAACCTGCCATGTCCTGCATTTCACCAAGTAGACTTCAAAGACCAGGACAAACATCCTCTATTTCAGTTTAATTACCGCATTTCCCAACTGTGGGGCTTCACCAGAAGTCGACACTTTCAACTCATAAACAAACCCTTAACGAACTTGAACTCTTCTGCAATGACTCACCCTGCCCTCGCATTATAGTTTCAAGGAAAATGACCAAATCTAAAGCATCACGCTGCATAATTAACCGCCCAATTACTGGCCAATGCATATATGTCTTTTGTAGGGAAACTGATCCTGAGCAAATACATACGAAACGGTTTAGCAAAATGTATGAAATCCCATCTAGGGCCTCAAGCAAGTTAAATCTTGGAGCAGCTTAGAGCCAACACACCGTCGGTGTGCCAGTGAGATAGTCGACCACGTCCCCTTCGCTGAGGCCCTTTTCCCCGGACAGAACAAAGAGCACTCAAGTCTAATTCGAAATTGATTACAGCCACTCATAATGCGTGCTGAAATATGCATTGGAAACGAGTGTGCTGAACGAGGAACAGAGCTTGGCAAGTCAGAAAACCAGAGAGGATTGAGAGGGGATGGAGCCGTGCATTCCACCGCCAAACAAACTTTGCAGACGTATCGCTTTCCAGCATTTAGAGGGTTTTAAAAAAAACAAAAAAACACTGAAGTTGTTTTTCTCATGTTTGCATTCCGCTTTCTAGTATTTACAGTACATAAACTTTCTTACATATGAGGAATGCACATCTGGGCAGATGTTGTCTATTTAGGGTTCAGCTGCTAGACATGATGATGTTCTTAATACCTGGCTAAAGCGAGGCCTGATGTGGAAACTAAGAGAGTGGTCTGTATTTAAGGAGTTTTTTCAAAAGTAGTCAAGACAGTTTGGACTGTGCAACCAGTGTACACTGGATCCAAGGTTAAAATACACAAAGAGTTTCAGCACAAATGACTGGCGACACTGTTCCCAAACAGTTTAAAAACAAAAACCTTTCCAAGAGATTATAAGCATTAAACGGCTCGTTCTGTCTTATGTCTGAGATGTACAAACCATTATATTTACCGGCCACTGTAACTGCACAGGCAAGCTTATGAAAGCACACTGGAGTAAAGAAGAGTAAGGGAAAGCAATGGCAATTGTAAATGACCGGATTTTGATTGGCTGTTAATGTTTTATCTTTGATATCTGTGGAAAAAAAGTGAAAGTGCCGGTATCGTTATAGTTGTTGTGTGGACTCTGCTATTTTTTACATTTAAAACAATTTTCAAAACTATATTGTTATCGCTATAGTTGTGTGAATGGGCCTTCAAACTCAAAAATGTAACATCAGTAACTTTTTGTAACGCATTTTCCATATCAAATTGTTGGTCTTGCTTTTATACGAAGTCTCATATAACTTTTAAACGTCCTTCTTAATCTTAAAATATGTCAAGCTTTTAAGGATGTTGTGCTTTGATTAGCATATACACATTCAATTGAATTCTACACAAAATATTGAAGTTTACCATTTGCTGTTACATTTATCACAGATCTCCATTACAATTATAGAGCACTTGTGTTTCAAATGTCACATTGGCCTATAGTTACACCTTTAAGTGATTTTAGTATGCTAATATGTCAAAGTTGTTTGAGGCAAACTGCTATCTATGCTCTCCTCTACTTAGTCATGTGACGCTGGCAGAGTTTATTTTTGGACACATAGCACTTCTATTGTTAATACAGTTATTTATTTCCTAAACGGAACATAAAGTACCAGCTTCACTGTAAACTGAAAAAGTATGGCTGATCAAGCCCATAAGGGGACAGGATCCCCAACATTCAAACTAATGACAAATCAATATGCGTTTCAATGAACAAATTGTACATTTTTGTAAAATGAAAATAATAATGAAAGAAGATTTTAATGGTATTCACATTTGGTTACGTTATCAAATGTGAAGATAACTGGCATAAATAGAAAAATATGAAATTATATAATAAAAAAAAATACATTTAAAACATGGAAAAACACTTTAAAAAGCTGTTTTTAAAAAATGACAGAAGAAAAGCTAATAGCCACAAATATTTCAAATATCAAATATTTTAAAGTGCTATATATATATAAATTAATAAATAAAACAATTTTTAAAAGTCCAGTAAATTTACTGTACGTAACATTTCTACGTAGTACACAAGTTACTGTAGATTAATGTTTTAACAAATAACGATGTTCCTCTGTTCCACAGTAAATACATCATCACGTAGTCTACTCAACAGGTATCGAGCTGCTAGTTACTGTGTACATGCGAAGTTATCTCCGTGTTTCAAATGCAAATACTTAAAACATAACGTTTTTTAACATAATAAACTGCTTATCTTCACTGAGTGCAGCGGACACATTTCCAAGCGCAGCTCCCAGAGCTCCCAGTTATATGATCTCCCTGGGGTCGCCGAAACTTTGTTCTCACTGCCACTATGATGCCATTTCTAACACACACAACATTTTCCCAAAACGTAGCTCTTAAAGTGCTTCTGGTCAATCCTTACCTTACTTTTCTTCAAACATTAAACGAGCATTTTGACGCGGTTCCTCTCCATTGCTTTGGCTTCGCTTCACATTCGTAGTAGTCAGAGGATTTAGATGAGACTTCCTCTCCGCTGTTCCCATTGGATTAGAGCTCTGTCAGTACACACATGCTCGCGCCAGGATTTCCTGTCCTGGGCGGTGTTTCCACTTGCATACTACCATTCTTTTCGTACTTAAATAAAAAGAAAAAAAAGAAAACAAAAAGTGTGTAGGATGCCTTCTGCACATTTACTCTATGTGATTTTCTGTAATGAGTAATGACTGGAACAACCTTGATTGTTTTTAATTATTATGATTACAGATGAACAGTAAACTCTAATCTCAATCAAAAAGTACAAACTAATTACAGTCTCCACTAAGCTTACAATAAAACTTTGGTAGCGTTTATAATTAAATTATACAAATTATGCTAAATTACGCCTACATTCGTTATTAATAATGCACACGTATGCATATACGCCTATATTAAAACTCTTAAGAAATGGAAGTTATATGATAGACTTTTACATTATTAAAATCAAAGGTTGTATTTGTTAACATTAGTTAATGCACTGTGAACTAATATGAACAAACAATGAACAGTTGTATTTTTATTAACTAACATTAACAAAGATTAACTAATACAGTAACAAAAGTATTTCTCATTGTTAGTTCATGTTAGTTAACACAATGAACCTTATTGTAACGTGTTACCAACTTTTCTTTTCTATTGTGACGTTTACCCCAGTAGTGAAACTGCTTCTCAGACAAATGCCTTGTCCAAAAACCACTTGACCACTTGTACTTGAACTTTTGATTACTCGATGGGACACACGCATAGTCTTGCAAAAAATGCAAGTGTTCACAGAGCTTTTATTTATTATATTAAATCTAAGTGTGGGTATTTCTGCCTTATCCAAATACCCACACTTGCGGTCTTGGCCACTTGAGAGCGCGTGTAAGCGACAGGAAGTGAGCAAGACTGTCCCATGTCTGAAAAATGACAAAGTGCAGTGCCCTTAATGCACACTAAACCCACACTATCTCCAATACCGCTTCGGAGCGGTTTTCAAAGCTAAGCGTATCCCATCATGCATTATGTTCAGGAACTCATGAGCCCTGAAATCACGAGATGTAGAGGAAAACATTCCACTGTAATTTAAATGAATTAAATACATATCATTTGGTATAGTTAAAACATAAAGGGTTGCACATTTTATTGGTGCAAAGATGAGTATGGTGTGTGTAGGACTATGTTGTACAACATTTGCAACTGCACAATTTTAAATCTAAATATAATAAATAAAATATAATAAATATAATAAAAAAAATATATATAAATATAATATATAAAAAACACTTGTAAAGACTATGTGTGTCCCATCGAGCATTCAAAGTTTTACTCACACTTGCAGTCTTTACGCCTACTCAAACACTTGGGCCAAATAGAGGAAATCCATCATGCAAGTAGACAAGTGGTCAAGTGCAAAGACCGCAAGTGTGGGTATTTGGACAAGGCATTCGACAAGGCAAAAAGCAAATGTCAGACAGGACTTGATTTGAATTGACTGGAATTGATTGGACGGTTGTGGTTTGCTATTGGTGGATCTCATGTGAGTGACAGATTGCCCCGCCCTCACGCCAGTAAACACGTCATCAGAGAAGAGAAGAGATGCAGCAAGAGAGAGGGGAAGTGATTTTCATCAAGGTTGTGAGGCACATGAATTAAAAAATAATAATAATGATGTGCTCTAATAAATGGATACTGCAATATTCTATTAAAAAAAATCAAACAAGAATTGCCCATTTTGATTTCACGGTGACTTAAAATTAGAATACTTTTTATGAATTCTGTCGATTTTATTTTTGGGTGTGGTTTGTCACCATGGAAACAATACTACATGATGGGTTCATGTCCAGTGATGAGCACTGAATACACAACATAAACATATTAAGCCTGAGTTGCAGAAGTGGCATTTATGATGTTGTCAGCACATTCCCCTGGAAGGTTTTAGGTATCTCAATTAATTCCACCTTTACTGAAGGTAACCTATTCCTAAATATTATGACCTTACTTTGCTGCATCCTTGCTGCTGATCGATTGCTCCTGGGTCGACTGCTGGTTTGCTTCTGTTGCTCCGTATAGCTTTCTGTTTTGAAACTCTATTTAGGCTATATCATTCCTTTTTGTTCATATTGCTAAATATAACTTACTCATCAACATATATTAGATATAGTCTAACATTGCCGCTAGCCTGTTAACCTGCCATCTGTGCTTGCCGTATTTTTCCCCATTTTTTTTCCAATTATATATATATATATATATATATTCATCATTATTATTTTTCTTCAAGGCTTGCACCTTGGAACCTATTTCAAGGTTTGCGTTCTCGAGCCGATCAAACTCTCAAAATCGATCAAAACTAACTTTAGCTGGGCAATAACTTTACTCTAGAGCTGCTGTAAAGCCTAAACAATCTGTTACTGTAATTTCCTATTATCACTGTAAAGCTGCTTTGAAACAGTCCATATTGTTAAAAGCGCTATATAAATGAAGGTGACTTGACTTACTGGCATATTTCATTTAAGTTACTGATATCATTTGCCATGATGTAAAAGAGTCTTACCTCAGCAAACGTGCCTCTTGTCAGACTCCCTGTGCATAAACTTGCCCAGTCAGGCAACAAGCTCTTCCATTCAGAGTTGAAATAATATAACTCCAGTGAAATGTTTGGAAGTTGTGATCAATTGCCTGTTGTTTACACAGATCTGCCATTGTAAGCTGTGTTTGTTTTTCAGTGAAATGTAATGTGACCTTGTTTATATTTTTGTGTTTTCACTGTTTTTGAAGCATGTCATTCAGATGTCCAGATTCAAAATAAAACATTCCACAAGCGTTGGAGTTTGGTTTGGATTTGTTTTGTAATAATAATAAAAAATGCTATATTGATGTTTTGAGGTTTGATGTTTTCACAACTTTTCAAGAACAATCTATTTAAATTTTTAGGTGTGGTTTCCAGAATATTTAGAAACACTTTCTATGAAACCTGTATATATTATGCATTATAATTTTAGCCTCTTTATAAAAACACCCAGGCACGATGTTCTACACACTCTCTCATTTCCCTTTTTCAGAAATCTTCCTGCAGGGAGAATGCACTTGGATGAGGCAGGACAGTAAGTGTAATCCACAAATGATTAATCTACAAGTTTATGTCATGCCATGCAGCAACACCCTTGATATGTGATAAAGGATATATATCTTTATATATATATATATATATATATATATATATATCTTTATATGTGATAAAGAGTTGTCACAACCTGTTATGTGTAATTTGCTTTAGCCTATTCTTTATGGAACTTTGCTCCATCGTTCATAGGGTCATTTACTGTTAATATGGTGTCATTGCTTAGTCTACATAGCAAATGCAAATGTTCACACTCTGTAGATTAGGACAGGCATTGCTTGTTTTCTCATAGATATTACATTTTATGTATGCAGTTGTTAATTGTGTATGTCTTGAAATGTGAATCTGCCAGCTCTATCTTTATTAGACCCAGTATGAAAGACCTGACATGGAACCCATGGACAAACTCATTTAGGGGACATAATTTGGATAATTCCAACAGAGTCAACATGGAACCTGTGGACAGGCCCGTCCCAGGTGTGGGGCGAGGCCCAGTGAGAGTTAGCGGAAGTGTTCCATCGGTCGGGTCGTGTTCCAGGGCCTGGTGCAGTCGCACCACTTGCACCATCTGTACCACCCTAAGGACAGCTCTGTTTGTAGACAATCCCACACTGGGGCTAATTCAGATAGGGCCGACATAGATACCATGGACAAACCTATGCAGGGCCCACACTGGGGCTAATTCAGATAGGGCCGATATGAATCCAATGGACAAACCCATGCAGGGCCCCATACTAGGGCTAGGCTAATTCAGATAGGGCCAACATAGATCCCATGGACAAACCAATGCAGGGCCCACACTGGGCTAATTCTGACAGGGTCGACTCAGAGCCCATGGACAAACCCATTTAGAGCACATAATGAGGCTAATTCAGTTAGGCACGACCAGGGCTGGACTGGGACAAAAAAATCGGCCCTGGCATATGATCATAAACACCACCCATCTTTGCACACCCTTGAATATGTATACCAACTCCTATTCCTCAAAACCTGATGCCATGTAATGAGTGAGTAGGAACGAGTGAGAGTTAACAGATGAAATAAGTACAAAATTGTCATTTATTAATACAATTGAACTATAGCCTACTCCACAGATTAATCCAAAAAAACAAGCAATAAGCTTCATTGGCATAGCAATACCAGTGTTTCTCACAGGATTTGTGGTAAAACTGTGGTGGGTGGACCTCGGGCCTTCTAGGGCAAAACATAAAATTAAAATAAAAAATAAATAAATAAAAATAACACGTTTATTGTAGTCCTTAAAAAGGAATTTCTTTAAAAGCAAATATCTCCCTTTGCTTTGAACTTTGAGCATTGTAACTTTGCAGATGTTGTTTATGCTCAAACAGCAAAATTAGGCTACACACTAACTAAAGTTAGAAAAGTGAAATCATATTCAACCACCCCTTTAATTTCGTCAACTAAAACTATGACCAAAATGTTCGTTAACGACCTTTTTTTCTTTTTCTGACTAAAACAAGAGGATGAGAGACGACACCCACGTCATTAAACAATAACTGTGACTATATCAATGCAATATTGTTGACGAAAAAAGACGAGACTGAAATGTGTTTAAAAAATAAAAACTTGACCAAAACCACTTGTTTTTGTCGAATAAAGGAGGAGACAACACAGACTGTTTTTACGAGCGTTTATGCTTAAGGTTGCCAGATCTCAACGATTTATACCCCCAGTCAGAGGTTTTCTGTTAAGAGAACACTACCCGGTCTTTTCAATAGTATCTGGCAACCAAGCGCACACGCTCTCTCTCTCTACACTGCTGAAGAAGCACGGATGATTTGAAAACACAGACAAGTAGGCTGAAGTTCGGCGATCTTCATTCTTAAAGGACAAGTTCGGTATTTTACACTTAAAGCCCTGTTTACAGATCGTTTCTGATGAAATAGAACGGTTAAGATTAAATTCTGGGTACATGCTGCTGTCCCGAGAATTTTAGGTTTCTTTCGCGAACAAAATCACGGAACAGTTTTTCAGTTCATTTAATTCTATGTCACCTTAAAAATAAAATGGAGCATGTATTTCTAGCAGGAAAAATGCCGTAGCCTAAATTGCTAAGCTACATGACGTCCAATTAAATTTCCTCATCTTTCGTGGTCAAAACTGACTGCATCCACAAAAGCCAGCAAATCGAACTACATTTTTGCTGTTCTCGACAAAATAGCTTTGTAAAAGTTGGGATTTACAATTTACTAGCATGAAGAAAAAATATAGACAGACTTTGCATTGATAGCCTATAAGATTAAAACTCCCTGCGATACAAAAACAACATTTTTAATGTTGATCATATGAGCAATAATGATGTTTCCCGAATATCCACACGATTTCAAATGTGACATTGAATTTATACAACAGTTCAACTAACAAAAGGGTAACATTAAGTGATAAAACAGTATTGTCAGTAGGCTATTATTGCTCTATTTTGAAACTTTGAAGTTTTAACAAATCGTGAGATTCAATAATCCGTTCATAAATACAGCCATAGATATCCATATAAGGCTAGATGTCTTACGGCGGAGTCTCGAACGGCATCACCGGCGGCCATCTTGTCACAGGCAGGCTTTCTGGCGGGCTCTGTGGTACCTGATGTAAGGTGAGTGATCAGCACGAACACAAATGATCTTATCTCGCTGAAATCTTGATGGATTTACAAACGGTTTGGTTTCTTACAAACGTTATTAACGTGGCTATAATTCCGAATGCTTGAACATGTATGTTATAATTATTCATATGTATGCAGTGTCATAACTACATCTATGACGTTTATAACAAACCAAACCGTTTGAAAATCGGTAGAAAATTGAGCAAGTTATGGTTATTTAAAAAGTACATGCAGCATTAAAACACAATGTTACGAGTGAGCGAGCTGCCTGTGGCAAGATGGCCGCCACGTGCGGACGTCGACCTCCATTGGCCAGAGCGTGCACGAGACATCTAGCCTTTATAGACCTTTCTCACAATAACCGGAAATACGTAATCGTTGTGGAAGCGGAGTTCCTGTCAAGCGTCAACACACCAGAAAAACATAAACCCGGGCAAGTTTAAAATGGATCAAAGAGTCTACACAACTTCATTAATGGATTTGCCAAATATTACATTTGCTGATGTGACGACTCGTGTAGGAAAACTCAAAAAAAATTTCCACAAGGAATTTGTCCATAAACATCAAGGTAAGTAGAGAGCGCAACTGTTACTGAACTGTTAACTAAAATGACACATCATTAGCGTGTCAATAGCTCTTGCTAGTTGCTTGCGCCATTTGTTTATGTTGCCTTGACTGCGGAGGAAGTAGATTACCACGACGATTGCGTATTTCCGGTCACAAATACGGAAGTTGTGAGAAAGGTCTATTGTATGATATCTATGGGTGCTCAATATCCCTCCTCGTCTCCTCGCTCCTCCGTCCTCCATCCTATGACCCGGAAACCGATCGAGCTCAGCCATCTTAGGACATCTCAATTCTCTAATTGCACCGCGAGGAGTTGAGGATCGAGGAGTGAGGAGGCTTCCAGAGGAGTCATGAGCGAGGATACACAGGTGTATCCTATGCGGAAGAGTTTTATCGACTAAAACGTGACGCACGTATACATTCTCCTCCCCCTTCACATCGGTCACAATAATTTTGATTTATACTTTACTTTTGCAGTTTATATAAACCACACATCTCACATATTTCAACAGGGTATCTTACTTTATTATTATTTATTATGAATTTCTTAAATAAACAAATTTCAACAACATAAGGGCAGATCCTCTGAGCGCAGCTGATGACGCGATGAAGTGATGCTCGAGTGATCAAGGATTCCAATGTATAAAAAAGCTTTCATTCGATCCCTCCGTCCTCGCGTCTTTTCCTTGCAGCCTTCCCTCGCATCCAACAGGGGGTGGAGCTGAGACGCGAGGAAAGGAAGCGAGGAAAGGAAACGAGGATACACAAATAAGAATTGAGAAGCACCCAGTGAATACAGCCACTTGCTTGTTACTGAATGAATGAATGACTCGATGACTCACTCATTAAGATAGTTACTTACCGCCACCTACTGGCGATTTTAATTAAATATTTTAAAGTATCACTTTGTTTTTACCATAATTGCATATTTAATGATCATTGTTTTATTTAAAGCAATATTTATTTAATAAAGGAATTTATAAAGGTAAAAAAATTAACTGGAAAATTGATTAAAGGGGTCAAATATTGTTCCTTAATGGAAAAGGTGTGACTGCAGTCTAAGTGGAGGAGAGGGGGGTACGCCATGGACAAACCCATCTAGGGTCCATACGGGGCTAATTCAGATAGGGCTGATATGGATTCCGTGGACAAACCAATGTAGGGCCCACTTTTCAAGCCCAAATTGTACCTACATCGGCCCCACCATGAATTTTTGGCTGGGATAAATTCCAATAATGTGGCATTGTTTTAGTGTGATGTTATTTCCCTTTGTTTTTTATTTTTAGATATTAAAAAAAAAATTGTCTTAGAAAATGTTCTAAGAGATCCTTAATATAGTTGTTTAAAAATGTTACCAAGAAACTTAATATCTTAAATATACTTCCAAGATGAAATTTGTACTGGACACGCATTAAACACTTACCCCACCATACAACTTAGTGCCTTATAAAACATTTCTTCACAAAAAAAAAAAAAAAAAAAAAACAATTACCTGTTTACACAGCAATACAAATTATTGAAACACAATAAAAGTAAAACCAAAATTATAAGCAAAATATTTTTAGAGCAGTACTGAGTGCCCAAAAGAATGTCAAATTTTACATTCCTAATCTGCTCTGACACACCTGAATTGGTGACACATGTAATGTAACCAGCAGCTTTGTATCTTTCTATCTTTCAATAGATCATTTTATACCTGTTTTCAGTCTAGTGTACAAATAAAAATAACACATGCATAGATGGATATGAACTTGTTAGTTTGTGGAGCGTGATATAGGTCACTTGTTGCTTGCTGCGTTATCTAGTACAATCTAATGATTATCCTTTAATCAGCTTTAGAAAACCAAGGGAAAAGAAAAGATGAACTGAGAAAAAAAAAATCAGTGAACAGCTTTGATCATGATAAACACACTGATTGTTGAAATCACTAAGGCATTTCCTTATTTTTTAACTTCAATAAGTATAGTTAATAAGAATGATTGCAGAAATTATACAAGTTGCCTGTAACGTCATTCCTCTAAATAATCTCACATTTCTTATGCACTTTTAGTGTTATATCACTTCTTATAAAGTGTTCACATCTCATTTATTCCAAGAATGCCCCTCCCCCTTAAGCAAATATTTTTGTTTTTCCATTTCAAAAGTATAGTGGCAGACCTGGTGGTGGTGGATAATAATAATAATCTAAAACCTTTAATCTTTAAAACCATAGAGTGGAGAAGGCAATGGATATTTCCCAGTGTTAAACACTATGGACATGTTCCATCTTGACAATAGAAGCCATCACTGGAGCACAGGTGATTTTTTTCTTAGATATTATATGGATTGGATATTTCATAAGAGCATATCAAAATCCAGATGATGCTTTTTTGTGTTTACAGTCTTTAACTTGTTGTCCTCCACTACATTTTAGAAGTAAAGTTTCTAGTCTGTAATCTGAGCTAGAAAACCAGATGCACCAGATGTCTCACCACATCAACATCCCCACAAATATGTTACCCAATACAGTATATATTAATCTTCAAATGGTGTTGTGGCCACTAAAATGAAAACGCACACATCAGTCCAACTTTTCAGTCCAGTTTCATTTTCATAGAACATAAGTTTGGTTTCTTTGAAATTACATCACAATCTGCACTCAAGCTTGTCTAAATAATCAGAAATGTTCTACAACAACATTTCAGTTTGAACCATGCCTATCTACAAATCCTAAAACACATTTAATTATTCATTCATTAACCATTTGAATGTGTTCCAAGCATTTCAATTTGGTCATTTAGTTAAAAGAAGTTTGTTTGTGTAATATTGAGAGTTTTTTTTTTTTTGCTGGTCCTTGAATTGGGATGTCTGAGCAGCTATATGGCGACATCTTCTGGAAATATCTTATAAAACACTATACTAACATTTGAGCAAATCCCATGCCGTAAAGACTGCACTAGACCAATGGTTTTCAGTCCTGGACCCAGAGCTCTACACATTTTGTACACTGTTAAATATTTTCAGCCATTTCAAATTACATTTTTAAGTTAAAAGGCTGCCTTCAATTTTTAAGTACAATCAAAGTGTCCATATTGGTCATTTCAACTCATTTTTTTAATATTGTCTGGTTTTGGATTGATCTTTGTAAATTGACTGTACATTATTAGATGTTTCAATTTAGCAAAGTAAGTTTAAAAACAGATGAATTAATAACTTGAATTCTGTTGTGATAAGTGAACTGTTGCAGTGGCTGAAAGAGAATTAACTTAAGGGCTCAACTAAAGGAAACACTCATCACCATAATGGTGACTTCAAATGAAATGATATGTTCAATAAAACATCAGCATTAACTAGAGCTAAACCTCTTTTAATTCTCACTAAGAGCTTTTGTAGATGTACAAAATAAATAAAGTAAAAGTTTGTAATAAGTGAAGAAGGCAATGCTAAGTTGTTTAAAAATACTTGAGAGATGCATTAATTATTCAGGGGAACTCGCCAAGGAGGGGCTGTCGCGAGGAGCATCGGGTCCGAAAACCAAGTCCGGGTGGGCCAGGAAGGTGCAACCATCAAGACCTGCTCCTCGTCCTCCCTGACCTTGCACAGTGTCTGTGTGAGCGGGCTTAATGGGGGTAATGCGTATTTGTGCAGGGTGTGCCAACACATCCGTGCCAAGGCGTGCCTCTGTCAGGGAGTAAAAGAGCTGGCAGTGAGAGGATTCCTGGGAGGCAAACAATCATCCAACAGCATGCTCTTAGCCCAGACATGTGAGACAGTGATCATGGCCGGCAGAAGAAGATAGGAAACGAACACATACAGAAACACACAAACAGAAAGGCATCTTTAAAAAGACGCTCGTTGTCCATTTTAATGTTTTAGGAAAACTGCACTTTTATGCTGAAGCGCCTAGGGGGGAAACGCTGCACTTAACCATGCCAAAAACAGATGAGACACCACAGCAATGCGTCATAACACCAGAGTGCTATCGCTGTAGTTGGTGACTGGAAGAGTAATCACTCATTCTGAAGCATCCACTCGGCTCCGAAGCAAAAATCTGAATTAGTGGATGTGTGCCGCCATCGTATACATACCCATATGTACAGAGGAGTTGCATGTGCAAAAGCAATTGGCAGGTGCTTATTGGTCTTGCCTCTAATCCAAGGCTGGGCATCTCCTGCCTTCAAGATCCTTGTTCCTACAGAGCTTAGCTTCCTTCAACCTTAATCAAATCAAACACACCTGAACAAGCTAGGTTCTCTGGACTGAGCCGTTCTACAAAGTTCTGATTTCACCCAGCGTTTCTGGTTTGGGTACATCCTTCAGCTTTTGGGATCGGAGCTGTACTCCCTTACGGAACGAAAATATATTTCCCATATATGAATGATCAATATATTAAATGGTTTAACAGTATATTTGAAAATATACAGAATAATATATTGTGTTAATATATTAAAATATATTGAATAATATATCAGGAATTGCCGCTTTTCATATATTGAAAAATATGTGACAATATATTTACTGATATATCATAATGTATGTAATTATATATTTAGCAATACACTTCATAATATGTGGATGTATATGTGATCAGATATGGTACTGCATGTGTAATTTATTGCAAATATATTTACTCATGCAACATAAACATACTGTATATAGAAATCTATATAATATAATACAATTCTTATTATTTACATTATAAATATTTCATATTTTCAAGCTGGTTAACATGTGCATACCTGCATGTACTAAAGCATTTAATTAAAAGACTTTCTCTGTGCAGAGAAATTCTCAGTCATTATATTCAATATTAATGATGATTAGCCAATCGTCAAATGAACCACAGGCTCTACTCTTCAGCACAATGGTGACCCCAAAAACTCACACATACCAGAAAACCTTTTAAATTCCAAAATATTAGAACATTAAACACTAACTGATCTCCACATATTGATATTGAGCAAAACACATTAAATAACACTTAATTTTAACATTTGTTCCTTTAACAGTCAGGAGCAAAGCATGCTGGGAACTAGTAATCTGTTGTAATATATGTGTGTGAACACACTACATTCACATTTATATGGGAACATGTATGTGTAATATGTGTACACAATAAAGGATAATACTTTGTGAATATTACATGTAATGCTATTTTTGTCTTCATTTATAAATATTCTATATGTATTAATACTGTATATAGCCATAACACGGTGAAGGCATATATTGCAGTATATTGAAAAATATAAGCACTAGTTTCCCATATATGGAAATGTATTATGTTATATATCACATTATATTTTGCAGTATATACCCATATATTTTTGCTCCGTAAGGGCTGGCCTGATGAAGAACCATAATGCAATGGTGACTCGTGGTACTTGTCCTTTAGCTCTCCTTCTTCAAGGTCTACCACTTTCCTGGAACAAAGAACGTGGTACCTGGCTACCTGTCCCGCACCCCGCATATTCCTTTCTCGTTGTTTATGACAGTAGATTTTTTATTTTTTTTATTTTTTATTTAATGTTCACTGTAGATTCGGGCACTGTGGATTTGTTCACATCAGTTTAAGTAAACACTGATCATGCACCATTGTGCATTTAAAAATTGAGCAATTAAATTTTTTTTCCAACATCAAAGATATTTTCCAAGTCCAGGAAGCATACTGCAAAGCACCATCTTCACAATATTGATATACTTTGAGGACACAAAGTGAACTGCTGCCATTGACATGTGAAGCAAAGACAGGGGCTGAATTGCAGATTTCTCTGGATTTAAACAATATTGGGATAATGGAAGTACACAAGTACAATCGTACATATCTTACCTTTTAAGCCATTTAAACAAAGCCTACAGCTTAAAGTGGCTAGCCCTCCTGTCAGAAGCGTGAGTTTATTGCATTTGAGACTTTTCCTCAGGGAGTCTCTGGTAAACTTCACAGACTTCAATGACTAAGTGCCAGCCTGTGCATGCACACCAAACAGACGGAATGCAATACAATAGGACTGCAATAATTCTGACTAAAGGATACATTTCGCTAAAATATTTTGCATCCAAAGGTGGAATCACTTTAAGTCTGTCTGTTCTGTAGAACAGCACTATAAACTCCAGTACAAAGAGTGTGTGGCAGCACACTGCATCAGTGTGATGCATCGACTTATTTACGAGCCTGTATAATTCACTCTTCACTAATTCACTATAATTCAGTGTTCTTTTCTGAATCCGTTTCTGGTTCAAACATACATGGCTAAATTAAATCAGTATTTCCACTTGCCGTTCCACTAACCTCGTAACTCCATTATATCTCAAACTGTCAGTCAAACTTCATTGCCGGTGTGGATACTGTCATTCGGAATCACAGATTCTACTTTTTGGAAGTATGACCAACAAAAGAATTTTCACCGGAAAATGTCATCTGAAAAAGTAAGTAACATCCACTTTTGTTCTGACCAACTAAGGAAAAAAAAAGCATTGCCGTAAATCGAACGATCGCTTATCATATTACATCAAACCGTGCAAATTATACTTTGTTCTTAAATTGTTAATGTTTACAACATCAGCATTGCGTGACTACATTTAATGCCCTTCCGATATTTATCATTGTTTTCGCATGGGCCGTTGCAGTCTCTTTTTCTCTGTAGCCACTCCAAAGTCTGAAGTCTTTTGTATTTTACAAAGGGTGAATCTCCAGTTGTCACTGGTGATTGTCGTTTGAACCTTTCTGGATCCGCCATCAAATTGATAAGTTTAATTATATCAGTGCTGTGAGAAAAGGCTATAAATCTCCACCTCCAACATCCTCACACGCAATATAGCCTACTAGCCGAGACTCTTCTTTATGTGTACAGATGTGACATAATGATGCAAAGACATGCTCGAATTTCCCGTGGAAATCCACCAGTGCCACTGGAATTAAAAACATTATTACAAGCTTACCGTTTTGAATCGAGCTAAGGCAAGCAGATCGTTTTGAACACTGGCTGGTTATGTACTTGCTCAAACATTTATTTTTGATAATTTTTAACCCAAAAAAGTTACGGACTGCAGCTTTAAGGACCTAGGTGACAGGTTTAACCCTATGTGGTCTGAAGTGTTTTCTGGGCCCTGGAGATGTTTTGACATGCCCTGACATTTGTGCTTATTTCTGTTACGTATAACATTTTCATGGCCAAAGTCTAATTACCCTGTATTCAGCACAAACTCTGCTACAATAATATGTGAGCAGCATGCGGGGAGGTGGGAATCATCATGAATATTGATGTATTTCACACCTGGGAAGACAAAGACACTCCCCTAATGGCCCTATCAGCTGAATGGGACTGTAGGGGAATTAGAACAAAGAATGTGAGGAGATTAACAAAAAAAATTTCTTTTATTATTATTATTATTCTTTGTATTTTATTTACAACACGACATAATCCAAATATACATAACGGAGGACAAAAAGGCACATTATTAAGCACACAGATCCAAACAGAGATATTGAACAGTCACACACCGTTGTGCCATTCCTGAAACAGTTCCTGTTCAACATACCTGTCATTTCAAAGGTGTTTGCTTTTTCAGTACACTTCAGTACACTAGAGAGAAATAAATATGAATTATCATGTTACTTCAAATGTTTTCATACATTATGAAGTGAGTTTGGAGTAAAAACATGTAATATTTGGCGCTTTTTGCTTTTCAAATGCACAGCTTAAGTAACGTTGCAGGGTTACTTTAACCCTGTTCCCCAAAAAAGCGGGAAAGAGATGCTGTGCTGAAGCACTTTGGGATTTAATCTTTGTATGACCAGTTGTGAAAAACGTGTGTAACACGTCAATGAAATTGACATTGAATTTAACAGCATCAGACTGTGACCAGAGATGTTCCCTTTTAAAAGCTACACTACACAGCGCTGAAGCACTTTTGGGAATGAGAATACCCACACTGCCACACTAGGGGTGTCTGGACCTTCCACGGTTGTGTAGTGTGTGCTCACAAGCACGTGAAAAGGTCTCAGACAGGAGCTTGATATGTTGACTCAAGGATGTGTGAGCCCTGTTGCGGAAATGATCTATTTCGTGGTGAGACTGCAATGAAAACCAAACCCACTTGTCTTTTGTAGTAATTTATTCTTGCAAGAAGGCCATTCACATACAGACATCAGAGTTTTCTGCCGCCTTATGCGGGGGATGCCTTTTATACATCACTCACTTCATTCTGCTGTTTTCCTGTTATTTTAATTCAGAAAGAAGATCTATACCATATAAGGACATTTTATTGTCTTATTCTCTTGGCCCAGAGAAAAAGGGACTGATTCTAAGAAATGTATTTCTTCATATTTGTCTTATACCAACACTTTAACCATGGATATGCCAAATTTCTCTGCTTTTTACACCCAAGCAGCAATATTTTCAGCTGTATGACGCTCTTCAAGTGGCATTGTGGTCAGGTTATATGAAATCAGCTCCCAGTCATCCTTAATAAAATGGCAGGTGACACCTAGTATGCCTCAGTGGCAATACTTGTCCATGCATCTGTGGTGAGAGTGATATTTGTTTTGACCTATTTGAGTGAAGCTTTCCCTCTCTCAAGTGTCTCCATATATTTCTTCTCCGTCAACGTAGTGAAGTGGTTCCTGGAGGCAAGTGTATACTCTGGACAAAATGTGCTGACCATCTCACAGAAGTCCTGATCGTCTACAATAGAAAGGGGTCTCCTATCCTTGACAATCATGCTGAGAATACTATCAGTAAGCCCAGCGACCATGTGGGGGGTGCATGCAGTGGCATCCTTTTTATAAAAACAAAACAAAAAAAGGAACTATACGGTTATCCGGACCACATGTGTGTCTTTTAGTCCTCTATAGTCCGTATAGTCATCCCTGATTGGTCTTAACCCCAGTGACGGTAGGTTTAGGGGCGGGGTTAGGGGTAGGCCATCGTATGATTGGTCTTAACCCCAGTGACGGGTAGGTTTAGGGGCAGGGTTAGGGGTAGGCCATCGTGTGGTCCGGATAACCGTATAGTACCCAAAAAAAATAATTAAAAAAACACAGCTTTGCCTCTTTCTGAGAAAGAAAATAATATATATCAGTGACATTTTATCATGAAATCTATGTATGAGTTTTTAATTAAGGATAACTATTATCACAAAAGTTAATATTTATGCAGTCAGTGTAGGCCTTATGAGGAAAGGTGTTTACTATGGCTGCGTTCACAATTAATGTTTGAGACTGACAACAGCACTTACAGAAGCGAGTCTTGAAATGTTTTGTCTAGGGATGATTCCTCGAGTAACGTCGAATACAAAAAATCATTGAGGCAAATTATTTGCCTTGAAGCTTTGTTTAGTCAATTTAACTATACACAGAGCACTGTGTTTCCCCACAGACCATTATTACTGACGCACACCCAGCTAAACTCTGGACCATGTGATGTAAACAGAGAAGATGTGGCAGAATGAAGAATGGAGGAATGGAGAAAACAGCGAGGGGCAAGAAGAAAATTGAGGCCAAAGAAAACAGCAGAACGTTTCCAAAGTTTGGGATCATTTCATACTAAAACAGAAAGAAAACTCCGTACAGTGTGTTTAATGTAAGATTAAACTGCCGTACCAACAGTACGAGTCCAGTGCTTCAACATCTCAACCGAAAACATCCAGTCTACGCATCAGGTCCACGGAGCTGAGTCAACACAAGGTAACGTTAGTCTTCGCATTTAGCCTAAATCAATATGATTGCTAGTTGAAATGAAGGCCCATATAAATGAATGTTGAATGTGACTAAGGCCCCATTTACACTGCATGGTTCAAGTGACCCAATTCCGATTTTTTTCCTCTCATGTGGCACAGATCGGATATGACCGGTGAACGTGTAAGCAGGAAAAAAACCGCATGGATTCCGATTTCCTCAGATCGGATTCAGGCCTCACTCATATGTGGTAATAAATCGGATATGAATCGGATACGTGCATTTGTGTGTGCCATGTAAGCAGACAAATTGGATATTCCCCAGTAAATGCGAGTCGTACGTCATTAAACAAGTGACGTCAACTCAGGTGGACACCACCAACTGAGATCACATGACTTATTATAGGCGCGATGGAGGACGAAGGATACACACAGTGGAACAATGCGGAGGTTTCACGTCTTTTGAGGCTTTGGGGCGAAGAGACAGTGCAGGCAAAAATGCAGGGTTGTTACAGAAATAAATCCGTGTTTGAAGACATTTCACGAGATATGGGGAGGCACGGTTTTAAGCGCTCGTGGCTACAGTGCCAACGTAAGATAAAAAGCTTAAAAAACAAATACAAAGCGATAAAAGACCACAACAATAAGAGTGGAAATAGCCGTGCAACATTCCCATTCTTCGACCAAATGGAAGGCATTTTGGGTGACAGGCCAAGCTGCCGACCACCCGAATTACTAGAAAGCTTCAAAAAAAGATGATGTCGCTTCATCAGCGGACTGTGAAGAGCCGGAGTGTGAGAACATTAACGTTCCAGGTAAGGGCAAACAAAATTTTTTTTTTTTTTTAGATAGTTTAGCATTTTAAAGTTGTTTCAGCAATCGACAGATTAGAAGAATATGTTAGCAATTACAGTATAACATACAAGGGATGTGACCAGCTACCATCATTCATTACAAAGTATGATAGCTAACATGACTTTCTATTTTGATGAATGCTTCAATATTATATAATATGCAATAGGCTATTACTTCAGTTGTTTATATTACATTTATTTTTTGTTATCATAGACTCTAGACTTAAACATGTGATCACAGTTAGGCATACTTCTTTAGAGTAATATCTTATATCTTTAGATCATATCAGCCACTTTTTGTAAATTTACAAGTCAACATTTGTCAAACAGATGAGCCCCCTGACACGCCACAGACCGCCTCGAGTGAGACCAGTGGTTCATACCACATCATTCAATGAGAGAGCCTCATCCAGTGTGAGCACCACAGAAGTACCTACAATGGCCTCAACACCAACACCTTGCTCAATATCAACCGGACCGTAGTACACCAGGGATAATAGTAATTTGTATAACTGTCATTTAAATTTTTGTTTGTTTTTTACAAATAGGTGTTTTAATTCATTCACGGTGTAAAGTACATATTTTTTTGTACAAAAATAAATATTACAGCAAGACAGCTATAATGTTATTGGTCAACACTCATAGTGCAGCAATTGATAAAGTAGTCAACAAACAAATTGCTCACTATCTAATAACATTTGTCTTTTTACAGGTGCACCTACTGCACGCAGAAAGCGAAAAAATAAGCTTGAATCCACAATGGATGTTTTTTCAAAGACCATCAAAGAAGCCCTGTCTCAGGCAGATGATACTGAGCTACAGCTTAAATTGCAAGCAGCCCAGCACGCCCACGGATTAAAGATGATGACACTGTTTACACAGTTTCTTGCAGGAAGACCATCGTACCAGCCACCACCTCACCCAGGCCATGCCACGCCACAGGGTCAAGCTATTACCAGATCAGGTTCACCCACCTAGGTTTAGTCAAGATTTTTCCCACCCTGCTCCCTTTACTCAGGATCACACACGCCCAAGTTTTCCCCAAAATGATGGCCACCCCTGTCCCCCCTTTTTCCAGGATTATGTCTCTGCTGCAGTGTTGTTTATGGCAGCCGTTTTAGTTTTAGTCTTAGTCTTAGTCTTTTGGACGAAAATGCTTTTTAGTTTTAGTCACTTATAAACTTGATAGTTTTAGTCAAGTTTTAGTCGACGAAAACGCAAAAAGGTTTTAGTCAAGTTTTAGTCAATTTTAGTAAAAAAAAAAAGTAGTCTTTAACAAATTAATTTAGGTTAAAAAGTATTGGAAATGGGCTTAGGTTTGACAGGTTGTAGCAAGTGTTGCAATTCATAAAACAACAGTTAACCTTAAAACCTTTGCATAATAAACTAGACTTTCTCATTGATGGAGATGCAGTGCTGCCAAGCTGTACTTCATTGTCGCATTGGGCAGAAACCTTTTATCCCCATATTTCAAGTTATATTTTTTCCATGAATTGATGCTCTTCTAAAATTTCAGCACATTGGCTATTTTCACCAGTAATCACAGTAATAAAGGAATGGTTTACAGTTTAAACAGCAAAAAACTTTGAGCTACTACAACATTACACACAGATAAAGTGGTAACAGTGGAATCACTGTTTTACTCAAAAAAAGCCAGGAATAAAAACATTCTTACTTTGGCAATTGTGGCTTTATTATATAATTAGTTAAATAATAATTTATGTTATAATCTAAGTTATATAATAATTATATATTACTTTGTACCAATTAGCCCACTAAACTAATGCTCGGACACACTCAGTCTCTCTCGCGTACACTCGGTCTCTCTCGCGCGCAGACACACTCGGTCTCTCTCGCGTACACTCGGGCTGCGTTCCAGTCCAAAATTGTCATGCCCTTCACTCGCAAACTTCCCTCCGTCTCGTTCACTCGGATGTACGTCATTGCGAGTGCTCACTACTGGCGGAAACTGCAATGGGCTGAATTGGAACGTCCTAAGCCCTTGATCACTTGGAATCAGCTGTAGAGTTTATTTATTATTTACTTTTTTTTTCCTTTTAAGAATTTGTTTAATGCAGCATCCAAATGTTTATAGGTGTGTTTGGGTTGTTTTAAATAAAAAATATATATTATTAATATATCATAGAGTTGTCTGTTGTGGTGGTGATTAGATGAGATATGTGGTGACGTCACAATCGTACTGCATTGTGGGACATATAGGTGCCTGAAGTGTACATTTGAAGCAGACTCGCTCCCTCGGTCAAAATCGAGGGAACGAGGGTCTGTCCATATAAACTTCCCTCGTCCACTTCACGAAGTGGAACGCACTTAAAAATGGCGGCAGGGATTCCCCCAAGGGGAAGTGCTTAGGGAAGTTCGCAAGTGCGTGTCTAAAAGTGGACTGGAACGCAGCATTGGTCTCTCTCGCGCGCAGACACACTCGGTCTCTCTCGCGTACACTCGGTCTCTCTCGCGCGCAGACACACTCGGTCTCTCTCGCGCACTTTCGGTCTCTCTCGCGCACTGTCGCTCGCTCGCGCAGTTCGTTTCGCTTTTGTCCAGTCCGAGTTACTAGCCGCAGGTGTGTTGTTGTTGTGTGGGATCTGGTGCGCGGCATGGCGGCAGCCGGGTGGTGGGCGTACCCAAAACAAGGATAGGAAGCGGCAGCATTGCTGATACTTTTTTTTTTTTTTTTGCTATAAACAGACAGATTTCACGCAAATTAGGCAGAAATGACATGCATTGTGAACGTCAGACTTATAATCATTTTCGTTCCGTCTCGTCAACGAAAACTCGAAAACGTCTCGTCATGTTTTAGTCACCTTAGAGCCATTTTTAGCTAGTCATCGTCGCGTTATCGTCATAAAAAAAAGGTGCGTCAACGAAATCATTTCGTTATCGTCATCGTTGACGAAAACAACATTGCTCTGCTGGTCCCTTTCACTATTCCCACCCTCCATTCTTTTCAGATAATCGTACACCCCTCCTACCTCCTGATACCCCACCTCCAAAAACATTCACCACCCTTCAACCTCCACCCTCTCAACAGGGCCGCATCTGCTCTAAGCCAGTCAGTTCCCCCAATCCAAATTCAAACATACCAGAGTTACAATTTTCATCACCCCTGCCTTCAGAGGATGACTAGTAATTTTCAAGTCATCTTGTAGTTTTTTTTCTAGTTTTTGACTAGTCAGGATGACATGTTTTCTAGTGTTTTTAGGCTTAGTATTAAGGAGAATGTCAAGTTCAGACTAAACTATAGTTGTATGTTTGGTAGAGCATTTTTTTCTTATTGTAATGTGTATAAAATGTTTGATATATACACAGACTGGAAAATGTTAATTGTTTGAATAACAGTAAAAATAAATACAAGTGCAGCATTAGGAATGTTGTCTTGTCTTATCTTTTACATTGTTTACATTTATTATTGAGCAAACTATTGGGTCAGTGCCTCCCTGATTCTTAGTGGCTGGATGTCTGCAATGCCCAATGGGTCAACAGCACCTGGTGGTACATCAGGAGGTCCAGCTGCACTAGGATCTTCACTGTAGGCCTCATTGTGTTTTTCGCAGATGTTATGCAGAGTGCAGCATGTGGAGATAACTGTGGGGACCAGTGATATGTCCACATCTAGACGTTTTGACAGGCACCTCCACCGACCTTTTAATCTTGCGAACGCACACTCCACCGTCATTCTAGCCCTGCTTAGTCTCTTGTTAAAATGACGCTGGTGTTCGGTCAGATTCCCAGTTTCCGGGTACCCCTTCATTAGCCAGGACCGAAGTGGGTAGGCTGGATCCCCCAACAGCATGATGGGCCTGGATCTCCTCAGTGGTCTTTGGTCATGAAAATAACAAATTACAATTCTTACTGAAGAGAAATACTGTGATAATGACATTACTATGCAAATCAAGGTAAATGTTTTAAGTTATATAATTGCACGTCAATATCATTGATCCATACTTCATGACAATAACTTTTAGCATGATTAATAAATATGTGAGTAGATAAAGCTGGGATAGTTCAGTATAGTTTATGTACATACCTCTCTATACTATGTATGCTTTGCACACATTGAAGGCTGAATTTGAGTTTACAAGAAAAAATAACTCACGTTTGGAAAGAGGACTCCTCTTTCTGCCTTCTCGTAGATAACAGAATTACGAAGAACCCTGGAGTCGTGAACACTTCCTGGCCATCCGATGTTGATGTTTGTGAAACTATTGGGTGTATTAATTGTACATTAATAAAGATAAAAACATGATATCTGAGTAAAGACATGACAGAAACAAATGAAAGACAACACGTAATAACACAATAGCATGGGAAAAGGCATAGCAACAACCAGGGAGACAAATCAATATAAATTATGTATGTCCTTACCAGTATTTGTGGTCCACAACTGCTTGCAAGATCACAGAATGCCATCCCTTGCGATTCAAATAATCCGTATGGTTCTCAGGTGGAACGATGACTGGGATATGACTCCCGTCTATAGCCCCAGCACACTGAGGGAAACCCCAGCGATTTTTAAATCCTAGAAGTACGGTTTGGAGCTCCTCACCTTCTGGCAGCTTGATGTACTCGCGCATCAACTCATTTCGCACGGCATGGCAAAACTCCCGGACAATTAGGCATACTGATGCGTCAGATGTGCCAGTGTTCGATAACCAGCTCCTGTTGCGAGCCACCATAGTCCAACTCCAACGCACTTCTGCACTGAGATTGCCTGGCGAAATGTCGTGTCCTCGTAAGAGAGCATTGGTGACAACCACACACACAACATTTCAAAAGTTTCTCGTCGCATACGAATGTTGCTGACCCACAGTTCTTGACCCCAGGTTCCAACAACGCGACCAGTCTTGAGTCCTTTGCCGCATCCAAACCTCTCTTTGAACCGATGTTGCAGCGATCATCGCTAAATTCGCCCAGGCTGCAACAAGGGCTCTCCTCTTTTTTCTCCGCCGTATGAGACCAATGTTATATAATTTTATTTGCATCTGCATCCATTGCATTTCGTGCTGTTTTACTTCCTTTTCCGGGTCAGAACGTCTACATTTGGTAGTTTCAGCAGTGTATAGTGTAAATGCAAAAATCGGATACGGGTCACTTTTAAAAGATGATGTAAGCGGGTCGTCAAAAAAATCGGATATAGTCAGAAAATCGGATTTGGGCATCAAGACCTGCAGTGTAAATGCAGTGACTATTTAAGACCGTAGATCAATATGGAGACTGTTATGATGTCCCTAAGTTAGCTAAGTTTTGGGAAAGCATAAACATCATTTATGTTGACAGTCTCACTCTCTCTCTGACACACACACACACACACACACACACACACACACACACACTTCTCTCACAGTTATGCATATAACACCACAGAAAGCAATTTATCAGGTAAATATAGTAAATGAATGTACATTAGCTATTCTTAAGCCTCGTGCACACCGGGACGATTATCGCGCACACTTATTGCCAGCGTTTTTTGAGACTTTTTTCGTCGCGTCTTTGTGTTCATACCAAGTGATTTTCACTGGCGATGCACCGCGTGAACATGCAAATTCACTCCCTCATGGAGTGAATCCTCTCCATAATCCATAATTCCTCCATAAAACAAAACAAACAAAAAAAATACGCTTTTACGCCTGGAGTTTTGCACATACGGTGTGCATACTCACATTGGCGCCCTTTGTTTAGTCACGAGGCATTAAACGTCGGTGATAAGTGCGTGCGATAATCGTCCTGGTGTGCACGAGGCTATTAGGATGTACATGTACATTAGCCAGTCCTCTTTTATGCTCTGAGACATGATTGAAGTGTTTTTCCAATTGAGTTTAAACAGGTAAAATGTGACTGAGACCAGTTGGTAATTAGGTTGTGGCCTTTTGAATGCCAGTCTTTTCCAGATGAACAAAATATGCAAAATGTGATTTAAAAATTTCTATTGAGAGAAAAGAATGGGGTTGTAGTTAACGTTTAGCAGTCTGGAGTCTTGTTGATACACAAGCTTTGAGTTTTCAGACTTGTGGGCATAGTTCCACTTTTTGTGTGTACAAAATGGAGAAAAACGTCTTGGTTACTAATGTAACCCTCGTTCCCTGAAGGAGGGAACGGGAGCGATTGAAAGGGAACTGTGAATATCCCTAATAATTTTTTATTTGACCTTTTCTTCAGTAAATCAGCGTCGTATGGACAGCTTCGTGCGGACAGCTTCATCCTGTTCAACTGAGCAAGCAACTAAGTTTACAAACAGCATTTTAAACATGATTGTCACAGACACGGAGGATGAGAGCTTTCAGAGGATGATTTCCACTTTCAACCCCAGGTACACGCTTCCTCCAAGAACCTACTTAATGAAAATTATGGAGAATAAATATATGAAGAAATTAAAGGCAAGTTGAAGAAAACCCTTAAGGAGACTGACAGCATTGCACTCAAAACCGACATTTGGACAAGTGTTGCTACAGAGGTGTATCTGGGGGTGACGTGTCACTTTCTTAGGGCGGATTGGGAAAAGGAGTCCCACAGCCTGACGACGATGCCCCTTGAAGAGAGACACACCGCTGCAAATATTGCAGAGTGGCTTGAAGATGTTATTGCCAAATTCGACATTCCACCAGAGAAAATCAAAGCTGTTATTCATGACAACGGTGCTAATGTTGCAGTGAAGATTTTGTCAGAAAAGCATGGATGGGCATCTGTGCAATGTGCAGGTCACACCCTGAACTAGGTTGTGCAAAGTGCTCTGAAGAACCACCAAGCTATTTCCAAGTGTTTGGAAAACATCACTACCTTGATCTCATGCCTGGACAGTGGAACCTGATTGAGGAGCTAATTCAGGGCCTTGAGCCATTCAATGGAGCTACGGTGTTTCTGAGAGGGCAACAATATGTTACCCTCTCTGCCCTTCCACAGATAGTGCAAAGCCTTAAGAAGTCCATTCAGAGTTCAGCTTTTGAGACTGCACCAGTCAAGTCATACCAAGCTCATGTGAAAGAACAGATCACAACAAGATGGCAAGGACTGTGTTTCAACCTGAACCTCCAAACACAGTCCTAATCACTGCTGCTCTGGATCCCAGGTTTAGAAAATTTAAGTTCGTGTCTGCTGTCAACGTGTTGAAGGTCCAAAGCACAGTACAAACTATGGCACTGGCTGCCAAAAAGAAAATGAGGTAGACCAACTTAAGTGAAAATGGAGCCTCCAACATAGCACAAGACAACCCAGTAACACATGCCAAAGGGGGAGCATCGTTTCTCGACAACACACTGGGAACATCATCAGACTCCAGCGCCAGTGTTGAAGAGGATGAGGAGCCGCAGATGCCCAAGTAGTGCAGATGTATTGTATTTTAGAGAACATCCTGTCCAAGAAGAAGAATCCACTGTTGTGGTGGAAAAAAAAAGGCAGCACGCTATCCAACACTGGCAAAATCCTTTCTGTGTGTTCCAACAACATCCACGCCATCAGAGCCTCTGTTTTCTACAGCAGGAAATATTGTGTCAAAGCGCAGGGCAAGCCTTAGTTCCGAGCATGTTGGTATGCTCACTTTTCTTCACTGCAACCACATGCTCCTTTAAAGGATAACACACTCACATTCACAAACACACACACACGCAATACTGGACAAGATGAGCATCTGAGTGCACCTATTTCGTTTCAGCGCGCCATATAGCTCGTACACAAGGCAGCTCGTTAAAAAACAGAATGCTGTATGAACGCAACAATATTAAGCATAACATATTGGATGGCCTGTATTCTAGTATCATGTGAAAAATTACTGTAATAGTTCAAATACTTACGGTGTCTCATAATTTTGAGTATGGAGAGCCCCAGGATGTTTTCTTTTGAGATGTTCATGCATAGCCCGTTGTGCTGCTGTGGTACGCCATTTCAGTTATACAACATGTGCCGAGCACCATTTTATTCGGCCTCGGTTAAAAAAAATTCCACACTTTTAATCGCGTTCTGGATATTCCGCATAATGCCTGATTATCAGCATAATCGGAGCTGATAATCAATGAATTTATGCAGTTGTAATTGATTACGTCGACTACGGTGTTGCAATCAGACACGTCATTGCAGCCCTATACTAATCATTTCATTTCTGTGAACTACACTGTAGAGACATATATAGTAATCCAAATTTAATAATCCAAATTAAATTGTAAATTGCATTTGTGCCACTTGTGCTATGTGTCTACGCTCAGTGCTCATTTTTCAAAAATGTATGTACTATGATTGTAAAATAATGTGAGTAGAAGTATGCAAAGTGATAATAAGCAGCTCACCAAGCAAGAACTACATTCAAATTCAGAAATGTGGGTTATAAGAGTCAGGACTGGGTTCACACGCATTATTTTCTAATTTTCCAGAGGCTCAACTTTGTCAGGATTGATCTTAAATATGCACCTGTTGGTAAAGGAGTAGTACAGAATAACACTGTTAGATATCAACAAAACATCAACTCACAGTTACACAGCATAAAAATACATAGACAAACACAATAATCTATTTTAAAGAATTTAAAAAATTCCCAATCAGAAGAGAATTAGGGCACATTTACCTAAAAAACTCCAAGCGTGGCCCTGCCTGAGTTCCAGTAGGTAGTGCATGTTGAAAATGAAGTAAATGATGAACATTGTGACCCATGGGTCATTGAAGCTTTTCAAATGTTCCATTATCGCCTCCTGGTCTGCTGCCACCATGAAAGCTGCTGCAGATATTGGACTTCTGTGGCAAATCCACTACTTTAAATGTGTCTATTTGCATGTATGGCAGACAAATCTCACTTACTACATGCAACAATGCATGGTGTGGGTGGCAGGTGGTTGGTCTCAGCCTCAACCTGTTTTGTCGATGATGTGGAACATTTTTGTATGATCCTCTTTGAAGTCTGATAGTAGCATCAACACTGCCCCAGAGGGTCCACCACTCGTTTGGATTCAAGCTCTGTCTTTTGCAGCTATGACTAACTTCTCCATTGGAAGAGATTGAAAGTACCCATACACAAAAGAAATATATTTGAAATATATTTTCAGTATATATTTTGGAATATATGCAAATATTTGAAATTGGCCCAATAAATCTATTTCACACTTAACATCATATATTTTTGTTATATTTCAGAATATATTTCAATGTATTTTTTTCTGTATGGGTCCCCAAAAGTGTCAAAATATATGTGGCATATATTCCAAATACATTGAAATATATTCTGAAATATAACAAAAATATATGATGTTAAGTGTGAAATATATTTATTGGGCCAATTTCAAATATTTGCATATATTCCAAAATATATACTGAAAATATATTTCAAATATATTTCTTTTGTGTATGGGGTCAAGAACTCTTGCACATTTAGTTATCATGGCCTCTTCAAATGCCTCATTAATGTGGATACCAGTTAAAAGTTTGAAGTCTTTCTTCATTCTTCTTTAAAGGGGTGGTTCGGGATTTTTGACATCGGACCTCATTTTTAAGTCAGCCTGGTTGTTATTCATCAGTGGAGACATTTTTTTTTTTTAATTATCCAGTCCTTATATTTGGATAGTTAGCCGATGCTAGGCTAGCGCAAGTCAATGGTATATGTTAGCCAGCCATTAAAAAACGTTTTACCCACTCCACAGTGCACCAAACGCAAATCAATTATAACACTAGACTATCGATGTATATGTCCGTTGAGAGAATAATGTTAGAAATCAAACTTACCTTTCATCACATTGCATTAGTTATAATTTGTTCCCTGTAATCATAAGCCTTGTCTACAGCAGCAGCGGAGGGATATTGATTACCTAGGCAACCGAGTGAGCACCGGTACACACATGACGCAAGTGTATTTACCTGCCGCTGGTACACTGATTACAGTGCGCTTCTGTTCTGTGTTTACTTTTTGCCGCATTACTAACCGGAGCAAAGTAAAATTCCGCAGCTGCTGAGAAACTAGTTCCTTTGGGATCATTGAGATGAAAGGTAAGTTTGATTTCTAACATTATTCTCTCAACGGACATATACATCGATAGTCTAGTGTTATAATTGATTTGCGTTTGGTGCACTGTGGAGTGGGTAAAACGTTTTTTAATGGCTGGCTAACATATACCATTGACTCGCGCTAGCCTAGCATCGGCTAACTATCCAAATATAAGGACTGGATAATTAAAAAAAAAAAATGTCTCCACTGATGAATAACAACCAGGCTGACTTAAAAATGAGGTCCGATGTCAAAAATCCCGAACCACCCCTTTAAGGACCTGTGTGTCCTTACCAGACCTTGTGTCACTTCTCTAAGATACAAATGTATCCGAGATTAACTCTTTTAAATGTTTGTCATTTTTCATGTACCTTTCTTGCATCTTTTTTTTTTTTTTTTTGTCTTCTTCATCTGTGCACAGACTCCAACACAATACAGCCATAGGAGACTTTACATTTCTTCATATTTTCTGGAACAGTGCTTGTCATCTGCAGGAGTACTGTTGTGCCTATCCAGCATTTCATTTCACTTGTAGTTATCAATTTTGCGCTGAAGTTGTTTTGTTTAAGAATCATGGGCACTTCCAACAACTTCATTTTCTATCATGTCTTTTAAAAACTTTGGATATTTCGTGCAATTTCATTAAGGTGCTTCTTTGACTTTTTTTTGCAAATGGCAAGGATTTTGCCTGAAATTATACAAATTGTTTCCTTCATTCCCTGTCTTTTGACCGCTCCTGATTCTCTAATTTCTTCCTTAAAACAGCTGGCAGCATGTTCCAAGGGATTTTTTTAATTGGAGCGCCAGTCACAGACAGAGGAGGTCGGTGTTGAAAATGTTCCTTGTGAAGTAACAGGTAGGCTTGAGCTTTGGCTTGTACTGACCCGAGGTGGTGTTACAATAGTTTGGGGTAAGACTAGGAAATATTCCTCCATGTTTGAGTGGCTTGAAGCTGAGAAGACCCCTAAAAAGCACAGAGACACATTCAGTTAAAAATATCATTGTAAGTCTTCAACAGAGATTAATTTTTGACTGTGTAAATAAACAACTTTGTACAACTTGTGGAATGAGTACACTTATACCACTTATATTCCAAAAACAGGCCCTTTGTATCAATGTTTACAAATAATGTGATTAAAAACAGAGCTAGCAAGAGCTATCTTTTGGAAGTTAAATGTTTTCATTCCATCATATTGTAGCCCTAAAATGCCACTAGTGGCAACATCATTACTCTGTCATATTACGGATTAGGTCTTACTTACTGTTTATGTGCAAGAAGCTTCCTTACTTGAATGGGTTTGAGCACTCCTGCCAGGTCATCTTTCTGGACAAACTTCATATCATCAACTGTTTCCGCCGCAAGGTTTTAGACAGCCAAAATGGGTTGCAGTGTGCTACATGCTGGTAGGGCTTTTTTAATAAGAGTGGCTATATCATCCATGGCTAAAAGTGGAAATAAATGATTAGTGAAAATGAAACATAGCTAGAGGTCCAAAACACCGTGCTTCCGGGATATTACTTTCATTGCAAACTGACAGTATGCTGACAGTGGGTAAAAATTGAAACACTTATCGGCGTGAATGCAAACCATATCTCTTGCAGCTTCTCCAATTTTATGGAGCCCATACTCTGACATGTAAGATGATGAGTGTGGCATCAGAAGAACATGCACATCTTTGTTTTATTCATTAGAACATGGTTAAGTTGTCCAAATTCCAGAGACTCTTCATTATTAAGGCATTTAAAGAACCCCTTTTTATATAAAGTTCCCCTAAAGTTCACTTCTTTCGACAAAAAGTCAGATATGACCAAGCCCACCTCAACAGCACTGTGTACCTTACTGCTATATAGCTCAACATGGTAAGGGGAGCAGTCTTTCACTTGCAAAACTGGAGGAAAGAAGGAACTGGAGTTCATGTAGGACTGAAGTAACTGGTGATTGTTTTCAAGACTCCTCACACATTGCTTGAAATATAAGTGCTTGTTCTCAATCCTCAATGTCCATAAGTGAACAAGTGGGCCAAGCCTCATGATCAGTGATGGGTAGTGGAGGAGGTGGCGATGCATTGGTTTCAATTTGTCAGAGGGAAACAGATGCTTCCTTGTTTCTGTGGACCTAAAGAAAACTACATTGGGCAGCAGATATTTTTGAGGAACAGACTAGCTCAACCACTTATTTGTATTTAAGGGTAGTGTGTCAATTTCTCCTGATTCTACTGTGAAGTCAATCTCTATTTTGAGGGACACAGAGACAGCTCAATCGTTTATCCTGGAAAGTACATTACCTTTTTCATATGTGACGTACACAGGAACTGATGTGCTGGTTCCTGAAATCGAGTTGAACTATGTAAAAGTTATCCTTCATGCTGTGTTTCTGACCTCTGATCTAGTTGTAGGTCCTTTAAAAGTGGGGGTATACTCAAGACTGCAAGAGTTTAATCTTGGGAAATGACCTGGCCTGTGGTAAGGTTTTTCCTCACCCAATTGTAGCGAAGACTCCGATTTGTGATTCGGAGCTTTGTAGTCCGTTTCCTTTAACATTTTCAGCATGCGCTGTCACTCGCTGGCACGCAAAAATGAGGATGTGATTGATTTATCTGGCACTTGTCTTGCTTCTATAGATTCTCCCAACGAGTTAAGGTTATCTTTATATCCCAGTGTGGTTAAAACAGATAATGAGATCAATGATCTAGAACCTTCTTTAACAATGGGGAGAGAGCAACTTGGTAAAGCCCAAAAATCTGACCCTTCTCTAACGCACTGTGTTGAGGCTGCGGAGGGTAAAGTGAAATGAGATAATGCTGATGGGGTACAGTACTTCTGGGATCAAATTGTATTACCTCCTGGTTATTGAACTGCAGTTCTTAAACTTGCTTTTGATCATCTACTGTCTGGTCATTTAGACAGTACTAAAACATTCATGGGAGTGACTAAATATTTCCATTAACTTTAAGATCTGCTGTCAAAACATTGTTGTTCATGTCACGTGTATCAACTTGCTGGTAAACCCAACCAAATAATTCGACCGGCTCTTTTGTCAGCATTTCCAGTGATGGGAAAACCATTAGAGCGACTCATTCTGGACTGTGTTGGTCCTCTACCGTAATCTAAAGCGGGATAAAGTTTGTAACAAAACTAGACCTTCTTAAGGGGTACTGGCAAGCTCCTCTTACCCCTTGGGCCTTAGAGTTTTCATTGTTTGTGACCCCTGATGACCTCATGCAATTTTTTATGACATTCGGAATGCGCAACGCACCTCAACACCACCCAGTTTGCTACTTCTCGAAAAAAGTTACACGATAACATGATCGAAAAGAAGGCTCTTGAATTGTTATTAGCATTGCAGCATTTTGAAGTGTATCTAGGTGAAGGTTCATTCCCAATTGTTGTGTATACTGACCACAACCCACTTGTTTTCTCGGCTCGGATGTTTAACTCAAATCAATGTTTATTGCTCTTTTTGTTAATAATTCGAGTGTTTCATTTGGATATCCGACATAAAAAGGCTTGCAGAATAATGTCTATAGTGCTGAAGAGTAAAATAAATGCTGTTAAACAGTGTGGTAGATCTTTTTGTTTGAGAGGTGTTGCATATAAGTGTTATATTTACGTTGTGTGTTGTTGGGGAGGATATATTCTGTGTATAGTTTTCCTCTCTCTCTCTCTCTCTCTTTCTCTCTCTCTCTCGCCTCTAATCTCTCAGTCAAGTCCAGTCAAGTCACCTTAATTTATATAGCGGTTTTTACATTACAGATTGTTTCAAAGCAGCTTAACAGTGATAACAGAAAAATAATGCAACTGTGGCAAAGCGGGCATGAACTGACTCAAATTAATATGATTTCCGACTACGCCACCTGGGGAATTTCACCCCAAGAATTATACACAACCTCTAAAGGCACGCACAGGTCCTAATCACCGTTGGAGTCAGAGACATAAGTAATCGTACAAAAGTATTTTATTAACAGTTAAAAGAGGCATTGACCAGCAATCACACTCATCTCAAATTGTTAAGTTCACTCATTGGGGGCAAAGAACCCAGGCTTACCACAGGGGCAGTCTCAGAATATCACCCTTAATGAAAGATCACACAAAATCACAATGCACACACACTAGCACACACACAGCGACTAAGGTCAGAGAAGACCACGACACACAGTGAAGGATGCCACCACCAGAAGGTCACTCGTCTGCCCCCGGGTGCCCAGGTCCTGCCAACAAAGAAAGAAAAAGACGTTAAGATAGAGCAGAGATATGCATAAACAAATAATAATACAATATAAAGAGCAACTCAATACAGTTTTAGGAAGAAACCAACTACTCAGTTCCGCCCGGATCGTCACAAATCAAGATCAAAAACAACAAAAGAAAGCATAAACTCAACATAAACAAATGATTAAATAAACTGGCAGTATAGTTCGACCGTAGAAATGGTTAGATGAAAATGATATATTAAATAATCACAAATAAATAGAAATCAAAATACAAATTCAAAAATACCCAACCATTGACATCAATTAAAGAAGTAAACCAAAAAAGGAAAACAAAAGAAACTCAAAACATATCACTGAGACACAGCCTAGAAAGCACGAAAAAGTTCACTTAAAACACGGAAAAACTCATTAAGAGCGTCCCAGTCTCGTAGAAACGGAACAATCCGATGGAAACAGAACAGCAACTATGATGAGAGACGAAGCGTCGGAGCGAACAGCAACTCTATGAGGCACGGAACATTGGAGCGAACAGCAACTCTATGATGAAGCACGGAGCGTCGGAGCGACCAGCAACTCTATGATGAGGCACAGAGCACATAACAATTGACCAGAACGCCGCCATTGCCCTTGTCACGCGCCTACAAACAAAACAGAAAGTGTTACACTGCCATTCATTCTCCCCCTGGCTTCCGGCTCGAGCAAACATACTCACAATAACAGATGCTGCACTGGGATTAATATCCCGAATTCCTAGCGATGCATAGAGCCAGATCTCTCATCAGCAGAGAGCGCGGATGAACTTTAGACTACGTAAATCATACAGATTAGTACCCGCTCGGTTAAAGCACCCACAGGAATCTCATTACACAAACGTCGTCGTACATGCTTTCCTTACCGTATCAAATTTGATTCTCCAGCACAAGCAGCAGGGCGCGTAGGTGACGTCACGTCACGGCCCCGGAAAGTGACGCACGCCTATGCCTAGCAGCCCGTGCTCTTATACACCCATGGTCCCAGCCCATTGGCCAAACCTCAAATTAAAAAATTAGGAGGGGTAATAACCCATCCTGCCACACAACAATGTTTGTTTTGGCTGTATGGAAGCTCGAGAAGCAAATAGTGTCATTGTCCAGCTTAAGTAAGTAAGTTCAGTGTTGATTCATTTCCGTTGTAAAAATCCCTAGTTATTCATTTAGTTCATTTATCTATACAACAGCTCTGGAGAAAACAGTGATGCCATTGTCCAGCTCAGTTCAGTTCTCATACAATGGTGTCAATGCAGGCAGATCAGTAGTATTGTTGAATATTAAGTGTCCCCAACTAAACAAACCCAAACTCCATCAGGTCACAGATTGGATTTAAAAAAAACACTTGGGAAAAACCAGGCTCAGTCGGGGGGCCAGTTCTCATCTGGCCAACGAACGAACAGTGTATGATTATGATTCAGGCTGTATTACAGGTCAGAAGTCAGATTGGGATTGGAACATTCAGAATATTTAATCCAGTTCCATCTGGCTGAAGATGTAATATCTCAGCTGTAATTTCTCACAGGTGGAGCTGTTAATGAGGAGTGACCTGATTGGTGACTGGAGTGATTGCCGCTGTACTTTAGCCTCCTGAACTAGGGATAAAAGTCTCCCCTCTCTCATGGCTTCCTTGGCTGTCAGAGTTTATCGTTGTTTACTCTGTATGGTGTACATAGTGGTTGTTAGAGTCGGCACATGAGACATTTGATGTAAAGGACTATTTTTCTAAGTTGCAATTCACTTGTGTTAAGTTTGGCTAGCCCCTCCGGATCATTGCTGAATCAGAGCATAGTAGGGAGGTGGATGCCTTTTTGTTTTATAATCCGTTTTCTCCTGTTTATGTTAAACAGGGAGGGAAGCTTTTTTTGTATGTACTTTTTGTTTGTTATCTGATTGTAAAATGAAGGGGCTTTCGCACCGGAGGAACCTTTTCATAACTATTGGCGGAAGTACCCGGATTTCGCCGTGTTCGCAACGCAGGAACTAGGAACGATTTTAGTTCTAGGAACTCCTTTTGGAGAAACTAATTTAGCTTCTACTTCAGAGTCGGGTCTAAACCAGCACTATAGGAACTACCAGTGATGTTAGTAACGCTAATTGGCCAAACACACGTGAAACACCAGCACCCGAAAACAGTGATAGATGGGCCTCTTAACCTTTACGCTGAGGAGAAAATCCAACGCAACTTTGAGGGGACCAAGTGAAACATGATTATGTATTTCTGCTCCTCTAGCAACACTGGACATCAACCACACGGCATATGCTAATACCTTTTCATTACTGTCTACTTTCTATGTATAAAAGTTCTAGACAGGACTGTTAGAAAGATTGTAAACTAATGAACACGGAGAATGCGAGCACTGTGAGCTCATCAGCGGCATCAAAATAAAGGTCTGCTGCGCCATCAAAATAAAAGTCACAAGAACAAGCACGGCTTAAGTCACTTCAGAGTTCCTACTGGCGGCGGAAATGCAAACAGGAAAATTTTCCTAAGGGAACCATTAGTTCTCGGGGAACCACCCTGGTGGCTAGTTCCTAGAACTACCCGGTGCGAAAGCCCCTTTAGTTAGCTTGGTTTTGCTATTTGTTTTGGCTTTGCCCCCTCCTGAAGATCTTGATGCTTCTTATTTACCTTTTTTTTTTCTTTTTGCACTTTAAAAAGTGTTTTTGGTGTTTTGAAGCCTTGTGAGTGAGAGCGAGGACTCCAGGGATCTTGTTGATAGGATCCCTGTAAATTGTAGCAGGTATTTTCTTTCTCTTTGTTTAATCTAATCATAATATTCTATTGAATATTCAACAAATCAAGAGAAAGTGATTGCTGGTGCTGGCATCTTTATTCCACGTAGAACCACCCATCAAAAACAAATTCTCTCCCCTTTCCTTAGCCAATGCACTTAACTTTATACAATCCATTACTGCCACCTGCTGGACTAAATAACATCCTACTCATTACAGAAACAGTCAGTGATCTGAGACGCACCCTTATGACTACATGTGCGTATTGGCTGCTCCAGCCTGAAAAATAAGCTTGAAAGGTTTTTAGAAGATTTGGATGATGTGCCGTTTGCGGTTGCTATACTCTTCGGCCTAATCTATGCCCCGAACCTCAATTACCCAGCCATGTTCGATACACTTTTGAATTCCTACAGAAAATAGTCATGGAGCTGAATGTGGACAAACTCTCAAACAAAGCTGTTGCTTTTAGAAACAGACTAAACTACTAAATTGTGCGTGCATGCAGGCAAATTATGGGTGTAATTATTTGTCCATTACATTTTTATTTACTATTCATTCTACAGTGTACAACTTACTGGATCTGATCTTTAATATGCTCAGATTATTATTTTTATTTATTTATTTAAGCAGGACTTCATATTATGTTTACATGATTACTTTCTGTAAAATAACAATAATAATATATGTAATATGAGAAATGGAACACGTCAAATCCCCCAAAAATATTCATGTCAGGAAGACACACGCAACAAACACCTTGAAACTACTTTATTTGGTCCCTTAAAACAACTGATTCTATTGTTAAACTGATGTAAGTGATTAAATCATGTCAATCCAATGCACTTTCTTTAAAGGGATACTTCACCATTTTTTCATATTAAACTATGTTATTCCCTTAACTAAGACGAGTTGATACATACCTCTCTCGTCTCAGTGCGTGCACTCAATCGCTCTGGCGCGCGGCGACACTTTGATAGCACTTAGCTTAGCCCAGTTCATTCATTAGGACCCAAACAGAGATGAAGTTAGAAGCGACCAAACACCTCCACAGTTTCCCTATTTAAATACAGTTACACGAGTAGTTACACGACCAAGTATGGTGACATAAAATAAAACGTGGCGCTTTTCTAAGCGGGTAAAAAGGATAACTATAATGTATGGCGGAATAGCACTTGGGAGCACTTCGACTCGGCGCAGTAAAAAGTCACTCCTGAAAAATCCTCTCCCCCTCTCCCTCTCACTTATGTCTATAGAACCAACGTGACTTTTTACTGCGCCGAGTCGAAGTGCTCCCAAGTGCTATTCCGGTCGTGTATAGCCTATACTTGGTCGTGTAACTACTCGTGTAACTGTATTTAAATATGGAAAACGTGGAGGTGTTTGGTCGCTTCTAACTTCATCTCTGTTTGGTCCCTAATGAATGAACTGGGCTAAGCTAAGTGCTATCAAAGTGTTGCCATGCGCCAGAGCGATTGAGTGCACGCACTGAGACGAGAGAGGTATGTATCAACTCGTCTTTGTTAAGGGAATAACATAGTTTAATATGAAAAAACGGTGAAGTATCCCTTAAATGATTTACTGTGTTTACTTTAAAGGTGACATATTATGCCCCTTTTCACAAGATGTAATGTAAATCTATAGTGTCCCCAGAGTGTGTCTGAAATTTCAGAACAAAATACCCCACAGATAATTTTTATAGCATATTAAAATTTACACTTTTTGGGTGTGAGCAAAAACGCCCCATTTTTGTGTGTGTCCCTTTAAATGCAAATGAGCAGCTGCTCCCCGCCCATTCAGAAGAGAACCGATCCTTTACATGAGCTTTGGATACTCCGTCAATAACAAAACATGCGAATCTCATCCAAAATCTCAGAAATGACCAGTAGCGAGTGCAGTCTTACGGAGAGACTCAGGAAGAGGTTGCAACTTTTAGACCCACCTGGACGTTTCTGAATGGTTAGTGGATACATTTGTGTAGTTGTTGTCTGAGTTACATTGATTAATTGCATCGACTTGCATGTACCACCATGTTTAACTTTTACAAAAGTTGACACAGTTCTGAGGTCTTTATAAGACAGCTGTGACATTGTTTTGGTCAATAGTGTTCAGTGCTCGTCTGTGCAGCAACGACAGAACAGTTTACATGCTTTGCTCAAACTTTTGCCATTGTGTTAGAACTGGTTACACTTTTGCCGCTTGCAAAAAAACTAATGGCGGTGTGCAGATTAAGGGTAATATTATAATAAGATCACCTTCGTACATCAGAAGGGGAGCAAAATATGATCGGCTTATTTTTTAACATGCTTGCAGAGAAAGGCTCACCAAAACAAAGTTACTGGGTTGCCATTTTTCAAGTTTTCTGGATTGGCTGATGCACCGGGACCCGATTATAGCACTTAAACACGGAAAAAGTCAGATTTTCATGATATGTCCCCTTTAATATTTATTTATTTGTTCATTTTATTTTTCTATTGTTTCTATTTTAAATGAGGTTTACCATTTTTATTGGTTTTATTTTATTAGGCAATTGTTACTCAAATTAGGGACGTGTGATTTTAATACTGAACATAACTAAGAAACAATATTAACACAATTATAAACATATAAATTGCATAAACAGAAATTAGAATATATATATATATATATATATATATATATATATATATATATATATATATATATATTCAAATATACCCGGATAGGTAACTGGGTTGCAGATTTAAATGATTATTATTATTATTATTATTTATAATTCCTGCTAACCCCAGGTTTTGAACCATCTGCTGTGGTTATTGATGCCATTCATTTATAAGAGATAAATATGTTAGTGGCATTTTGTTTTGATAAGGACGCATTTTCAGTATATGACCATTAGGTGTCAGTGTCCGCCTGGAGAAAGTTATGAAGCCGATTTTATTGGGTACTAACTTAGACATGTTTGGATAGAGGAGACAGTGTAACAGTGACAGTAAAATTTAATGGTGACTGCTTCAAGTGAGTGGCACACTTTTATATGGGCACAGACAAGTAGAGTAAAACACACAACTAATAAAGACCAACAAGCCGCGTCTGAAGACCAACTTCATAGACAAAAACAATCTAACAAGGGCCTTATGAATAAAGATCAGTAATTTATTAGGAATTTATTTAGTTATATCACGCCAACCATGAAATTATATTGACTTTAGTAACACTGGGGTCCACATCTAACGATGCTCTCTGGAACTTTCTCTGAGAACGCTGGATAATGTGAATGTGATTTGCCAACTAATAAAAAATAATAAAACATGAATATAACAAACAAATAAATGAATAAATAACCCACTACATTTTAAGTTCTGATGCGTCAAGCAACAATTATAGGGTTTCTAAGAGATGTGATTCAAATGTCTAAAAATAAAAGGTGAAAAGCTGTGTCTCACTAACTTCTCTAATGGCCACATCAGCTGTTATTTGCTGGATAATGGGCCAGCAATCAAAGTTAATCAAGCATAGTACCTCGTCTGTCATATAATTGCACGGCAAATTATCCATTTTAAGGCATCGTCTGATATTGCTGACAGACACGGACATTTGGAACATTTGACTCCCTCTGCTTATTGAACTTTCCTAGGGATCGTTCACCCCAAAATGAAAATTCTGCACGCCAATTTATTTTCCATACTGATGCACTGTGTTTGATTATGGCATACAGGGCTTTCACTGTACTTTCTGCAGGCTACTCTGGCACTGGAAAGACATAACTGTCATCATGTCATTATTTAAAACAGTACTTGTCCCTCAAATGAGATGCTGAGCCTTCTCAAAAATGTATTCAAAATGACTTAAATGACTTAGTTCACCCAAAAATGAAAACATTAGCCCATGATTTACTCACCCTCAAGCCATCCTAGGTGTATATGACATTCTTCTTTCAGACAAATACAATCCGGAGTTATATTAAAAAATATCCTGGCTCTTCCAAGCTTTATAATGGCAGTGAATGGCCGTTTCTGTTTTGAAGTCCATAAAAGTGCATCCATCCATCATAAAAGTCCTCCACACTGCTCTGGGGGGTTAATAAAGGCCTTCTGAAGTGAAGCGATGTGTTAGTGTAAGAAAAATATCCAAATTTGAAATTGTATCGACTAAAATAACTAGCTTCTGGCAGACGGCATCGATTTACGGCGAAAAAGTGACCCTTGACCTGACGCACAACGTAATGACGAACAGAAGCGCAGAGGATAGAGCAAAACAAAACACCAGTCACGAAGTCTAAAAAGAGAAAACATTTTAAGAGAGATGTTGGAGGAGCTTGATTTTGTTGCCCAGTCCTGTTTGTTTGAACCGCGAGAGGCGTCAAAGCTCACACTACTCCTACATCCTAGGTCATACATCGTCAAGTGTTACTCTTCTGGTGTAAGTCGACTTGCGTAGGCGTCTGCCGGAAGCTAGTTATTTTAGTTAATAAAGTTTTAAATATGGATATTTTTCTTACATGAACTTCAGAAGGCCTTTATTAACCCCCCAGAGCAGTGTGGAGCACTTTAATCATGGATGCACTTTTATGATGGATAGATGCACTTTTATGATGGATGGATGCAATTTTATGATGGATAGATGCAATTTTATGATGGATAGATGCACTTTTATGATGGATAGATGCACTTTTATGATGGATAGATGCACTTTTATGACGGATAGATGCACTTTTATGATGTATAGATGCACTTTTATGATGTATAGATGCACTTTTATGATGATGGATGCACTTTTATGATGGATGGATGCACTTTTATGATGGATAGATGCACTTTTATGACGGATAGATGCACTTTTATGATGGATAGATGCACTTTTATGACGGGTAGATGCACTTTTATGATGGATAGATGCACTTTTATGATGGATAGATGCACTTTTATGACGGATAGATGCACTTTTATGATGGATAGATGCAGTTTTATAAACTTCAAAACAGAAATGGCCATTCACTGCCATTATAAAGCTTGGAAGAGCCAGGACATTTTTTAATATAACTCTGATTGTATTCGTCTGAAAGAAGAATGTCATATACGCCTAGGATGGCTTGAGGGTGAGTAAATCATGGGCTATTTTCATTTTTGGGTGAACTATCCCTTTAACAACATATGGGTTTGAATCGAGATGAGGGGGAATAAATATATTTCGAGTTTAAAATCCCAGAAAGTTCCTTCAGATTCCTGAGGCCTGAGTATTCCCAAAGAACGGAATAGCGCTTGTACGCCCGTCACTTTAGCTGGATATGGTGTGTTTTCTGTTAGACTGGGTTGGATATGCCAACACATGCGGCTTTGGGGTCGGAGTGTGGCAGCTAGTATTTGTGTCTTGGCCCTGACAGTGACCGTGAATCAGGCACACCTAACCTTACAGAAGAGTGCTATATCCTCTTTTGACAGCGGCTCTTTTTTTTGCCAAGTCATAAAAATGCCAGTCATAGCGCGCCTGGCCAGGGAGAGTCTTTGAAGACTGTCATGGGACACCCCGCGGCCCTCCCAGCCTGTGAGGTGTCGGGCTTCACCGCGGCCCCTTGAGCGCTGTCTCCGCTCCGGTACCAGATACAGACATCACAGCCGTGCGCCGGGCCGTTCTGGCAGGACTGGGAATGCCAAATGCAGTTCATGCTGATGGAGTGGACTGTAAATCAGTCTCAGTAAGAAGAAAGGGAGGAAACTCTCCTTTTCTTGTCCGTCGTCTGGCCCGTTTCGCCCCCCACTAACCTCGTGACCCTGGAGTGCTTGCCACTGCTCGCGTCTGGCTAAGCAGGAATCCAGCCGGTCACCTGGCCAAGACTGAAATTAATTAGCACCTTCCCACCTTAACCCGGCCCCCCTCCTTCCTCGGACCAGACTTGGCGCTCAGTACCGGCCATAAAAGGAGGCCGCCTTCATCCGCATTGGGAAAGAACCAATTCATCAAGCTCCGCTTCTGCTGCTGGGAGGTGCAAGAGTCAGAGGAAGATGAACAGCACACTTCTCAGCTGTCCCGGGACGTCTACGGGGGCCAGGATCATCTGTCAGGAGGTCAGCAGGGCGGTCGTGGGGTTCTCCTCTCTCTGCTGCTGATTACACAGTGTGATTCACACTTGATGTGCATCAGATGTTCTCTATACGGATGCTTAAGAAAGCTCAACCGATGCAGAACATACTGCTTTTAAGTCACGTCGGAAGTATCGTGTTTACAAGATGAGCGCACATGAAAATGACGTGTTTACAAGTGGGAAAGTCTGGATTTTCTTTAATCCAGGATTGAGTTTGGGATTTGTCAATCAAAGAATCATGGTGGACATAGATATAGAATAGGCATTATGTTTCACCAAAAAAATCCTCATTTAGTCATGTGAAATACACATTCATTTATCAACATAAGATGTATCATAAAACCCTAATGAACTGATTAGAAAAAAAAGTTGCATTTGCTCTTAAAACACTTAATGCTAATTTAGCATTACTTTAGCTCAAACATTAGCTTATGGCGCTAGCACCCCCAAGGTCATGGGTTCAATACCCACAGAATGCATGAACTGACCAAATATAATCAGTTCATGTTCTAGCCTGTGGCTAAATGGCAAAATACAAATAAAGCAGTAAATTCACATCTAATCTGCATTCTTTGCTATTCATTTTGTGCTAAAAAGTGATAAAAGGGCTTCCTGTTTTTTGGTCTGTTAGCTAAAAATCACTTAATTACAAATCACATCGTAATTATGACTTCTGAATCTGAGATATGCAATACTTGCTAAGCTAAGTCTTCTAAGATAAGTAAATGATACAGTAGACAATTATTATTTTGCTTTCTAAGATACCTCATTTGGCCAAATTCTAAGACGGCATCACATGTATCCTTCTTAGAGATGGACATCTCACAATGCCATGAGCTCAATAATAATAATAATAATAATAATAAAAGAAATGATGATTAAAATGTGTGAATATTTCATTAACAGCTAAAAGTATTGATAAAAAGCAGTGGTGTAAAGTATTTGAGTAAATGTAATTAGTTACTGTACTTAAGTATCTTTTTGGCTAGTTTTACAGAGTATAAAAATATATTAGCAACTTTTACTCTCTAAAGATATTAGCAACTTTTACTCTCTACTTCACAACATTTTTGAATAAGTATATGTACTCTTTACTCCAGTACATGTGTGATGAGTGATGCAATTACCCCCCTTACATTTTGCATGGCACCTAACTTTATTTGCAGCAGTTTATTTCTGCTACAGAAGAAGTGATATCGCCATCTACAGGGCAGTGAAGGTACTATATCTGTGTGTTTCGCCCTCGCTCACCCAAACTGGTCAACATGTCTGCTTTAGTGAATGCGAGTGCATTAGCAGGTGTTTCATATATGGGACGAGGACGCGACTGCAGCCGAAACCAGCACATCCAGTGCAAGTAGATGTTGACTAATTTATTTTACTCAACTTATTTTAAAGCAGGGCTCAGTAGTTTCGGGATTTCTTCGCTGTATTCTAGCTTTTTGCTCGCAGGTTTCTCTCTAGAGCTCCCCCCACAGCTTCGGAATAGATATTTGACAACACTATTGTAAAAACTCATTGGCGATTCTCAGACACCAGAGGCTAGTAGATCAACGACATCAAAGCAGATGGGACATTCTTTAAAACGTCTTCTTCATTCGGGTTCGAACAGCGTGAGGGAGCGCAATAATGACAGCATTTTAGCAGATTTCTATTGGCCGTAAAGCAATTGTTTACATCGCGAGACCACCTGATATCACGCGATACTTCCTGACGCGGCGGTCGGCGGCCCGCCGGCTCAAAGTTGCAAGTGCGGATTTTCCGCTCACGGGCACCAGGGGGGTGCGAAACGACCACCATTCAACCCGAAATAAGTAATATATCCATTCCAATGACTCCGAAGCTGTTCAGTTAAGGTAAAAAAGTTACTTAGAGCACCTTTAAGTTATACTGAAAATACCTTTTTGAAGGATATTGGTTTACTTATGCACCTTTTTGAGCACTTGAGCATAGCTGAGACTTTTTGTGTGTAGACTTTAAAGAGGCTGTCACCCTTGATTTATTGCAATTTTGAGGCGTTTAATTTTTTGAAAATAACAAATCAACTTTCTTGTTTTTCACTTGCATGTCTCAGGTTTTGAGTATTAGTGCATCTTCCAGCCTGCATTCAGTACGAGTAAAACAATTAAAATCAGATAATTTAAGACTTTTACTCAAGTGGCATTGGAACTGGTGACTTGTAACTTGTAATGTAATGACTTCATAATGTAATGAAGGAATTTGTCGCTGTCAGGTATCTATACTTTTACTTAAGTGTGGTTTTCAGGTATGGCTACTCTTTACACCTCTGTACACCGATCTGACTTCACATAGAGTGTGGACACATACAGTATGTGAACTTGAGGAGAACTGGCTTCAAACATCCACAAAAAAGCACAGTTGGGTATTTGTCATTGCAAAAATAAATAAATAAGTGAGCTACAAAAGTACAGTTAGTACTGAGAAAATATCTGTATTCATTTGTTTGATATTTTGTTATGTAATGCCATAGAGTTGTTGAAATCCATTTTATTAAAGGGCCTGAGAGCCACTTAAAGGGTTAGTTCACCCAAAAATGAAAATTCTGTCAGTAATTACAATCCCTCATGTTGTTCCAGCCCCGTAAGACTTTCGTTCATCTTCGGAACACAAATTAAGATGTTTTTGATTAAATCTGAGAGCTGTCTCACTCCTCCATAGGCTTCTATGGGATCGAAACTTGCTGGCCCAGAAAAGTTAGTAAAGACATCGTTAAAATAGTCCAAGTGTCTACAGTGGCTCAACCTTAAGTTTATCAAGCGACAAGAATACTTTTTGTGCGCAAAAACAAACAAAAATAACGACTTTATTCAACTATTAATTTTCCTCTGTGTGGGCCTCTGAGTGAGTTCACGTAGTGTAACAGCGCAGCACTTCTGAGTTGTACGTCAGAACGTAGGCTCACTATTGGCCGATGCTGGTCATGTGTGTGATGCGTGTCACGTACAACTCAGAAGCGCTGCGCTGTTACACTACGTGAATTCACTCAGAGGCTCACACAGAAGAAAATTAATATTTGAATATTATTATTCTTAGTGGTTATTAGTGGTTATTTTAGTTTTATTTGCGCACAAAAAGTATTCTCGTCGCTTGATAAACTTAAGGTTCAGTCACTTGGACTATATTAACAATGTCTTTAATAACTTTTCTGGGCCGGCAAGTTTCGATCCCATAGAAGCCTATGGAGGAGTGAGACAGCTCTCAGATTTCATCAAAAATATCTTAATTTGTGTTCCGAAGATGAACGAAGGTCTTACGGGGTTGGAACAACATGAGGGTGAGTAATTACTGACAGAATTTTCATTTTTGGGTGAACTAACCCTTTAATGCCTTCTGGGTTACAACAGCTGGATATACATTACCAACTTTCAAAAGATTTAAAACAAGCACAAAATGTGAAGATCTACAATTGAAGAATTACACCCCCACATAGAGACAGAAATGTATCCAACAGTTGGCTCTGCATGAAGAAGAGCGTTCAGATGGGCACAGAGTTTATAGGGTGTACCTGCTGGTCCAGCATCTGCCAGATGAAAGTCTCCGGCATTCAAGGATCCACAAACTACGTATGGGGTTTTTACACGACACCATTTCAACTTTGCAAAACTTTGTATCCATTGTGGCCGCTAACTTGCACAACAATGGCGTTTTGGGGGCATGAAAATGCAAACTTGTGAAAACGGGTTTCAAAGTGCAAGTTTTTGAAAATGATATCGTTATCGTCTTCGTGTAAATTACAAACACTTGAATATGTGGAAACAGTGATGTCACGCGTATTACGTGTTCAGTCTTTAAATTTACATACAAATATCTGAGTTACTTTTTCAAATAAGTAGTGCAAGTTACTTTGTTTCCCCATGTATTGACTGACAGCCCTCCTGTCACCATGTTGGGAGAAATCAGGAGTAAGTGCACATGCGTTGTGTGCAAACATAATGAGTATTGTAGTTCAAGACTAAATGTGAGCATTTACTCTCACTTACACAAAAACAAATTCTGTATTCTTCAAAATAAAGAAAAACTGTGAAATGCAAATAATATGTTATACTAATATACTTTTTTATGTATTTTATCAAATTTTTTAACCAATGTCTTTGCTGCTGATCGTTGATGATCCAATTCAACCACACTAATAAGAAAAAATGACTTTAGATAAACATGTAAGTAAGTAAGCGTTGAACTTTCGTCTCCGGCGTCCTGTTCTTCTGCGATCCAGAGCGGCAGCACATCTGAAAGGTTAGTTTGAGCTGCGCCCTCTACTGTACAGACGTGAGTTTACATTTCCTTTAGCCTAGACTTATTCATTTCAGTTTGGGGGTTAAAGGGCCTTTTTATTTGACAAAAATAAAAATAACAAAAAAAATGTTTGGTTGTTGCTGTTGTTTTAAAAAAATAAACAAGCAAGGCCAGATGATAAAAAGAATTGCAAAAGTGACTTAACACATTACTAAGTAATGCATTATTTTTTTTAAAGTAACTTTCCCCAACACAGCAGAGATGCATTATTTACCTATCTTTATTGTTTGTATTCACCTCTCTGTAGAAGAATGCGTATGTGCGCAGACGTGTAGTGGTTCTTTAATAAAGTGACGTCGCCATGATGCTTTCATCACCAGCAGGGCTGATTATTGTAATGGACTCCTCACTGGCCTTCCCAAACAGACCATAAGACAGTTGCAGCTCATACAGAACGCTGCCGCCAGAAAATATGAACACATCACACCAGTCCTCAGGTCTTTACACTGGCTCCCAGTTACATTTAGGATTGATTTTAAAGTATTATTACTGGTATATAAATCATTCAATGGCCTAGGACCTCAATACATTGTAGATATGCACACTAAATATAAACCCAACAGATCACTCAGATCATTAGGATCACATCAGCTGGAAATACCAAGGGTTCACTCTAAGCATGGCGAGTCCGCTTTTAGCTCCTATGCTGGAACCAGCTTCCAGAGGAGATCAGATGTGCTCCTACAGTAGTCACATTCAAATCCAGACTCAAAACACATCTGTTTAGCTGTGCATTTACTGAATGAGCACTGTGCCACTGTTCGTCCGAATGATTACACTGTATTTTATTTTGCATCCTCCTTTTTATTCTAAACTGAGCTTAAATGGCACTGAGAACTGAGTAAGAGAGATGAAACCATGCTGATGGCCTGGGTCTGTGGTGGAGTAGTGAGTTTGATGTGATTAAACTCGAGGTTGTGTGGGGTGCGGACTGGATTGAATCCATTCCTAAAGCTTACAAACAAATGGGTTTTTGGGGTGCGGACTGATGGGGCAGTGAACCCGAGGTTACCCGTAAGTCAGGTAGAGCTCCTCCTGCTCAATTTTAGGGAAAAATTGGGTCCATCGGAGACATCCAATAGACATTTTTGCAGATCCGTGTGAACGAGGACCATTTTGAGAACGTTGTCATCTGTATGAGAAACTTAAAAAAAAAATGCAAAGCAAAAACTATTAAACTATAAAAGTTATCATGTAAACGTAGTTTCTTCATTAGAGTTTATTTTTTGAACTTAGTGCAATAGTTTATGTAAAATCCAAAAAAAAATTTTAACAATCCGGCTGCATTGTTTAAAAATGTGGGCAACATTTCAGGTTTCAGAGAGGCAGTAGAAAAGTCTTATTTTGATATTTCTGTAATATGTGCTATATTTAACATTTTAGCTTTAATAGAATCTTTACATACAATAGAATTGTATGTAATCAATAAAAAAAATCCAAACAAATTGTATTATATGTTTGTGGTATTGCTGCACAAATTATTGTTTATTTTTTATGATTCTGAAGTCACCTCAAACTTTTTCAACTTTTCTATATTCTTAATATACAGGAGTAGTGAAGAAGATGCAATGAAGAAATACAAATATGGTTTCTCTGGGCTAGGTTCAGATATTTAACATATTGTATGTTTTTTGTTTGTTTGTTTGTTTCTAGTTGGTTCAAGCAGGTTTAGAACTGGACTACTATTTGGTGGACCTGAACTTAACCTATAGCAGAAAATATGGGTCCAGCTGGTTAAAGTCCCCGTGAACCAGAAGTTGCAAACGACTTTTCTCCAGTGTTGTGACGTATTTCCAAGTGAAAGGGAATATTGAACAGAGGGCAGGTTTTTACTTTAGCGCTCCTCTTCTCCATCTCTGCTCATAGCAGACTAACGGTTTGAGGCGAGTGGTTAAGCGTTTCCAACCCAAGCCGTCAAACTGACGTCATCAGAGAAGGAACGCCATTCCAGACCGGAAGTAACTTTTCAGATTTTGATTAAAGATTCCCACGGAAAATATTTTTTTTCTGTGTATTAACTTGCACGGATTAATTGTTCACCACAAGACTAGTAATATGCGCTAGCAACGTAAATAGGGTAAATTTTGATTTCATTTCGACTTTAAGGCTGGTAGACCACTTTGCACCAGCTATACCATGTTCCAAAAATCGTCTTGATGACCATATGGCACTTTCACTGATGCTGCTAAATTATTAATATAAAAGGGGTAGGTGCATCATAAGTTCAAGGGTTTGCAAAAGTGACATCCCATCATGCAATCTCAAGTTACTGAAGAGGATTATAACATTTACAAAACGAACACTGATGTTGTGCTGTTGGAGATTTCAAACTTGATTTCAAACAGCACTGCTCTTTCCACAAACTTAAAATGTATTTTCCCACTAATGTGTTAGCGCCCCTAGACTGGTATGATGTGGTTTTCCCAGCATGGCAGTAATTGCTTTGTAATACTGTTTACCACATTTGCCACATGTTTGGTACCTTGTACACTTAATGAGTTATGTATGAGTTATAGTTATAATGATGTGTAAACTGTTATAACAATGACAGTTATAAACTGTGTAGGGTAAAGTGAACATTGTAAACTGAGTAGGGCAAGTTATTCTGTTTGCCTAAATTGACTTCTAGGCAATGAGACATCAGATAGAATTAAAACTTATGTTTCTAATTTATATTTTAGTAAGACCAAATTAATTAATAATGCATTATCCCATTTCAAAGTCTCAATTTGCACATTGTTTCTTTTCTTTTTCTTTTCTTTTCTTTTCTTAAAAAAAAATTGTAATGGGATTTTCAGTATTTTTTGACAGTTCTACTCTATTTTCAGTGTTTTAGGGAAAAAAAGTGATTCAATTCAAAGTTGTTAAAGTGCAATTAACAACACTGGCAGGCACCACTTTGATTTTCCTCAGAAATTGAAGTCAGTAATTACACTTAGGTTTTACATTTTATTGGGTAGAAACATTTATTACTAATTCATACATCTAAATGTCAACTTTTGCTACACACTTACTGAACTTATCCAAAATATATTAAAATGGAGATTTATTTAACATTTACTCCAAGTAAATATCATATCTATTCCACAAGTATATACGCCACGCAATGCTGAGCAGCAAATATTAAAGATCAGCTGGGAGATTATTCCTGGAGATTGATATTATATCTGCGTCTGGATTCCCAAACCTACTGGAAATGGAGGGAGGGGCAAAACTGAATTTGCCCTGCAGTTTTTAGGTGTCATTCATATAGTTAGCGCCTCTGAAAGGTCGAGGTTGTCATTAGACAGGCCGAGGTGCAGACAGGCATGCAATGGTCTATTGATTTTTCCCAACGTGCTGTCGGAGGTTTAAACTTTAGGCCTGACAAAGGATGTCAAAATAGCAGACTGGTTTAGCCTGAGTACTTTCAGCATTTGACAGAAGAAGAACAGGATGAAATATTTTGTAACTTGAAGAAGAGTTTCATCACTGTGATAATTTCAAAGTGATATTGCATTTAAAGGAAAGTTATGTTTCCTATCTGTCAGTCACTTCAACGTTGTGTTGAGACTGACACTAGGGGTCACTCTTGGGAGCCCAAAAAACCAAGGCTGGCATGCTCCACTCATTCATCTTTGTTCTTCGGAGCCGAAGCACCGTGTCTCTTATGGTAAAAGAGAAGTGATTTTCCATTCACCTCCCTACGCTGCTGGATCCGCCAGCACATTTCAGCGGTCTCTCTCAGTGCACACAGATAAGTGCAGGGAGTTCCCCTGGGTGCTTCAGTGGTGGTCTAAAAGAGGTAATTTCATTGAAAAAAGAGCAAATTCCTCTGAAAGAGCTACACAGCAGATCACGTATTTATAAAGATGCCTTTCTGTCCGTGTCTTTCTGGGTGCAGCGATTTCTCTCTCCTTCGGACGGCCGCTGTCTTGATTGCATGAGCCATGCTCATGCTGAGAGAGGTTATGAATGATATGATGGGTTCATGCGATAAATCCCGCCTCTTTTTGTACGTGTTTCGCGTTTGGGAATCGGAAGGCTAATTAAAAAGTAAGTAAACAGCTCAGCCCCTTAGATATCACCGCTTTATATCATGTCAAAATCAAACTTGAAATGGTGAGCAATCAGCTTGGAGAAATTAAAGATAGTTTGTGTCTGTGACCAGTGTTTACAGAGCATGATTGATTTTCTGAAAACAAATTGACTATTAAAAAGAACAGCTGAACATCAGTTCACAAATAAAATAAATTGTTTAAATTGTCTATATTTTGAAATAAATGTAAAAATGCTTAAAACATTAACTTGATGACATTAAAATTAAAATGTTATGTAAAGCAAGTTAATATTTAAAAAATATCGGAAATGCACTGCCACTTTCTGCCCCGGTTCCTTTCTTCCCGCAAGTGCATGAGAAAATCACAAAGTTGTGGAAGACACCTTTTTCTGGCAGAACACGCTTTGCTGGCTCCTCCGCCCTCACAACCTTGATGGTCCTCAGAGGTCCCGAGGTGGAGAGTGTGATTGCAGTGCATTTATGCCCACAAAATACTGCAACCTGGAGGAAACGTCTGAGGCTCCCTTCCAGGGCATACAAGTTTACCTCGTCTCTGACAGCAAGGGCTTACAATGGCGCTGGTCAGGCCACCTTCACATTGCATGTGGTGGCCATCCTGTAACTCTACTAAGCCAAAGCATCGAAAGATCAGCACCAGGGTAGTTCCGATCCATAGGTTATGCAGGAACTGCATTCAGCGACTGACTATTCCAAAGATCACACGAAGATCACAGCGCAGGCTCTGGGTCGGGTGATGACTATTCTCATGGTTCAGGAGCACCACTTGACCTTGGCTTAACCTTGCGGACATACAGGATGCCAAGAATGTTTGCTTTCTCAACGCCCCATCACCCAAGGTGGCCTTTTCGGTGACACTGTTGAGGATTTTGCACAGCAGTTCTTTGCAGTAAAGATGCAAATGGAGGCGTTGCTCCACTTCACCCTTTAGACCCGAGGCCTCAAGCCGCTGAGGGCGCCCCCCTGCAAAGTTTGCACCGCCCCTGCCACCCTTGTAAGGCTTTGAAGGCCCTGAGACGGGCAACCCAGAGAAAGGAGGAGAGGCAGCTGACCTGCCCACCCCAGGAGGGGACGGGCCTCACTCCCATTGGAAGGAGTTTTTTTAATATTCTTTCGACATATGCTGGAAGGCCAATAGCTCTTTCATGGCCAGCAAAAGAGCAGTGTCCTCTTTCCCTGGGTCATACTCAAACACCCAATGCTTGTGGCCCTCATCATCACGATGGCCAGGCATTGAACATTCGCACCAGAACCTCAGGGGATGTGAGCACTTCGCATCCTGCCCTTCTGTTGCAACAGGTCTGTGCAGAGAGACATGTAATTGTGATGACATACTAAGAAGCACAAATTCCTAGACCGTCATCGACCCCCTATACCGCTGGCCTCCGGAGCAAGGTTACTTTTCGGATACACCATTTGCCACGAGTTCTAAGGGACGCAAGTCCTCCCGCCAGACATTGTTACATTGATGCTGCTGGTGCAGTTTGGATGGGTGGCTAGTGCTTTCCAACCTGTCAAGCTGGCTCATCAGAACGGCTCGGCTTTGCAATCCAGTTCGTCAGGCACATGCCCAGATACAGCAGTGTTCTTTTCACCTCAGTACAAGGAGAGAATGCCAAGCCCAGAGAACTTGAGAACTTGCTCTACCTCTTCGGCTCAAGCTAATGGTGCCTCGTTGGCAGACATCTGCAGAGCTGTGGGCTGGGCTGCACCCAACACCTTTGCGAGATTCTATAATCTCCACATAGAGCCAGTTTCGTCTCTAGTCTTGGGTACTAATTGGTAAAACTCGACAACTCGTCTGGTGTAACGCTTGCATTCAGTGCCTTTTCCCCTTTCTGAGATGATAATGTGGCTTTGTTGTCCATCTGAGTTTCCCATGTCTGGCGAACCCAGGACGCCTTTTTGTACCTTCAAGCACTCATTGGTGGCCAAGTTCTGTGGAGGATTTCACTACCAGGCCCAGAACTCGTGGTATGCCTCTTTTTACAGGTGAGCCCTTGTACTTGGGCTAGGTGCTCCATATGTGCTGATTCCCTAACTGTGATCCCATATGATGTATCCTTCCACTATTCAGTTTCATTTTCGGTGAACCTTCACCAGTCACTATGGCCTGTAGTACTGAATGTGCCTTAGGTGGAGCCCACCACAGGGACTTCTTCCCTATGTAGTACTTCCCATTAGGTGAGTCCATACGACGTACTCTCCACACACTATCCTCCCTTTGGGTAGGATGTGATATTGGCAGTGTTCCTTTCTTGGCAAAGAAGGAGAACACTCCCCTAACATAACAACCAGGTGTTTACAGCTGTAGTAAAACAAGCAAAAAAAAAACAAAAAAAAAAGACAATGCCATCAAGTGACCTATTCCCCTGAGACAGAGAGACTCTGAGTTAAAACTCAGAACACAGATCGGCTAGTTGTGGTAATTACTATATGGACCCCTAGTGTCAGCTTCGACACATCGTCAAAGTGACTGACAGGTAGGGGATGTCTCCATTCCCTGTTCCCAATACTGACACTAGGGGACCCTATAGTCTTGCCTTACCTCTGAACTGCCAGCTGAAATGGTCGAGATGCTTTCTCAGCTCCTGAATGAGTGGGGCCTCCTTTTATAACCATATGTCCGGGGGAGTGGCTGTCATGCAAATTCCACTCGCCCCCAAATTGGTCTTTTCTAAATATGCCAGAGGTGTTAAGGGCTCAAAAGAGCCACCCCTAGTGTCAGTCTCGACACAACGTCTCATTCCCTCCATCAGGGAATAGAGGTCACAACAGTAACCAAGATGTTTTGTGTACATTAATATAATGGTATAGACAGAGTGCACCCATAATGCATCTTAACCATGTGATGCATTGTGTCTAATTAAGTGGCTGACAACAACAAAAGGGCACCAAGTGGCATGGATTTATATGCACAAGTTTCATGTTTTGGTTCATGTCTTTTATTTTGTTGCATCTAGTCTAGTTCCTGTCTTTTAGTTCTTGGTTCCCCTTCCTTCGCTAGTCTTGTCATTGTTTGTTAGTCTTGATAAGTTATGTCTTATGATTGGTTCATGTTGATTAGTCTAGGTTATGGTTGCCTTGAATTTTTGTTTCAGCTAGAAGGATATAATTAGTAAACTAACAGTAAACTTAACTACACTAGTACACTAAATTACCTGTAAGTTCAATTGTAGCATAGTTGCAATAGTGAAGAAAAAATTGTTGTCTACTACAAAGATTATGCTTAAGCAACACTTAAAAGTATACTTTTATAAACTAAAAAATTGACCAATTTAGTCCTAAGAATTATTGAAATACTACACTTACAAGTAAACTACTAATACGTTGATCAAAATATCTTGTTTCAAAGTAAAAAGAAACAATACGGCACATTTTTCTATTTTGGCTTGAGAAGCCAACATAATTTAATTCTAATTTAAAACAGGGGTGCCCATTTCTGTTCCTGGAGATCTAACTTCCTGCAAAGTTCAGCTCCAATCCTGATCAAACACAACTGAACCAGCTAATTACAGACATGTGTGTTGAATCAGGGTTGGATCTGAGCTCTGCAGGTGGGTAGATCTCCAGGAACAGGATTGGGCACTACTGATTTAAAACCACCCTGAATTCCATAGTTACACCCATAGCAACAACCTAGCAACCACCCAGAATACCCTAGCAACTGCATAGCAAATGCTTTGTCTGTGAGACTTAAAACCTTCAAACTTATATATTTTAAAACTGAGTCAAACTTAAAACTCCTTAAAATTTAAACCCTTAAAGCTTTAAACTTCAAGCTTTTAAAACTGATTCAAACTTGAAACCTTCAAGCTTTTTACACTCCAGATTCACAAATTGGTTGAGAATTCAGTATCATGTTAAAGGAGTATAATGCAATACACTATATAACATCAGGTGCATGTTATGAGTTAACATACTGTAAATGAATAAGAATTAAGTTTTTAAATTATTTATGAAATAACAAATTACAATGTGTGTTAAGCTGTAAGAATAACTTGTAATAATTGGAATTAATTTGCCTCAGTAGCTGCAAAATTTATGAAAACCTAAAAACTCAGTCTCAATTTTACATTAAAAATGAAACAGGTCTGTGAAGATAAAAATGCATTTAGGCCTTTGTGGAGAGTGAAAACATTGTTAAAATTGCAAAGTTTGTGCCCAGCCTCTGTGTAACCTCTCTCGAAAAATATAAATAATTTCTGCTCCCCTCACAGAAATCTTGATTCAAATCATTTACAACAAATCAGTGCTATTTCATCTGTCAATCAAGATGGCAACAGTGAGCACCAGCTGTGTCAAAGACGTGCTTCTGTGCGAAACAACCGACACACTTTAAAAAGCCAAAAAAGCTCCTTAATATCCCGGCCTGGCAGCTGTCCGTCAGAAAACTCAAATCTCTCCTCCATAACTAACCAAGCCTCTGAACGCTACAGGCCTGGCATGACCGATCAGTCATCGTAATGCCTGGCTAGACGGCCGTTGGAGACCGCAAGCCTGTGAGCCATTGATTTTCCTGTAAGTTTCTCCTCTCTCCTGCCAGCTAATAAGGGTTCTTGGGTCTAGACTTTAGAAGACTTTAAGTGAAGGGTAAGTCAACAGTATGCCTTCGGGTGTACAGACTGAGAGAGATTGATGCTTGAAGGAGAGTTATGTTTCTCCCAGACATAGTAACTCTCATGTCAGTGGTTCATGATCGAACTTAGAAGAAATATGAAAGAAAATAAGGAAATGCTCTCTTTTTTTTCACTTCATGTACACTAGTGCTGTGGTGCTACTGTACCTTAAAGGAAAGGTTCACCCAAATAAAAGTTTTGCCATTATTATTTAACCTCATGTCATTCCAAACCTGTATAACTTTTTTTTTCTTTGGAACACAAACATAAATATTTTGAAGAATGGTATCCTCTCCACTGAAGCTCTCAAATACAGTGCCAATGACTTCAAATCTTTTGGGCCACTTTCACATAGAAGGAGAATATGGTTGTCAGTCCTGTATTTGAGTCCTTAATGCGTTACATTTACAAACAGTTCAGTTATTTATGGGAGTGACAATCAAATTCTTTTACTAAATTCACACCTGTAAATTTTTAGGGCATTTTCTGCAAACCCCAGCTGTGTGAACTAAACTGGAATGGACAACTGCTAATCTGGTGTGTGTTGTATGTTTCAATTTTTGGTTTTGGAATTTTACTGAGACCTCAATATGGAAGCTGTTTCTGCCATGGTTAATTGCACGTTTTTATTTTACAATTTGAACTTTATTTCTTGCAAATCCAAATTTATATCTTGCAGTTCTGACTTTTTTTTCCCCCTCAAGTCTGAATGGAGAAATATAAACTCAATTTAGAAAGTCAGAATTGCTAGATGTAATCTCAGAATTCAGATTTAAAAAAGTCAGAATTGTGAGATATAAACGGGAGTTATCAACTCAAAATTGCGGGAAATAACTGTATCAGAACGTGTGTCATAATTCTGAGAACAGAAGTTCAAAGTGTGAGATGTAAACTCAACATCGTGAGACTCGAAATTAAGACCGAACTATGTTGTAACTTGTAATTCCGAGAAAAAAGTCTGAATTGTGAGATATAAACTTGGAATTGTGAGAAATAAAGTCATAATTGTGAGAAGTCTAAATTAATTTTTTTATTTGTTCAGTCTGTTGTGGAAACAGACTTTCATAGTCATGAGCTGAGTGTCATCTGAAGGTTTTAGATCCAGTCACTAAACAGTCACTAGAGCTGCTCCCATCAGGTTTGTGGTCCGTGATCGACTCAAACGATCCGCTCTCTACTATAAAAGCTGTTGTTGGATAATTAAGATTTGATTGAAGAACTCGCACTTCGATTGTACTCATGTTGTGTCAACGGTAATAAGTTTAGCCACTGTCACTATGGCTACAGGCGATAGTCATGAATAGAATATGGGCTCAACTTCTCCTCGATCAGCTATTGCTACTACGTGAACAGGATATTTAGAGACTCAAACGTGTTAATTAATCCCAAACACTGACAGTGTGAATGTAGCTTTGTTGTCAATTTCAGTGTTGGTGGAAGAGATATTTTCTTACCAAATATCTCTTGTAGGGCTTCAAAAATAGTGGAATAGTGGACTTGGAAAATAGTGCACAACTTTTATTTTACTTACCCAAAGTCGGGCTCAGACTACAGGAGTTTTAGGCCGATTTATCCCTGATTACCCATCCAGACAATCTGAGAAAAAATCTTGTCCAGGACCTTGGTCGGTTACGATGTTCGGCTTAGATTATCTGGTAATGTGAGGTCGTTTATAGATCTTCCGATCCGCTCACAGTCACATCAGCGCCACCCCGATAATATCAAACAATTGAAGATATTTAGGATTTTAAATCAGGATGATTATGACTATGAATACCTCAGTACTTTCACAATATCCAATGAGAGACAAGTTTACAAGGAGACATATGTGAATGAGAGAAGTTATGAAACGGCGACCGCAAAACAAGCTGGTGTAACGCTGGCTGTGTCTTCAAAAGAGTACGACAACCGTACAGACAAAAAGAAGATCTGTTTCAAGGATCAGGATGAAATTGAGTTGCAGGCACAACAAAAAAAACAAACAGTTTAGTTATAGATAATTAGCACACAAATAGTCAAAAGCAGTCAACAGAAAATATTTCAAACCCAGCAGAGTGTGTTGGGCAGCTCAATTCCCGATCGGCCTTCAGGAGAACGGGAGGAACACATATCGGGAAAGGCTAGACCGGGCGGCGCGTCTGGCTGGGAGATCACTGGTGGGCGAGGGATGGGGTGAGAGAAGCCGGTCCTTGAGGAATAGAAAGCCAGTCAGGGCAGGAGCAGAGAGCAAATGCAGTCTAAACAGCGAGACGGAGAGGAAATAAAAGACAAAACAAAACTGGCACTGGAGCCTAGACACAGGACACTATACGATGGGCATAGGCGACACGGGCAGCCGCCCAGAGCCACATCTTGACGGGGGTGGCACGGGGTGGCAATTAACCTTAAGTGTTTTAACCTTCATTTTGGGTCAATTAACCTTGTCAGGACATGAAATGGAGCCAGTCAGAGGTGCCATCAGTAGGAAGAGCAGGAGGGGGAGCGCGAGAAGTTTTAAATCAACACAAATTGAAATTATGGATAAGAAAAAAGAGTCTAAGGGGTGGTTCGTTCAGGGATCCATACAAGCTACTGTTAGCGCAATAAGCTGACATGCGGCAGCCCTTGAAGCTAACGTTGGCTGGCATACTACTGTTATCCCCTAACCCTCTAATACTGATGGGTCACTTTCGACCCAAAATGTTAATGTGTTTTTTTTAGTTTTTTTTTTAGCTACTTCATCAGTACAAAACTTGGTAAAGGTTTTGACATTTGCTGTGTGAACGCCAAAAAAAAAAAAAAAAAAAAAAAAAAAAAAAAAAATCATGAACATGATTTGAAAATGTTAAATGGTAATAATACAATAGTCACACTTTTATTGTTCAAGGTCAAAAATGACCGCATTGGAAATGAATGGGAGATTAATTTCATCTATTGGTAATGTTTGGTACTGCACACAAACAAAATCTTACTGAAAGCTTTTTTTTTTTTTTTTTTTTTAAATAGACAATATATTTCATATAAAGATTTAAAATTTTATTTTTGTGTATTCTTTCATAATAAATGTAAAAAAAGAGTTTTTTTAATTTTCAAGTTCACTTTTTTTTATTAACTTTTTTCACTTAATAATATGCCAAGTGTCGTCTTTAAAAAGAGACCAAGCTTAAGTCTGTGCTCCAAAGCATTAAAGATTCATGACAGGTCCCTGCTCAAAAAGTGAATAAATGGATTATAACTACTGCCTAAATATAATTTAATACCATAAAGTCCCCTCAAAATATTAAATAAAAACATGATCAAACTAAAATAGTACAATCATTTCATTGAAATAAAAAAAATAAAAAAATGAATGAATGAAAAAAAAAAGAGCTCCAGAGGGTTAAACGGATAGTTCACTCAAAAATGAAAATTAGCCCATGATTTACTCACCCTCAAGCCATCCTAGGTGTATATGACTCTTTTCTCTCAGACGAATACAATCGGAGTTATATAAAAAAAATGTCCTGGCTCTTCCAAGCTTTATAATGGGAGTGAATGGCACGATATTATTTGAAGTCCATTAAAGTGCATCCATCCATGATAAAAGTAATCCACATGGCTCTGGGGGGTTAATAAAGGCCTTCTGAAGTGTAGTGATGCGTTCATGTAACAAAAATATCCATATTTAAAACTTTATTGACTAAAATAACTAGCTTCCGGCAGACGACCGTACACAAGTCGACTTACGCCAAAAGAGTAACACTTGACAATATGACGTATGACGTAGGATGTAGGAGTAGCGTAAGCTTTGACGCCTCTCGCGGTTCAAACAAACAGGGCTGAGCAACAAAATCAAGCTCCTCCAACTTCTCTCTTAAAGTTTTTTCTCTTTTTAGCCTTCTAATTCGTGACTGGGGTTTCGTTTTGCTCTATCCTCAGAGCTTCTGCATTCGTCATTACATTGTGCGTCAAGGTCAAGGTCTTTTGCTTCACTTCAGAAGGCCTTTATTAAACCCCCCGGAGCCGTGTGGAGCACTTTATCATGAATAGATGAACTTTTATGGATTTCAAAAAATATCCTGCCATTATAAAGCTTGGAAGAGCCAGGACATTTTTTTATATAACTATGATTGAATTCGTCTGAAAGAAGAATGTCATATAGGATGACTTGAGGGTGAGTAAATCATGGGCTAATTTTCATTTTTGGATGAACTAACCCTTTAACTGATTTTAAAACCTCCAGTTCTCACTAAAGAACAAACAATATACATTTTGTTTGCATCCGCTTCCGCATGAGATCATGTGAGGTGCTCCCTCTGGCATGATAATCATAATAATATCTTGTAGTTTGAGATGATTTTCGAATCTTGAGGTGTGCATATGTTTGAAATTTGAGAGAAGACAATCAGTAAAGATTATCCTAATGTTCATGATGCAACCAGATTTCATAATTTAAAGGATTTAAAAACTCCTGTAGTCGAGCCCAGCTTAATCGTGGAGCTTTTTTATGTTTTAGAAGATGAAACGACATGTTGAAGAAATGATTTAAATTTTAATTTTGTAGGGAACTATTACTTTAACATAACGGTAGTTGCAAGTGTACACAAACACAAATTGCAGCCTATAGAAAAGATATGAAGAAAGAAGTAACACGTATATAAATTACTGCAGTGTGTTTTATGATTTTATAGATGAACGTGTTCTGCAGAGATCCAGCATGGTTTAATTGAACGTTTCAAATGCCATCATCTGTAATCATCTTCAACCTCATCTTCCACATGTGCATTCAGTCAAAGGAAAACATTTATCATGAGACCTTATCCACACTCTGTAATAATGCGAAGGGTGGCTTATATTAGATCAGCAGTTCCAAAAGTGGGTCACAGGTCGAAACAGTTCATAAATATTTTACGGTTTGGTGAATTGGTAATTGGTATGAATTTGTACATTCTTACTTATACCATTTTATTCAATTAGCTTGAACCCCACTGACAAGTTTAGGGGTGGACCTTCATGTTTTTTCTTAATCGTACAGAGCACATACGTATACATATGAGATCAGCACCTTGTAAAATAGTTATGTTTTCTCATGAAATTGAGTTGGTTCCAATAGGAATTGCAGACGGCAGGGGGAAATAATGTTAAATGCTATGCTGCTTTTCTTCAAATTCATTTGTCACTTGATAAAAATGAGGTTACATCGTGAAATCATGAACAAAACTATGCAAAGTAAAATAAATATAAAGTTAAATACAGGTTTTAAAGGGATAGTTCACTTTGAAATTAATTTTTGGTATGTTTTAGCTTACCTCAAGGGCATCCAAGATGTAGGTGTCTTTTTTTCCGCAGTAGTTTCAATTTTGATATTTTTAGGTCAAACCGTTCTTGTCTGTCAGTCATATAATGCAGGTCGATGGTCACCACCTCAAAGAGCATGCACAGAGTCCAAATTAAAACAATTCCCCATCGTCCAAATTAAACAATTCCCCATCGTAAGTACACATTGATGGCCTAAGACACGAAACGAGTGGTTTGTGTGAGAAAATGAACAGTATTTATATCGTTTTTACCACTTATACACAGCCATGTCCAAGTGATCTGATCTGACGTGTACGCAGACTGGTGCATAGATATATACACTAGATGTCGCCTTAAAGACATTCGTTCCAATGAACTGCCGTAGACAAGGCGACATCTAGTGTATATATCTATGCACCAGTCTGCGTACACGTCAGATCAGATCACTTGGACATGGCTGTGTATAAGTGGTAAAAACGATATAAATACTGTTCGTTTTCTCACACAAACGGCTCGTTTCGTGTCTTAGGCCATCAATGTGTACTTACGATGGGGAATTGTTTAATTTGGACGACGGGGAATTGTTTTAATTTGGACTCTGTGCATGCTCTTTGAGACAGTGACCATCGACCTGCATTATATGACTGACAGACAAGAACGGTTTGACCTAAAAATATCAAAATTGAAACTACTGCGGAAAAAAAGACACCTACATCTTGGATGCCCTTGAGGTAAGCTAAAACATACCAAAAAATAATTTCAAAGTGAACTATCCCTTTAAGGACTATTTTGTAAACAATTTTGGTATTGTGTTGGGTCACTTGTAGCCTGGATGCCAGCCGAACTTAGCCCCGCCCACAACATTTTTAGGTCGGGAAGTTCGGTCTGGACTCGATCCGTTGAGGAGCTATTATGCCCGAACAAAAATTGTTCGGACCAATCAAATTGTCAGGGCGGGCTTTATACGATGATGGACAGATGAGCAACGTAACGTAATCATCCACGTCACCAACGAGCGCTTGGGTTGAATTCGTTTACAACAAAGATGACTGCCTCTGGTGAATTGTTATTTCACGAGTTCACACTTACAAATAAGTCAGATAGAATAAATGCATATTTGGCGTGCTGTTCGAGGAGAGGCTCCAGGTTCGGTATTCGGCCCGAACCCAAAGTGCTCCCCCCTGTATTCCAGGCTGTGGAAGAACAAGCCGAGAGTGAGTGGAGGGATGCTGAAAACTGTCAAGGAATGTGAAAATGTGACAGAGTGAATAAATATATGCTTCCTCTCATGCTGATAGTGTAGACCGTAGACAGTAATTGTTTGATGACAAGTTGATTGGATTGATTATTTGAACGTGCTCCTGCCGAACTTTGATTATAAAACATTATGTGTAGATTCCGCCATCGCGTCTGTTATAGGAGATATCGACAGCGCATTCATTTTAAAAGAGGAACAGAGAACCACGATCAAGACATTTGTCGATCGGAAACATGAATGAAAAACATACGTCACTTACTCCGTTGCTCTGATTGGTTGTAGGTCTATCTAATTGAGTGCAGAGGCATTTTCCTTCCTGGTTCGGTTGAAACACGCCCCATAATCACAGCTCAATGGAGCAGTATCAGACTCACATTCTGACTAGAATCTGAGTATGACGACGTCAGGCTAGGTCACTTGTTGATGTCAAATGTAAAACCATTTGAGAAATGCACCACATTCAATGACGGACATGAACAAAAAGATTGACAAGTTCTACTCATTGTGAAATGGCCACATTTAATGAACAACTTCTCATTTTATATACATCTATAAAAAGAACCCAGATACAGGTTACAAGAATCTAAAGCTAATACATACATTATTAAATAATAAACCTTTTCTCATGTTAAAGATACATATCATAGTTTACAAAATATGATCAAGGAGAATTAAGCAATTATGGTTTGAAAAACAAAACAAAAATAAACAAACCACAAACAAATAAACAACAACAAAAAAAAATCTAAGGTTCTAAAATTATATTTTGTTCAATGATAACCAAAAACAAAGTGAAACAATTGTCCTTGAAGAAGGTAGTATTAAACTGTGATACTGACTAGAAAAGTCTGCTAAAAACAGATGGTGAAAGGCAAAGAGTCGAAGAATGAAAATATGGTTCTGAATGGTGCTTAATCTTCAGATGGTCTGACACGGCACATTGTTCTTCCTGTTACAAAAGGTGGTCCAGAACAGTCCAAACCAATTTTGTTATTTACAGTTTCAACTTATCTGTGTTCACGGGCCAAAAAAGAAAAGAAAAGAAAAATTATAAAAGAAAAAAAGAGGAAAACAAAAGGAATACAACAGATATCAAATGATGGCCTTCAAAATAAATGTGTTACTCCTCAGTCTTTGAAGCTTGGGAAGATTTTGTACTGCCAGTTCCAATTCCTTACAGACACAGGTTTGGGGAAGCTAGGGATCATGGGGAAAAAAGAAAAACAGTCCAAGTCTTTGGCATGATGAGTTAGCTGTATGTCGTGGGAATCAATGTTACACAAAATGAGCTTTTTCAGTCCTCGGAACAGTTTGAAAGATCGAAATGGATGGAAAAATCTTGTATGACAAACAAAGATGAGATGAATGCATTTTGTTTGTGTTGTTCTTGTGCTGCCAGGCAGGTGAGGCTCGTGTCCCCAAATCTTTTGCTCCCCTGGGGTTCGGGTCCTGTGTCTGTGTCTGGTCTGCCATCAGCTGTCATCGCCAGAGATGTTGAAATGTTTTATTGTTCTTTTGTCTTCCTTTTGTAATTGTCAGCATTTATTAATCTTTCTAGGTCTTTTTTCTTTCGTGAGAAAAAGAACTTGAATTAAATTATCAATGCACGATATCTATTAACATGTGCAAAATAGAAATAGAAGACTCCTCATTTTTTTTCCACAGGAATGAAGTGTACACATCTGAAAACAAAGAAGAGAAAATATATGTTAGATTTGTGCTGAAGTATTTTTGGAATTTAATGAATTGTGTAATGCATTTGTTTGTCATTCATTCACTTAAGGGCCAAGATACGAGTGCATGTGTGTGTGTATATAAAATAAGTTATACTTCTTTAAATAAGTCCACTCCCTTTCGAGCAACTATTATTAGTGTAAATAATGTATGTGGATATGTGTGTGTATATATATATATATATATATATATATATATATATATATATATATATATATATATATATATATATATATGCATATGTATGTATATAGGAGATAAACTGTGCTATGTTTTTTTATATTGTGTTAATATGTATGTATATATATATATTCTTTTCTTTTTTATTGCTCGAAATAAACTTCAATCAATCAATATATATACTGTATATAAAAAAATATAAAAAATGATATCTGGTGTCTGAATAATTTTTTGGTTTGACTATATACATAGACAGGACACTATAATGCAAGTGAGGATAGCAAAATAAAGTAAACTGTGACATATTATACCCAAAAATTCTTCATACAGTGGACTACCAGTAAAATTTATAAAAATTTGGGACCTAAAATTATTCAGACACTTTGACCTGACCATGTTTTGCTGAAGTGTTTTAATTGCTAATGCGACCTTTTTACACCACAGACTGAACAAAATTAAGAATTGCTTGGTAACTAGTTGACCTAAATTGGTATTATCTAATTGTGTACTTCAATTTAACAGCTGACAGATATTCAACATAATTCATTTGTGAGACAGTCAAACAGAGGAATGTCCAACACCAATGAAATATCAACTGATTTGATAACTCTGAGTTCTTGTCATATTTTATTACAATTTTCTAAACTATAGCGAATAAACTGTGATAATGCGAGAAATGTTGACGGTGTCTGAATACATTTTGGTTTGACTGTGCATGTATGTATATAACCCAAAATCAATATAGTGAACTCCTTGACCGAATTTGAAAACATTCCCCAACTGAGCACTTCTATACGGCGGTCAGCCTACTACAGCATAAATTACCGACACAGTATTGCAAATGAGAACAAACAGGGGCCAATGAGAGCAATATCCAAATGGCTCCCACTTCATGCCAGTGGGAAGTTGTAATTGGTGAGCAGCCACCCGTGATGTTGCCTTTAATTTTGTCTTGGCTTATTACAGACTGACCAATTAAATCTTGCTCAGAACGGCTCAGTGTGCAGGTATAAGGTGAAGGTATTTGTGCGTGTGCGTGGCCGTCTCGGGAGGACGAACACATCCTACCCCTGAGGCGCTATCATACACTTCCTCCTGCCTTCTGGCTCCATGCATGAGCTTGCTTTAATTAGAGATAGGCTCGTTATACTGTGTTGCTGAGTTTGAGATAACAGGCATGCTGTAAACATATGGCCCGAGAGCTAATGAATCTCTGGCTTGTTACTCTGCTATCTCCCCCTGCTTTCTGACTCCTGCAGGGGATCGATGAGGTTTATATGGCTGTAAGCATCAGTAAACGGTCCGTCCCTCAGTTTCTCAGGGGTTCTGGGTGGAATGTGCTGGTCTAATGAGCCAATGAGTCTCTAGTCGCTGTCCTGTATTCTAACCCGCTGTCAACAATCTCTAGTTTTTCCCAGATGAAAGAGGGATGACCACACTGCAATTGTGTCTAAGAATGTTCAATTTCACATAATTACAAAAAGGCCCAATAGTCTTTTGAGTTTGTTTTGAGACTGGAACTCATTCAGTAGTCTGTTCATTAAGTATAGAACATTTGACTACAGAGAGTGAAACAAAATCACGTTCTGCAAGGACTGTGGCCATGTGAATGATGTTAAAGCCTGAGTGGACTTAAGACCACTACCTCCAAGACTCAAAACTAGAATAAGACCTAAATCAATACCAGACCCATGAGACCAAGTTCAATACCAGACCCTTTAAGACCCAGAACAAAACCAGACCCCTTAATTACCTACATCACTACCACACTACCAATACCCAGACCAGACCTCCTAAGACCCAGATCAATACCAGAAAGTATACTTCACGTTCCGGCTCGCAAACTGTCTGATTGACGTAATTTTCATCATCAGTACAGTCCATGTACAACAGCGCATGTGCACGTGATCTGTCCATGCTCATGGTCAAAAGAGTCTACTTTAAAAGGCGTGTGTGCTCAACTGTGTGCGAGATGGGACGTAATGCAGAAAACGAAGTAAACCATCTTAAGATCCAGACCAGACCCCCCTAAACCAATACTATGACCCAAACAAATACCATACTGTACCAAGACCCAGATCAATATCAGATCCACTAAGATCCAGACCTTTCAAGGACCACATCCAGACTCTATTTTAATAAACTGAATCAAAAAATTGGTAAATTTATTGCAGCATTCATTTCTAATATAAAGGGATTTTGGCCCTGTCAAACACCCGGCGCAATGCAGCACCAGGTGCGACACAAGTGTTTTTTGCTAGTTTCAGCCCGACGCAGTTATCATTTTCACGTCCTGCACCACGTTGTTTAAATAGCAAATGCATTTGTGCCCATATGTGCGCCCATGGGCTGCTGGGCTGAAAACGAGGTGTGTTCTGGCGCATTGTTGGCGCGTAGCTATTTTGAGGCAACTGAAATAGACTGTGCCATTGACCAAATGAAACCTGGTCTAAAGTCAACGTTTTTGTTAAAGAGCGCGTTAGTAATGTGGGTCCACAACATGCATACACTTTGTCCCGTAGATGGTCTGCTTGTGCGCTTTAACCTCGCGCACGAGCAGATCCGTTTCCTCGCTAGAGAAGCGTTTAGTTTTTCCGCTTGCAAATTCCGCCATGTAAATAGCGAAACCGCCATGGCGCGAGCGCAACTGGCTTTTAAAGGGAATGGGAGATGAGACTCTGATTGGTTTATTGCACGTTACGCCCAAAACACACCCATTACTCATTAAGAGAATAGGGACCACCCTTTTAGACCATGTGCCGGGAGCACCGACCATTTTTCCGGTCGTTAAACTGGCAAAAGTGGATTCGGACACGACCTAAGTGCACTTGAACCTTGTGCTTTAGACCATGCACTTAGATTGCTAAAAAAGGGCCCTTAGTAAAGTGGTTGAATAGGCATTCTTCTGAATTCTCTGTAATGGTGAAGATACAGCACCAGCTAGTGGTGAAGTTAAGTATCACTATTAGTACCTTGGAAATAGACTGTGGTACTGTTTGAGATCAAGCATTGTTCAGCCAATTTTCGCGGGGGAAATCTTGTCATTTCAAATGGAATCCATGCGATAGGGAATTTCACATGGGGGCAAACGATTTCCCCACACAGAATTCGCTAGCGGTTCAAGTCGGTCACATGGATTCGCCATGTTGACCAACAGAAAGCTGCTTGGTTTAAAAGTGACTTCTGTGTGAGCTGTGCTTCATATATAACTACACTATTGACAATGGATGCTTTTGCCTGCAACATTTTGTGAGCGCACCTTAAGACTAATTTTAATATTTTTCGTTTTGGACATTGACTGATCAGACCTTGACCAAGGTTGTTTATTTTATTTTATGTGGTCTATAGAGGTCTCAAGACCATGACCAAAAAAACAAGACTCCAACTCCAACAATGAGGCGAACATAACACAACTTTAGTACTCCCGGAGTTACAATATCTCTTTAATAAACTATGTGCATTGGCTTCAACTAATAGTTAGTTATTGGTGTCTCAAGTGTATTGTCATTATGTATCGTACATAATTAGGAAAAGTGTAGTCCATCTGCATAAATAAAGTGGTACTGTAAGCCTCTTATGATTTATAAATGCTTGCACATTATGTTCGCACATTGCTCATTGTTAATACCTCAGGCATTGTTCAATTGTTTCATTGAAAGCTTGTGATCCTTTCTCACATTAGAACAGGGAATGAGATGTTCATTCTGGAAATAGCATTGCAATGATGTCACATACCACATGATGGACAGCAGGACGCAGGCCAGGAGCAGGTGGGTTGACCAGAGAAGGGTGGAGCAGGCCGCTGTGGGTTTACCCACTCGCGGTGCGGCCGAAGGCGGACCAGGGGTGGTTTCTGCCGGGGAAGAAGAAAATGGCCACTTTTTTAACAGGAAAGGGTTTGTATGTCCTTGGTTCAAGCACTATATACTGCATGGGTGAATGACTATCTATTAATTTCTTTAAAAAAAAAAGAAAAAAAAAAGAAAGAAATTCATACATACAATGACTTGAATACAATTAGCATGTTTTAAATATATTATTAAATGTTTTTTTTTTTTTTTTTTTTTGTGTGTTGGATTTAAAATAAATAAAAATAATGTGGTGTGTGAACAAAAACAACAACACCCTGCAGACCCTCATACTATGTGTCAAGGTCAAAAGTGCTGCATTGCCAAGAAAGTGCAAGAAGACACGAAAGGGAACTCAATTCGTTTCTCGCACGCTGTATGGGACGTGCCCAGAAATCAGCGTCTCAGACAGCGCGCAAATAGCGAATTGAGCTCTCTTTCACATCTTCTTGTGCTTGAAACGATATATTCAAACAAAATTATCTTGACATGTGTCCTTGTAAACATTGTCAGTTATGTCTTACGTTAACTTAAACAGTTGAGAAAGAAAACGCATGTGTATCAGTATATTGGATCTGTGCATTAGCTCTTAAAGTGACAAGAGCAGGAATATCAGGCTGCTGTCACTTTAAGAGCTAATGCACATATCCAATATACTGATACACACGCGTTTTCTGTGTTTTTAATTTGATTTGAACCACAAAAGACAAAGAAAAATCACTCACTGCTCTTGACTGAATAACTTTTGTAACTTTCTTTTAAGGATTAAAATAGCTAATTTTTTTTATTTTTTTCTTAAGTTACTGTTCATTGGCAGGTGTGGCAAAAAAGTTAGCTTAATGGTGTAAGGGAATAATGTTATTAAGCTAAACCACTTTTGCTTGATGATGTATAGACATTAAATGTAAAAAAAATAATAATAATCTGAAAATGAGAATAAAAAAAACAAAACAAAAAACATTATAGATATTGGAAACCATGGAGAAAAAATCATTTGAAACTCCAAACTGTGACTGGTCACTTTAAATATCAGTTAGGCAGTCTCTTCCTGTTGTATTGGACGGGTCCTGGCCCAATAACTGGACCAGGTTTTAAACCAAGAGTCAAAAGCCTGGTAACATGAGACATTCAACTTAATAAAATAAACATTTTAATTGTAACTCACAATACAATAGTGTTAGAACAATATGTTCAGTTAACTAAACATCTGCTCCACTACCGTTTGAACGTATTCATGTTGTGCAATTGTGAATGTCACAAGTGTAAGTAGATATTAGTTATTGTTTCAATATCGCTTGTTTATTGTATTATTTGTGCAGTGTGACGATGTGTGAAATGACTCCCTAGAAAACATCTCAGATAAAGTAGAAAGACCTGTCTCGCACAATGACTCACATCTCAAATTAAGTAAATAAAATGCTGAACTAACATGAGGCAATGGATGAATTATTACAAGGACGTTCTCCTGTTTTACCCAGGAGAAAAGAAAGAAAGCTTTTAGAGAGAGTGTTCTGACACGCGGCTCACACAACTAGCATGCATTTCTGCTGACTTCTTGATTCCTTCCTCCGTTCCAAGAACAGTTTGTAGAAACTCAATGCCGTCTGCTGGATCAAACCGAGCAGGGCAGCCGTCACTAGATATTACTTCTAATAACAGTCATAAAGTTGTCAGTGCTATTTATAAAACTAAATGTGCTTAGACTATCATAAGGGTCTTCAAGACAAGATTCTCTTTGTCCGTCCCAAAATGGCTGTTGTACCAGTATTCGTAAATCCTAAACGTGGAAAAACTAAAACTGGGGCACAGTTAGTGACACTACTTTTGGTTTGTCATCTCCTTTGACATGGTTTTGTGCGGCAGTAGTAGCTACACACTGCGTCATTGTCTTTTGTCCATTTCAACACTCTCTCATGGCAATTTGTGACTATTTTACATTTTGGAAAATTGGTGGCTAATTCATATAGTTTTTCTAATGATTGTACATTTTTGTACGATTCACATCATACAGATCATATACAACATTTCCACCTCGTTACATAGTTACATTTTCCTGTAAGATCAGGTTGTCCATTTTATGACAGGTGGCGACCAGTGTTAAGGTGCAATGCCGCCATCTACTGTGTTGGAGAGTCAACAAATTGGCGCAGGATTATTTTTTAAATCATATATGTCTTATCAGTGGTGGGCGAAATACACAAATCAAGTACTTGAGGAAAGGTACAGATAACATAATGGAGTAAAAATTGCCCACCACTCTGTAGCATTAACATATCATGAATATTTCATTCCTTAAATACCACAGTTATCATCAATACGGTATATTGCGACACCTCTAATGTGAACGATGGGATAGTGGTAGAATTTGTGAAATACATTGTCGAGTTAAAAACCTGAGCATTCATAGCTCAACTGGGGAGACATGACTGACAAAAAAACTTGTGGTTATTACGATGAGGTGGTATTCCAAATCCATTTACTAATTTCATTCTATCATTTCACGGTAAAATATAATTTTCAGTGAGAAAAAAAGAGGAAGTCATGATTCAATCCATCAGGAAAGATTGGATGGTCAAAAGTGAGTCCAAGCAGAATCCAGACCTTTAAAGTGGATTATAAAGGACAACTCCTAGTTTTTTAAAAGCTTTTTGACTGAGATATGGAGGCTAAAGGCCAAGTTACAAAGAGAATATCAATGTATCCCATTTTGTTTTCTTTTGGATAACTTGGCATTTGAGGTAGGGTTGATTTTGAGTTCATACTGAACAGACATATGTGTCCCTCAAGGGATTTTGCTGGTGTCCGATTAAATATGGCATCTATGTTATATTTTTCATTCATAAACTTAACAGAACCTGAAGTTAATTCATCATTAACCTCAGAGTGCATCAACTATTCATTTGTTGTTAAACCTCTCTGACAACAGAGGGCAGCGTGACTGTGAGATGCAGGGCTACAGACACTGTCTCCCCATTATCAGTCACTATTATTGTTTTATGAGAGAACAGAGATCACGGAGGCAGACAAAACTGTCATTACGGTGAATAGGAGAGTAGGCATACGGTTGACAGCTCAGGCATACGGTTGACAGCTCATGCATACCTGGGATAACGTCGCTCTCAGTGGTGGAGGTTATGGGTTTGGGTTCCTCCATCCAGGGGGTGGCGTGAACCGCCACGCTCCAGTCGCTCCAAGTGCCGATCTCCATGTCCTTGGCCGCCAGTTGGATGATGTACTCTTTCCCCGCGTAAGCATCGGTAATGGTGTGGGAGGTGCTGTCGGAGAGCTCCACCTGTCAATCAATAACAAGAGAGCCAATCAGGGATATGGAACTTGTGGGAATGATGCATGTTGTTGAGATGATTACAAATGAGACGTATGCGATGAAGAATGTTGAGGTGTTCGAAGTGAAAGAGATTGGGTGGGTGAGGGGTCTTCCTGTTTGTGTGGTGCAGTGGACTTCCACACACATGAGGACCACCTGTAGACTCTTTGGTGTCTGAGGGTAATGAGGTTGAGAAGGTCACTTGACCACAACAGAGGAGGGGGCGCAAAGAGACTGGGAAGTCCCGTGCATGTCTTTGAGGAGAGGGGGAATTTGACTAATGCACTGCAGCTGAGGCCTGTGGAGGGAGATGAGTGATGGCAGAGACGGCCCAGCGCCTGTGACTCATCCCGCGCATCCATCACTGGCCTGTCCTGCACTGCCGAAGCTCCAGTCTGGAACTCCAAAGCATGTGCATTTGCTCAATCTGTGCTTTTCTCGCTCTTTTTCTGTCACACAGCAGGACTAGGGGAAATTCACTACCAATTCACGAGTTGGAATTTGAATTAAATTGACCTTGACCCACAAGATGTTGAATTGGAATAACAGGAATATTTAATATAGTCACATAACAGAAAGGATGATGTACACTGATGCACATTTTCTCAACTAATAACACAATGTTTGAATATAAAATGGTTAGTTCCAGTCCTTGATTCTGATTAGTCAATAGCAGTGTGTTATTCACGATAAAACATGGCTACGACCGCGCCACCAAACGGTTCTATGTATCACTACACAACACCGCCCCATAGCAACCACTCTTAGCAACGTAAACATATGAAGAGTTCAGATGCAAAAGCCTCTAAATGCCATCTGAAATTTTCTTATATAATGATCATTTTTATCAAGCTCGTATATTTAAATTCAATAATTTCACTTAAATGGCTTAATAATAAACCTATTAATTGTCTTTTAAGTGAAATTACTGAACTTAAATATACAAGCTTGATAAAAATGATCATTCTATAAGAAAATTTCAGATGGCATTTAGAGGCTTTTGCATCTGAACTCTTCATATGTTCTCATTGATATTTTTCATTGAAGCTTATAGAGTAGAGTATTGTGAGAGATCGAGTGAGCAAGTGAACCTGCATTTACAGTAGATATAGTATTTTCCTTCAGGTCAGTCATATATTCGTAATAAAAATCAGTTTGAATGTCCGCTGCAATATCTTGACCTTTTAACAGGGTTTTCCCGTGCCCTGACACGCTAATCATTTGTCAGCTGCGTCTTGCTTCTCTGTGTTCACAACAAGTTCAGTCCTTTCAATATAAAAAGTCCAATATTTGCGTTGTGCCTAACAACACCCTTCAGCCGTGACTTATTCACGATACAGCACAGCCTCTCGTACCTTATTGCTTACTTGTATAATTATAAAGCAGCATTTTACAAATGCGTAGTGAGTTATTTAAAATACTAACTGCAGTAGTTTGCTACCTCCATTTAAAATCAAATCAAATTCAGGAATTCAATTAAAATGTAACAGGCGTTCTCAGTTCAATTCTGACCGGTGCACAGACCTCTCGCACTCATGCTTAGTAGAAATGAAACAGTGGGACAGAAGAATTACTTTGCCCACAAAGCAAGATCCTACTGCAGTAAAGTGAAGAGCATATTTTCTGAAGAATTGACTATTACTTCATTGCCTCCCAGGTCTTCTAAGTGTACAACACAGAGAAAGAGTGAGCAGGAAAATTGGGAGTGTGTTTGCTTGGAGACTCAGAGAATATCTCATCTGCACCTGAGCTGCTCAGAACAAAGACCAAAAGAGCTTTTTTTCCTTCACTGAATTTCCACTAGCACCGTCTGCAAGTCTTTCCATCTAGTGTGCGCAGACAAACACAGCCTGTGTGGCTGTTAGTCTCTGCATTTACATTTTAATTGAACTTTATCTTTCATAATTGGAAAAGAGAGCATTGCTCATTTCCCCAGTGCTCCTCAAAACCCACAAAACAAAAGCTGCATCCTTTTAATTTCAGACTAAACCACGTTCTCTGCGCTTTCCCACAGAGTGGCCACTGAGCACCTGGGCTGTCAAGCGTTTGATTCGATTATTATCAAACTGCAGCGTTTCGTCCATCTATTGTCCTATATTTATATATATTTATTATTGCCCTTGAATTGCAAATGTGTGCTTTTCATTACCAAATTCCCATTCACCTCAACAGCCGTTTTCCACCATCGGGCCAAACAGTTCTCACGGCTTAACCGTTCCATTTCGTGCTGATCCGGCCCAGCCGGGACGGATATGGTTTGGTTTTCCACAGTGGGGCTGATAACGGAGCTCTTTGCAATGTAATACAAATGCGGCAGTCGTTGCCTTGTTAACACAAGAGTTTACATATTGTATGAGATGTAAATAGTGACTGCATTATGGAGGATGATCAGGTATTTCTATTACTAACTTGTGTTTGTGATGTGATGTTTCCATCGCTCAAATGAGTGACGACGGCGCTACACATTCGACCAGTATGGTTCAGCACGGTTAGCCAGCCGTGTTGAGAATTCCGGGCCAAGAAGGGTTTCTAATCGTGCCTTGTTGAACCAAACTCAAGTGAATAATAACAGGAACCGTTAACGTTTTGGTCCGATAGTGGAAAAGTGGCAAACGACAATTTCTCAGCTGTCATGGCTACTTTTAAATGGGCGCCATTGGAGAAATAATGGTGTAGTTACGGCCCCAATTAAACCCTCAACCAATGTTTCAACAATGGCAGACGGAGAGTGTCTGGGAAATGTGTCAGGAAACTATTTTTTTGCAATTTAGTTTGGTCAATTACATACATCAGCTGATTTGATTTGCAAGGCTGCTTTAAAACAATAGTTTCAGCCATTCAAAGAAAGGTCAATGCATATTTAATGTTTGATTCCAACTGTAATTCTGTTACACAAACCATTTCACAATTGCTGCCATTTTGCTGCCAAGCTGTCAACTCCCGAAACGGTAGCGGGAGTCAAAATGTCCTTTGTAACCCCTGTACTTTTAAGACACTAGGCTATAAATCCACAAATAAAACACTACCATCGGTTACAAATAACAAGTTCATGGAAATTCCTGCCTAAAATCAAACTTTAAAGGCTAAAAAAATTGATCAACAGATTCTTGTTTGTCTTTTTCTGGATCAGGTAACATTGCACATAGTGCAGAGAGAGAGAGAGAGAGAGAGAGAGAGAGAGAGAGAGAGAGAGAGAGAGAGAGAGAGAGAGAGAGAGAGAGAGAGAGAGAGAGAGAGGAAGACGGATATAAAGAATAGTCTGAGACATAATATTAGAGAGAGCTATTTATATAGCCGTATTATTATGTACCAAATACTCTCTGACCCTCATACATGGCTACGCCTCGACAATCCCAGACGCCTCACTGTATTCTGGGCCTCGTTCAGTGCCGCCAAAGCTCATAAATGAGATTAGATGTAAGTTGTGTCATCGGAACAACGAGAAGAGGATTTCTCGCTTACATTGTGTATTGCAATCAGTGAATCAGTGAAACAATGAAACAGCTGCACACTGGGTATATACGAGACAAGATAAAAGCTATATTTCCATGTAAATCTGAGCTTTTGTCCCAACCAGCCTATTGGTTTCTAAATTTATTTGGTCCAAAATCCACATGTAACTGTATATTAAACATTAAAGTCAAATGTTGACATCAAAATCGATGCTATTTACTTTCAAAATACATGTTCCAGGTCTTGAATTATTTATTGGTACATGTTATTCCAAAGATAAACACCTGTACACTAATTTCCGATTAAATAAAAAATGAAATCCTCCCCTACTTCTACACTGGTTGTGAACTCCATTTCATGTTGACTTTAACACATCCACATTGGCTGTGATTTCTGTGTAGGCTTTTTGCTTCTAGTTGTTATTGGTAACTGAAACCAAAAACAATTAAAAATATTTTCTGATAATTGAAATAAGATAAAATATGAATATTAGATGAACACCTTAAACGTAAAAGAAAAAAAAGAAAAGCACAAATGCTGCTTTGGCAACTAACTGAAATGAATACATTTGAGTGTATTCTCTTAAAATAAATTAAGCTATATAGAATACCCCCCCCCCCCCCCCCCAAATAATACAAATGACAAAAAACACATAACAAAATTACTCAAACTTAAACCAAAATCAAAAAGCTAATTCCAAATATTAATAAATACTACAGTATATTATTTATACTATAATATAAATAATACTAGACTTATTAGAAATATTGTGTATTGTATAACACACAAAATGTGGTGTGGTCATGTGTTTTAATGCATGTCATTATTATGGATTACAAATGTGGTTACAATTATATATCTCAGAACTCAGAACTGATTATAAGACTTCATAAATGCTTAATAATGCATTTATAACATTTATATTTAAATGCTTCATAGAAACTGTTACTGTTTAGAATAATCATCATTACTTACATATGTAGGATATCATAGATACTTATTAAATAAATATTAGAAAATTGGGATATTAAAGGGACTCTGTGTAGGAATTTCTCCCATCTAGTGGTGAAATTGTATTTTGCATTCAAATGAATAATGCTCTCCAGCGCCTCACTTTTTCAAATGCGCGTTGCATCTACGGTAGCTGTTATGTACCAAAAAGCTATGACAGGATGTCTTATAATAGCACTTCGAGTTTTTCTTGGTGAAACGAAACTTGAAACAACGAAAAAAAGATTGTTAGTTATCAATTACTGACTGTGAAAAACATTAACTATGGTAATTAGTAGTAATGCCTTCTTTACTCGTTATATTTTTTGAAGTACGTGCATTGTTAGATATCATCATCATCAGAGCCTTCTCTATCGTTACTTTACTCAATAGCTGCTATTCATCAAAGAGTCTGTTAACTTTTAACTATAAATGTTCTACTGTCTATATAACATAGCTGCCAACTTTTGAGTTTTGCTTGGAGTGAGATTTATGGAGGAGCGGGGGGTGGGGGGGGGGTATCTACACAAGATAGGCATTAATTTTTCTCAAGAAAAAAACAACTCACCTAATGCTGTAAACATACAGAAAGACACATAATGCGTTTTTTTATTATTATAATAACTTTATTTAATGATATAAATACAAATATAATATGTAATATAGTACACATATTTAGCAAAATACTCTTTATAGCTCTTTTTTTCTAGCCAACTAACTGCTAGCCTTTATTATGGTCATTAAATGGCTTTCCTGAGGTAAATGTTGTGACATACATAATTGTTCTCCAGCTGTTTACCATTTGTTTGATTGATTGGTCGATATAATGTATGAGGAATATACATTTCGGTAAGTTGTACTGTATCTTTCAACATTGTTCATTTGTGTTTATTTACTAGCTAGAGATGATCGGTTCACGTGCCGCTAGGGATCCGTCGTGACTCGCGTCACATTTACAAGCGCCAAAAACAGTATATATTGTTTGAATTTCGTAATAAAAGTGACAGAATCTGAGAGCTGAGTTTTTATTATATCATAAGTAACCTGCTCTGTCTATTCTGTCAGTCTCCGTGTCCTCTTTGCTTCGTGATAAAGTACACAACCAAGCAATGAAAAAAAAGCTTGTAATTAAGGCCGTAACATTGACTTACCTGTCGAAAAGAAAGCAGGAAACTTCAGCGTCTCTTTTGAAAGCTTTCTCCTGCGTTAGCTATCCCGACATTAACCCTTGTTTTTGTAATCTCCGGTCACGTTTCCTTTTACGGTCTATTTTGAACTTTTTCGACGACGAGGACTCCTTATCCTGTGACTCAGCATATGTATGAATGAACGGTGTATAAATAACCGTGCAGTGCAGCCTTTTAAACTTGCCGGTGCAGTGACAAGCGCCTCTCACTGCTCTGCTCCTCCGCTTCTGCTGGCTTCAGTCACGTGACGCTGGCTCTGAACGAAACGCGTTGTGGAAACGCGTTGGCCTAGTACTTTTTGTCCCTCTCTGCTATTATAGTTTTTCAAGATGGCGGAACTACATGGAAGCCTCCGTGGACTTACCCGTCCCATGTATATAAAGATAATAAATTCTTCGTTTACGAGGATTAGTCTGATCATTGGCATAGGTATTTGTACACCATTGAGGGCATATTTATGAATAAAAATATTGATTTTAGATAATAAAATACCTAAAAAGCTACACATAGTCCCTTTAATATGAGCTACAGTCCAATAAACATGAAAAAATCACTACATGATTACTATTCAGCATATTTTGAGCCCCACTGCAACTACGCTGACATCTTTTGGTATAACGCACTCATAAGCAATTCCAACTAAGATATAGAAAATGACTGAAGATTTCTGACTTGCATGTTAGGCAACTGAGCAGCAAATGGATCTGCCAGACTCCCAGCAGTCACTGCTGGCTGATTACTGCCACCATGCTGAGATATACTCTGCCCACTTCCCTTCACTCGCGCCTCCAGCCCAGCTGTGCTTAAAGCTGACGGTAGTGGAGTGCGGCGCTCCACACCTGATGCCGGCTTGACCAAACACCAAAGCCTGTAAACAGCTTCTGTTGATGCTATATCAGTGGAAGCGTACAAGGCCAGCAGGTGCAAGTACGATTTCGGACAGTTTTCTTTCAAAAGTGTTTTAGAGTAGTTGTTTACCGTGTTCAGGATGGGAACTTGGCCCTTCTTGTATTTCTCTTTTTTTTAAATCCCTTGTTTCCCGTGATTTTGTCAGATATATATATTTCCGACTCTTCTGTTATTGAAATTTTAAACCCTGACCTTGCAGAACCTTTGAGACTGAAACTGGAAGCTGCATTCACAAGTATTTAGGGTTACACTTTATTTTAAGGTGTCATTGTTACAGTGTAATTATATATTTAAGTGCTGAGTAATATTAATCAACTACATGTACTTTCTATAGGGTTAGGTTAGGATTAGGGTTTGGTTGAGGGTTAGTTGCATGTAATTATGCATAATTTACTGTTATTACTATGGTAAGTACATGTAACATATGTAACAAGTACACTGGAGTTAATCAACTGTTTAGTTATCCATATTCTTCAAAATATCCTCTTTCAGCAGAAGAAAGAAACTCATACAGGTTTGAAACAACTTGAGGGTGAGTAAATGATGACAGAATTTTCATTTTGAAGTGAACTATTCCTTTAAATAATGTTAAAAACAGAACACCAATCATTTTAATAATAAATGAAGAGTTCAGATGCAAAAGCCTCTAAGTGCCATCTGACATTTTCTTCTAGAATAATAATTTCTATCAAGCTTGCATATTTAAATTCAGTAATTTCACTTAAAGGAGTCATAACCTAGTATTACATTGGATACCCACGCTCTATTATAGTCTTTCAGGCCCTTCTAAAAAAGAAAAGTGGAAAAAAAATAAACACAGAGCTCCTCTGACCCTTATTTCTGAAGGCATTATTGTCTCGCGAGATCTGATGCGATATTTTGGCTGTCGTGGACGGTCATTGTAATAATGCAAATGAGGGGCGCGTTGATTGGTGGCAGGAAGGAGGGGGGTTGACACCGCAGGTAACTTCAGCATATCATTCCAAAATGACATCATGGCGCAAGTTGTGAATGAACCCGACCTGGCCGCGACCTACGGAATTCAACCTTATATGCACGAGCCAGACTCTGAACCTGAGCTGGAAAGGGAAGATGTAGAGTCGATGGAAGGACGTCTACATCAAGATGCCTCTGAATGGTAAAGACAATCATTTTGACTGAGACATACCATAACATCAGTAACGAGCTAAAACGTTTGTTGCTAGTTTCCATGTTGATTCTGGCAGTCAACAACAGAGCAACTCACGTGTGCACCACGTTTCTGCATCTTTCACGGTCGAGTGCGTACTTCGAATCGGAATTCAGTAATGACGGCGCTCGACTGAATATGAGGGGGAGAGGGGCAGGGCGGGCTTCCTGCAGCATAGGTCTGCGGTGTCCATGTATGGTATATCCTGCCCCGTCTTGACGTCAAGTCGGCGCAGAAATTAACATCACGTATTTGAGTGCGCGTGCACGTGGGCTATTTTACAAACCCTGGGGTAAACAAACGCTTTACTTTTAAATATCGGCTTCCCGGTGTCACGTTTTGGGTTTGTTCTTGTCATGTTTCTGTGTCATGTTTTGTTTCCCTGTTTGTCATGTGATCCTGCCATGTCTTGTCATTGGTTAATTGTCTGATCATTGTTCACAGGTGTCCCTTGTTTTGTCATTAGTCTGTGTGTATTTAAGCCCTCATGTTTGCCATGTGTCTTTGTCAAGTATTGTTTCATGTAATTCTGCTTTAGTATAAGTTTCATGTTCATGCCACGGTTTTTGTTTTCATGCCACGTCATGTTTTTGTTTCATGTTTTATTTTAGTCACAATAAACTGCACATGGGTTCTCATCTATCAACTTGCCTCCAGTGGATCCCTTATTACAGAATACTTGACCTACAACAATGAACCCAGCGGTTGCCCTCCTGAACCTACGCCAGGGAAATTTTCCCATTGAAACGTATGTGGCAGAATTTTGTGAACTCTCTCACCTGGTGGATTTTAATGATGTGGCGCTCAAAGACATATTTAGGGTGAATCTGAATGAGCCCATTCGCTCCCAGCTTCCTGGGGGAAAAATCCACTGGTCCTTGGCCCAATATATTGACTATGCCCTATTATTGAGCGGTTCCTCATTTACTGTGGGTTTTGAGAAGAAGCCCCACAAACCCACAGTATCTGCCAAGCCTGAGCCACTTCACGTCGTGCCTGCCAAGCCTGAGCCACTTCACGTCATGTCTGCCAAGCCTGCCAAGCCTGAGCCACTTCACGTCATGCCTGCCAAGCCTGAATCTCTTCATGTCATGTCTGCCAAGTCTGAATCTCTTCATGTCATGTCTGCCAAGCCTGAATCTCTTCACGTCATGTCTGCCAAGCCTGAATCTCTTCACGTCATGTCTGCCAAGCCTGAATCTCTTCACGTCATGTCTGCCAAGCCTGAATCTCTTCACGTCATGTGTGCCAAGCCTGAATCTCTTCATGTCATGTCTGCCAAGCCTGAATCTCTTCACGTCATGTCTGCCATGTCTGGGTCTCTTCACGTCACGCCTGCCAAGTCCGAGCCGGTGTCTCCTGACAAGATGGCCGCCGCCGAGCCGGTGTCTCCTGACAAGATGGCCGCCGCCGAGCCTGTGTCTCCTGACAAGATGGCCGCCGCCGAGCCTGTGTCTCCTGACAAGATGGCCGCCGCCGAGCCTGTGTCTCCTGACAAGATGGCCACCGCCGAGCCTGTGTCTCCTGACAAGATGGCTGCCGCCGAGCCTGTGTCTCCTGACAAGATGGCCGCCGCCACGCCTGAACCTGAGCCCTCAGTTATGGCTACACTAACAATTATGGCCACTGCCATATGGTGTGTGTGGTCGGTGCACACATTTGAGCTTCATGTCACGTCTGCCGATCCAGAGACTGAGCTTCACGTCACGTCTGCCGATCCAGAGACTGAGGTTCACGTCACGTCTGCCGAGCCAGAGCCTGTTCACGTCACGTCTGCCGAGCCAGAGCCTGTTCACGTCACGTCTGCCGAGCCAGAGCCTGTTCACGTCACGTCTGCCGAGCTAGATCCTGTTCACGTCACGACTGCTGAGACTTTTCACGTCATTTCTGTTCTTGAGTCGTTGTCTGTTCCAGCCCATAACCCCATAGCTGTCCCCAAGAAAATTTGGGGGGGGGGCAGTAGGGTCCTTGATAGGACCATGGAGGCCGTGCCGCCATGGCCACCTGAACTGTCTGGTCCACCCTGGCCACCTGAACTGTCTGGTCCACCTTGGCCACCTGAACTGTCTGGTCCACCTTGGCCACCTGAACTGTCTGGTCCGCCCTGGCCTCCAGCACAGCCGGATCCGCCCTGGCTTCCTGCACTGCCGGATCCGCCCTGGCTTCCTGTACTGCCGGATCCGCCCTGGCTTCCTGTACTGCCGGATCCGCCCTGGCTTCCTGCACTGCCGGATCCGCCCTGGCTTCCTGCACTGCCGGATCCGCCCTGGCTTCCTGCACTGCCGGATCCGCCCTGGCTTCCTGCACTGCCGGATCCGCCCTGGCTTCCTGTACTGCCGGATCCGCCCTGGCTTCCTGTACTGCCGGATCCGCCCTGGCTTCCTGCACTGCCGGATCCGCCCTGGCTTCCTGCACTGCCGGATCCGCCCTGGCTTCCTGCACTGCCGGATCCGCCCTGGCTTCCTGCACTGCCGGATCCGCCCTGGCTTCCTGCACTGCCGGATCCGCCCTGGCTTCCTGCACTGCCGGATCCGCCCTGGCTTCCTGCACTGCCGGATCCGCCCTGGCTTCCTGCACTGCCGGATCCGCCCTGGCTTCCTGCACTGCCGGATCCGCCCACGCCTTGCCACGGTCCAGGTCCGCCCACGCCTTGCCACGGTCCAGGTCCGTCCAGGTCCGCCCACGCCATGCCACGGCCCAGGTCCGCCCACGCCATGCCACGGCCCAGGTCCGCCCACGCCATGCCACGACCCAGGCCCGTCCACGCCATGCCACGACCCAGGCCCGTCCACGCCATGCCACGTCCCATGTCCTGTCCCCCTGCACGGGCCTGGCCCACCATCCCACCCCCATGACCTCCTCCACTCCACCACCCTCCTGGTCTTGTCTTGTGTTTTGGTTTTGTTGGGCGTCGGGAGACGCCCTTAGAGGGGGGGATTCTGTCACGTTTTGGGTTTGTTCTTGTCATGTTTCTGTGTCATGTTTTGTTTCCCTGTTTGTCATGTGATCCTGCCATGTCTTGTCATTGGTTAATTGTCTGATCATTGTTCACAGGTGTCCCTTGTTTTGTCATTAGTCTGTGTGTATTTAAGCCCTCATGTTTGCCATGTGTCTTTGTCAAGTATTGTTTCATGTAATTCTGCTTTAGTATAAGTTTCATGTTCATGCCACGGTTTTTGTTTTCATGCCACGTCATGTTTTTGTTTCATGTTTTATTTTAGTCACAATAAACTGCACATGGGTTCTCATCTATCAACTTGCCTCCAGTGGATCCCTTATTACACCCGGCCAGTGTATAATCGTTAGGCAATCATAACATACATTTTTTCTCGTGGAAAAGTGAAAATTACAGGTCATGACTCCTTTAAATGGTAATGAAAATGACCTATTAATTGTCATTTAAGTGAAATTATTGAACTTAAATATATGAGCTTGATAAAAATGATCATTCTAGAAGAAAATTTCAGATGGCACTTAGAGGCTTTTGCATCTGAACTCTTCAAATATTGGATGTCTGTGGCCCGGTCAAAAGGTTCATACAGCACCAGATTTAACTATTTAAAGTCTACAAGTGGCCTTTTTGACGTGATTTGAGTGTTAACAAGTTCTCACTCACCAAAATATGCTCTCAAATATGCTATCCCTCCACAGCACCAGATTCAAAAAAACATTACACTTCCATTTCCTGAGCCAAAACCGAGTGTGGAGCGACTCATTACGGCACTTTAATTCAGCTTTTTTATCTTCAAAGGCTCCAGTCTTGAAAAGGAAATGTGTGGCTGTATCTGGACACTTGAGCATTACATTTGAAGGACTAATTTCATTAGCACTTACAACTTCCCTCATTTTGTCAGATACAACCCTCTCTTTTTTCCTGATGTGTCCATTGACATCACTACAGGAAGTCTAGAGGAAGAGGAAGCGTTCAAACTTAGTATCACAGATCATTGACGACTAATTCCAGCTAACGGCTTCCAGATCCAATGCCCATCTTCTCCAAACGGCGGCTCACATCACTGAGAGTGCAAACAAACAGTGTTAATTCTCAAAGTAACTGATTTAGAAATTGTGGTTCGCTAAGTATGTGCATTAACCTGAATTGCTTTTAATGATGGTTTGGAATGCACACTGAGGGAAGTGTTTGTGCCGTTCCAAGAACACATGCAGATTTTGGAGGAACAGATGGGAATAAACTAGCCAACCGATTAAAGTCATTCCATTCCGGGTTTTTTGTTTTGTTTTGTTTAACTGAATGCAAATACTGCCGTGTTCTATAGGATGTAATCCGTAAACAAAGAATTAGGGAATGGCAAGCGAAATGCCAAAAGAACAGTTAAAGACTAGCTCAATAAAAGGAGTGCTAATGTGGTCCAATTCAGTTTAATCCCTGAGTAAACACAAGCTTCCCTCAGGGGTCGAAGTCCACGGTTCCAAGTCGCCAAATTCACGCAAAGTACCAACGCAGTGTCCCATTTGTCTTTTGCTATTCATGCAACATGAGCACTTATGAAATATGCACGAGATCTGAACAGCATCTCAATAAATAAATAATTGATATTATCCCCTGAATGGACAGAACAAGAGAGACAAAAAATAAAAACATAAAAAATGACTTTGTTTAGGTTCTAATGTCTATTTACTTTGTGTCTGGTTTCATGGTTTCATTATCCAGTATTTTTTTTTTCCATGTTTTTTCATCTTTTAGGATTTTCATTATAAGCTCAAAGTCATTTTATCTGAATATAAATGAATGCATTAAAAAAATTACGGACATTTTATAATCTGTTTGCGTATCTGTGCACACAGTTTTCATCATTTTTGGTTCCCCAAAGCATCTTTCAGTGAACAATTCTCAAAAATAACCCCTTTTTTTGTGTAAAGATTATTTTTAATAATCTAAAGAAAATGTTTTCCACTATCAAGAACCTTTTGTGCAATGGAAAAGTTCTATTGATGTAGCGTATATGGCATAGCTTAACGCAAAGATTGAAGGGTTTATTAAAAATCATATTCCAGTATTATTCACTAATTGCAGAAGTAATTAATGAATTTGCGTGAATCATTATTTGCGCAAAAAGTTAATATTGACGTATCTGTGGAACATAAAATAAGATATTTTGGGAAAAAAAACTCATGTTTGGAAGCAAATGATGACAAAATTCAAATTAACATAGTTAATTTTGATATTTTAACTATGTTATTTTTAATATTGACTTATCTGAGGAACATAACATAAGATATTTTGAAAAGTTTCTCAGGTTTGGAAGCAAATGATGACAGAATTTTCATTTTGTGGGGAACTATCCCTATAAATGAACAGTGTTGTAACAGTTCCCGATATTTTGTTACTCCTCAAGCCTCGATATAATGCTTGGTAATTCTCCAAGTATAACATCATCTCTTGATCTATTAATTGCATGTGAATGCTTTCAAGTTTCCTCTGGCATTGAAAGCTACACAATAGCACCTTCTTCATCTGTTGAGCTATATCAGCGGGGACATTATAAATTCATCCCATTTCTAAAAGGTGCTCAAAGGAGCTGCGCTCAGATCTTCCGCTCATTGTGTATTATCTACAGTATTTTCATCTTAGCATCAAAGATGGCTGTCGAAAACAGCTTAGCCTATACAGTGAGCCGAGGGGAGGCCCGGAGGAATGGGAGATTTGAACATTCTTGAGAGATTACATAAGGGAGGGCATGGTGACCCCTTTCTCCCTTCAGAATCCTGTCACCCTGTCCTGACTTAAGGCTTTTGGTATGGAAATCATGGCTTTAAGGGATGTGGATTCTTTTATTGGGGCCTGAAATTCTTGGGCTTTTTACTTGCCGTTGTGTATCCAAGGACAATTCAATATGAGTATCCTAGCGGAAAAAAGGCAACTTTTACAAATGTTTTTTTTTTATCTTTGAGATCAATAGTTCTAAACTGGTGGGATGAAACCCCCCCAAAAATGGGTCACAGATCTGTTCTGATAGGGTCAGGCGGGGGAAAGAATGCTAAAGATACAAATACAAGGAAACTAATGATAAATCATAGGCAAAAAGGAAGATGAAACCAATGGAAGAATTCTAGGTAAGGTAGAAAATTAAAAGGTGAGGTAAATTGTGAGTAAAGTTTAAAATGAAAACGTCATAATGAGAGATAATGTGACAAATCATACCATATTACGTGACATAGCGAGATTTAAATTCACTGCAACATATCATACTGTGAGATATAGTCAAATAGCGAGAGTCACATTGTGATGTATAAAGAAATATTATTGTGAGATATAAAGTTGCAAAAATGTCTAGATATAATGCCATGCAACGAAATATTGTGAGAAAATCACACTTGTGAAAAATATTCACATTTTGAGCTATACAGTCACATTACAAGACACAGTCACATCATGAAATACAAAGTCGCAGATATAAAGTCAGTGTGAGAGTACGTCACATTTTGAGATGTAAAATCACATAACATTATTAGATATAAAGTCACACTATGAGATTTAACATTGTGAAATATAGTCACAATTGACTGCAACAGATAAAATCCCATTGTGAGACATATATAGTCACATTACAAGATATAAAGTCACATTGCAAAATACAAAGTTGTAAGACAGATATAAAGTCATACCGCAAGGTTTAAAGTCAAACTGTTAGATATAGTCACAAATGTGAGAAAAAAAGTAAAACTTTGAGATATAACAATGTGTATATTTAACAATGAGATATAACAAGTGTGTGGTTCTACAACATGTACATTTACTTGTACTTGCATATACACTGAAACTCACAATACTGACGTATTGACAGCATCTAAAACATGAATTATTTACATATGCTCAACTTTACAGACGTACAAATCGAACAAATCCTTATTTATAAGTATTGAAATCATGCATTTTGTGTGTTCATGTGTTTTCAATTGCATTTATTAAATGTGGTTTATATGCTGTGGATGATAATAGAACCATAAAACACATTATAAATTTACAAAAGTAATACATTTTAATCTTGCGCTGCTAATCTTTAATATCTCCATCCTCAACAGCGACCAAAAACGTCAAATTGTCAAATCCCGCTCTCCATATGAATTAAAAAATAGACGCATCAAGAAGCGTTACGACGCGTTTTACGGCAGGGATCTAAAATGTATCTATAAAATGG